>OZ030008.1:107014469-107426969 GCA_964023405.1 Apodemus agrarius | reverse complement strand
GTTTCTGTAATGCTTCACTGGCCTGTGGAAACGCGCCCTAGGCCATCCAGAATCATTCGTCCTAAGGGCGATACAGGTACACACTGCACTACTGTGACTCCAACGGGTCAGGTCACAGTTTCAGTTCTATGAAAGAAGGAAGTGCATTCTGGGCCCATGATCCCAGTTTTAGTAAGCTCTTGGACTGTGATTTAAGTAAACTCCAAAAGATATTTTTAAAATGATTTTCCTTTTCATTGTGTATGAGTGTTTTTGCCTGCATACATGTCTATGTACCATATGCACACAGTTACTCAGAGGCCAGAAGAGGGTGTTGGGAGTCTCTGAGTTGGCAGTATAGATGGTTGTGAGCTGCTATGAAATAACAAACAAATGTTTTGTTGTTGTTGTTGTTTTTTAAAAAAAAGATTTATTTATTTTTATGAGTACACTGTAGTTGTCTTCAGACACACCAAAGAGGGCATCAGATCTCATTACAGATGGTTGTGAGCCACCATGTGGCTGCTGGGAATTGAACTCAGGACCTCTGGAAGAGCAATCAGTGCTCTTAACTGCTGAGCCATCTCTCCACCTCCAACAAATGTTTTTTTTTTTTGATTTTTTTTATTGTATATATTCTATATTTACAATTCATTTCCCTTTTTCTGGTTCCCCACCCCCAAAGGTCCCACATGTCCTTTTCCCTCCCCCTGCTCCCGCATCCACCCCCTCCCACTTTACTGTTCTTGTACTCTCCCACAATGATGTTTTCTAGCACCAGTGTCCACTCCTTTCTTCTTGTGAGACATCACTTGATATGTGATTTGTGTCTTTGGTGTTCTAAGCTTCTAGGCTAATATCCACTTATCAGTGACTGTATACCATGGGTATTCTTTTGAGACTGGGTCACCTCACTTAGTATGACATTCTCCAGCTCCATCCATTTCTCTAAGAATTTCATGAATTCATTGTTTCTAATGGCTGTATAGTACTCCATTGTGTATATATACCACATTTTTTGTATCCATTCTTCTGTTGAGGGACATCTGGGTTCTTTCCAGCTTCTGGCTATTATATATAAAGCTGCTATGAACATAGTGGAGCATGTATCCTTATTGCATGCTGGTGAATCTTCTGGGTATATTCCCAGGAGTGGTATGGCTGGGTCCTCCGGAAGTATCACGCCCAGTTTTCTGAGGAACCGCCATACTGATTTCCAGAGTGGTTGTACCAGCTTGCATTCCCACCAGCAGTGGAGGAGTGTTCCTCTTTCTCCACATCCTCGCCAACACCTGATGTCTTCTGAGTTTTTAATCTTAGCCATTCTGACTGGTGTGAGGTGAAATCTCAGGGTTGTTTTAATTTGCATTTCCCTAATGACTAGTGATGTTGAACATTTTTTAAGGTGTTTCTCAGCCATCTGAATTTCTTCAGGTGAAAAGTCTCTGTTTAGCTCTGTACCCCATTTTTGGATAGGGTTATTTGGTTTTCTGGGGTCTAACCTCTTGAGTTCTTTGTATACATTGGAGATTAGCCCTCTGTCGGATGTGGGGTTGGTGAAGATTTTTTCCCAATTTGTTGGTTGCCGATTTATCCTTTTGACAGTGTCTTTTGCCTTACAGAAACTTTGTAGTTTTATGAGGTCCCATTTGTCTAGCAAACTCAAAGAAAAAAACCACATGGTCATCTCATTAGATGCTGAAAAAGCATTTGACAAAATTCAGCATCCTTTCATGCTAAAGGTCCTAGAAAGAACAGGAATTCAAGGCCCATATCTAAACATAGTAAAAGCAATATACAGCAGACCAGTAGCCAACATTAAGGTAAACGGAGAAAAACTCGAAGCAATCCCTCTAAAATCAGGGACTAGACAAGGCTGTCCCCTCTCACCATATCTCTTCAATATAGTACTTGAGGTACTAGCTAGAGCAATTCGACAACAGAGGGAAGTCAAAGGGATACAAATAGGAAAGGAAGAAGTCAAACTATCACTATTTGCAGATGATATGATAGTTTACTTAAGTGACCCAAAAACCTCCACCAGAGAACTCCTGCAACTGATAAACAACTTCAGCAAAGTGGCTGGCTATAAAATCAACTCAAGTAAATCAGTAGCCTTCCTATACGTGAAGGATAAGCAGGCCGAGAAAGAAATTAGGGAAATGACACCCTTCACAATAGCCACAAATGATATAAAGTATCTTGGAGTGACGCTAACCAAACATGTGAAAGATTTATACGACAAAAACTTCAGGTCTCTGAAGAGGGAAATTGAAGAAGACATCAGAAAATGGGAAAATCTTCCATGCTCGTAGGTTGGCAGGACTAATATAGTCAAAATGGCAATCTTGCCCAAAGCAATATACAGATTCAATGCAATTCCCATCAAAATCCCAACTCAGTTCTTCATAGAGCTAGAAAGAGCAATTCTCAAATTCATCTGGAATAACAAAAAACCCAGAATAGCTAAAACTATCATCAACAGCAAAAGAACTTCTGGGGGAATCAATATCCCGGACCTCAAGCAATATTACAGAGCAGTGGTATTAAAAACTGCATGGTATTGGTTCAGTGACAGGGAAGCAGATCAATGGAATAGGATCGAAGACCCAGAATTGAACCCACACATCTATGGCCAATTGATCTTCGACAAAGGAGCTGAAAACATCCAGTGGAAAAAAGATAGCCTTTTCAACAGATGGTGCTGGCTCAACTGGAGGTCAACATGCAGAAGAATGAGAATTGATCCACTCTTATCTCCTTGCACTAAGCTCAACTCCAAGTGGATCAAAGACCTCCACATAAAACCAGACACACTAAAACTAATAGAAAAGAAACTGGGGAAGACCCTTGAGGACATTGGCTCAGGGGAAAAATTCCTGAACAGAACACCAATTGCTTATGCTCTAAGACCAACAAATGTTTTTTAATTGAGCATGTCACACTGAAAAAGTAGCGGCAGCCATGAGGCTAGAGGTGCCAGCTATGGCTACTGAGTGCCATGGGAACTTCGAAGAGAGAATCCCTGCCTGGGAAGGGGGGCTGCTGGAAGGAAGCAACCAAGAGAAGAGAGAAGGATCTGCCAGGAAGTGCCATGTCGAGAGTCTAGGCTTAGATGAAGGAACGCATGCGCCATATTCAAAGGACAGGACGGAAGGCTGCGGCCAGGCTAGATACGAAGCAGGGTGGAGGAATAGTGAGAGACAAGTGAACCATCAGGGTGAATAAACCTCTTAGACTAAGACATGTGATCTGCTTTTCACTGATTGCATAATCATCACCTTTAGACCTTGCAACTTTAAGCAACCACAGTAAGACTTACCTCTTCCTTGACCTGGTGGAACTGGACCGTCTTGTACAGGATTTCCTCATACTCCTGGATTCGCTCTCGCTGCCTCTGGTGGAGATGGATAAGGTCTTTCAGCTGTTCAGCCTTCTCCTTCAAAGGGACTCCCTGACCACTTAACACTTCCCACTCTTTCCTGATCTGCTGAACGTCCTCGTGCAGTTGCTGGGAAGAATGGAAGCCGTGCAGGAAGTGAGTTCTTATTTTACAGTGACGATTCTAATTGTCTAAATAATGCATCACTTTCTCGTTTGTTAACTAACGGATACCTATGAGCCTCCTCAAAACCCAGATACTGTGCTTAATGATGGAGACATAGAGGCACACTATTCAGTATTTATCTTCTCAGGACTTTATAAGCAGCATGGGGATAAAGGTAGGGGTTTCAAAGATAGATGTAAAAATGGAAGGACACGTGTGTCTATGATATATAAAATGTACTGGACTTCTGTTAGGTCAATATACATCTTTAGACATTTAATATAGAGTAGAATCGTGTGGTATGATAAGGACAGCGAGAGAAGTATAAAAATACATCAGGGGAATTACTTGTGCTCCTCAATGAAAGAATGATCAGTATGAGCCACCAGCTGAACAGCACACAAGATATGCTGCTTCAAAGCAGTCATGCCATAATCCACAAATAGCCTCCACACGGAGAAGGGATCAACTGTCTTCCCTTTCAGTCGGCACTGCTCAGACATCCCATGCAGGAATCCACACCCTGGAGGAGAGCTTGCAAAAGACAGACTGCTTCAAGAGAATGCTACTCTTATCCCAGGGGTGGATCTTGTATCAAAGAAAAAAGTGAAGGAAACGCTGCAGGCTAAGGACATAATTTTCAGAAGACTGACTTGCATAGGATTGTCAGGTTCAAATCAACTCTTTGGACCTCAACTAGATGGCACATATAATAGTAGCAGAACAAAATACCTATAGCAAAGACTCCCAAGTAAGAATTTATACATACATACATACATACATACATACATACATAACATGTATGCTAAATGAAGTGTATGTGTACCACACAGAATCTAGCAAATTGGGCTAACCACACTTAATGAGAGTTTGGATAGGAGACTCTGCTATATATTCCAACGTTGTATATAAATGTGTGTGTGTGTGTGTGTGTGTGTGTGTGTATGTATGTATGTATGTATGTTTGTGTACAAAGTATAGTGATTATGCTTGGCACATTTTAACTTAACAGAACCTACAATTAGATATTTCCCAAAGGAATCTCCAAACATCTAACTCAGGAAAGCCAATACATATTAAGTAGTAACAGACAGATGCATCTTAAGTTTTTCAACAAAATCTAAAAATCTAGGAGCATATGTTTGTAAGTCAGAACTGGGAAGGGGGAGGCACAAAGATCAGGAGTTCAAGGTTACCCTTGGCTATATTGCAAATTTGAGGTTAGCTTGGGCTTAAGATTCTGTCTAGAAAAATCAATCAACCAAGCAATCAATCAATCTGAGAGCTTCCTTGGAAGACAACTGAAGCCCACAGGAAAAAAATTATCAGGAAGTGGGTGTAGTAGGAGCCAGAATGCTTGTGGATAGGAACAGTGACATCCCAGTGACTTGTGGACCAATGACAATACAGCTTCTAGGTCAGAGGTTGTCGATTTTGTTCTGAGATACCTTAATTTTAAGCAGTCCCTAAGAAAATACATCAATAAATTAATTAGAAATATAAAGTAAATTAATGAAAGATGAAATATATCCAAGACACAATATGGCTTAAATGTTTGGGTATCATCAGATACAAAAGTATGTATGGGAACAGTAAGACAATGTGTTGTTACAGGGATTGTTAGAGAAAAGTGGTACTTCTGTTAAAGAGAAAGGATGCTTATAAGGCAAACTTTGGAGAGATCTCTCCATTCACCAAATCCACTCATTGGCATCTCCACCTGGAGCTGAGGTTTCATGGCGATCCACCTCCCTCGCAGATCTGACGTGCTCTGCAGGCTCCCTCCAAGGTCAAGCGCAGAGACAGGCATCAGAACTTCATGGAGAAGTTTTACGTTGTGAGTAGTCTGAAACCGACACTGACAATTAGGAATGTGTTTCTGGCAACTCAGCACATGTGCTCACTTCGGGGGTGACGCGTGGTGTGCCGAGCTTTTCAGTCTCTGTAAACACCGACCCTTGCCAGGGAGGTCACACACATCCCTTGATCTCCTGTGATTTTTGTTATTTTTTTAAGATCATGATAACATATAACAAAATGCACATTTTTTTTTTACCCTTTCTATGTGTACAATTAAGTTACCACCATCCACTTATAGACTGCGCTCATCAACCTGAACAGGTCCTCTGAACCTGTTAGACAGCACCCCATTCCCTCCTCCCTTCCTGCATTTTCTGGGAGCCTCCACTCTGACCTTTGTTTCTGAATTTGGCTATGGGACTGCAAATACGCAGAACCACTCAGTTTCTGTGCTTTTGCGCTTTGTTTGTTTTCCACGCTAGGGTCCAAACGCAGCGCTTTCCGTAAGCTTGGTCTTGCTCCCAGCCAGCGCCCAGCCCGTTTCCTTACCTTTTTCAGTTTCTCTTTGAACATTTCCCACTGCTCTCTGACGGGCTTGCCTTGGATGGCTTTGAGGTGCCACGCCATTCGGAGACGGCTGAGCTCTCCCCTCTCATTTGTTTGCTTTTCCACAATGTTCTCCATAATGTGCATTTCATTTTTAACATTTAACATCTCATTCTCTTTTGCCTGTTGAATTAATAATCCATGTAATAGCTTTCTTTCATAAGAGATACATTTTTCTTTTGCATTCAGCTGTTTTAGGTGGCAAGTACTTCATCACACCCAAGCAGGATATGGACAAGCCTGGGCCTGTGCACAGAGGCACAAGGACGTGCTTAGACCTATAGTCTCTGTGTAGACATCAGGTGCAGGGCCTTTAAAGGCCTCAGGAGTACTTTAGTGGTTTTAAGGGGAGAATTGAATAATAAACTTATATATCCTGTAATTGTGATTATTAAATTTAATAAATTATTAAAGACATTAGACTACAGAGGGAATAACTACAGTATATTTTTATACGTGTTATAGATAAAGTTGTGGTACCTTTTATATATTATTAAGAAGCTCTTAAATATAGAATATTCTTTAATGTAATATACTCTGGGAGTTGCATTTTATCAATGACAACTGCAGTCATAAGGGTACAGTGGTCTGAGTGAAGCCTAGAAAAGGCACGCTATCATAAGGCGTGTTAATGGTTAGCCACCAGGGGATAAATGATTCTGAATTTGGCAGAGTTAGTATCAATAATTTGCCTTCTGTCTAGCAAACATAGTCCTCATTTTACTTCAATATAGTGTCGGGAAATTCTTATTCTAATGTAGTCTAAGTAAGGTGTTAAATTATCCATTCATTGTACATTTATATCCATGCACCATACATTTATATCCATGGACTGTTCTCTGATCTTTCTCTTCAGGTGTCTTGGTAGTGAGAAGGCTAATGCTTTACAGAATACTCAGTACCCACCACTGTAGATTAATAAGTTGGCACATTCATCTGCCAGAACTCTGGCCAAAGTCAACTAATCTGATTCAGACAAACTTTAGATGGGGGAAAAAATCAATTTCAAGCTTGAAAATACTAGTCTCAGAAACACACCCAACTCAAGACAAAGAACCAGCTTCTATCTCACTCCCCCTCCCCGCCCCCCCAAGCCTGTCCCCACACGTCAGCAATATGCTCTTACAAGACTCATGCTCTGTGTATAGGAAGAGGAAAAACATCCTTATCAGCAATTTCACCAATCAGTAGAGTTAATTATTATGCAGACTTAATTTTTTATCAATAAAGAACTTATCACTAGACAATGGAAAAGAACTTAAAGCAACGAGTGAAGATATATGACTATGAGGAAGTACTGGGAAGATACGGGCTATTTTTAGGAACTCTATGAATTGGGATTTCCTTATAACCTGCTGACTTAGACACAGATAAAAGATTCGAGTTTGGATCCATTTCTTTCTGCAAACCCTTCCACATGAAGATAACACTATCTGGATATTTATATGTGATACCTGACACTTGATAAGGACTCACCAACCTGGATAAAAGACAGGACTGCAGATCAAAAGGCAGAGGAAACCCATACAACAGAAGCATCCCTAGATGGTGTTACTGGAGGCAACCAGGACACACCCTACATACCCTGGATTAAGGCGGGTCCAAGGAAGTGAGGACAGCTGAAGAATGGGTGTGAAAGAAGACCCCAGCAATCACACTGACCTTTAACCCCCTAGTATCTCCACAACTGAAAAGACTTCTAAAACTCAGTAATAAAAAGACTATACAAAAACAATTTGCAAATAATTTAATTTTTCTTGTAATATAAAACTAAAGTGCCTAAACTAGAAATGAAGGGAGATACACTAAACCACGCAAGTGTGTAAAACGTAAAAGACAAGAGTGAGCCAATGTTTCAATGTTTCAAATGAAAAATAACTTGGTATCCGAGCATGGATAAATTACTTAACAGGAATTTGTTCTGATGCTTAAAGAGGGCGTGATCTGATTTATAACTATTCCATGAATGCTTTGCTTCCACCCAGGCTCATCACTAATGTTCTTCAAACAACCCAAGTCAAAACAAAGAAAAAAAATCGATGATTGAAGGTCAAAGAGATAAGAGTGTTACAACCCGATTGTGCCGAGTGATTTCTGTCTCCAGATGAATTCCCTAGCTCTCCAGAAAATGGCAAATGTCAGTCATCTTTAAATATCTACAGAAAGAAGCCGTAGACTGTTAGAGAAAGGAAGATGGCCTGGTTCTCAGACGGTGCCATTCAGTGTATGGACGCGTTTCACCCTGGCGGTCGTCGTGGTTGGACCTGTGCTCACGGATACTTGAGTATCTGTGAAGAAGGGCTCAACAACAGAGTCAGAAGTTGTGCCACACACACACACACCCACAGGCACGGTGGTGATTAGATTAAAACAGAGTAAAAGCATTAATTGTTCCTTTAAAAAAAATAAAATAAAAAACCTGCTAACCAATGCATTACTTCAGGAACTAGGATGCCAATCTTCCTTTTAGACATTTTAGCTAAAGAAGTCATTGCAATTATAGAAGGCTGGCTTGACAAATTTACAGAATGAAACCCAAGAGAAATAGTTAATGTAGATAGATCTAAATTAGGCTAACAAGATGAGTCCTAGTCTAAGGCCAAACGAAGTAAGGCAAGAAGTACACAGGCCCACATCTTATGAAAAAGCTAAGACGCTGATGCAGAGAGCCCCGACTGAACTGAATCTAGGATTTAAAAGGTCACATGAGTGGGACTGGATCGCCTCATAACAACAGAGCAATTAAGAGAGATTACTGCTTAAAGTGTTAGCACCCTCGCGTCTCAACTACAAGAAAAAACCTGTCTGGTTGACTGCCGTTCGGCTTCTGATTCTGTTTCATGAATAGGTTTAGCAAGGAGAAATTTTGGCAAAGCAGATCAGCCTGAAGGAAGAAATTAAACGACATCACAAATGATAAATTTGCAAATGTGTAGCTGTGGGAAAGACTCATATTAAATGTAGCAACCGCTTTCAGTGTTGGAAAGAATTTCATATGTACGAGAAATTACCTATGGATGGTTTTATGCCTGCCTCGCTACAGAGGTGCGGCGCGAGATATGAAGACGGACTTATTTAACATTTTAAAAACATTCTTTTTTTTTTTTTTTTAACAGCTAGCATTTTTTTCCAACAATAAAATGAGCTGTTTCATTGGGGAAATTCATGAGGTTTCTGAGGGAGAAGTGAACTAACCACATTTTTAGAATTCTACAGGCAGCTTCAGCTGGATGAATGGCTGACATAAAGGTCCTAGGGGGCTTTGCCTATTGAGCTCAAGGAAACCAAGGCTTAGGACGGAGCTCTAGGCGCAGCGGAGCTTTGTTCTACAAGGACTGGGAGACTGAGGTGTCCAGGAAGAGATAATAGAGCACACGCAATAAAGGACACAAAGGGAGGAAACACCGGGAGGGAGAGACTGAAGCAGGGATGGGTAGAGGGGAGTACGGACAGAGAACCAGGGGCTGGAGGCAGCGTTAGAGCAAAGTCACGGAGGATAAAATCAATCTTTGGAAACCTACTACTCAGCAAGCTAATTAAAAATTGTAATTAAAAATATGGATCTGTTAAGCTGAGAAGAAATTCTTTAGAACAAAGATTTATCATCATCTTTGTCTTTGGGTCCCTGGAAAGTCTGTAAGGGACCTTGCTGTCAACCTAACTCAAAACTTGGGCATACAGAGACTTCCGGGAATTCTACAATAACAATCACAGAGCACTTGAGTCAGAGTAGCTAGCGCAGCTTTCTCTGGGCACACGGGCTCTGCGACAACAAAGCTTATAAACGTTGGGCTTCAGAACCAGTCTAGCTTGACTGGAGTTGAGGAGGCCTCCCTCGGGCAGCACGGCAGACTAACAGACAAGCTGAATGTGCTTCTGACTTTGAGGAGTAAGATCCACAAAAGGCACTGACTCCTTAATGTTATTCTCACCATGTTTATTAAGTTCAGGAACTCGAGGCTCAAGTCCTGGGTCAAAAAACTCTTCTTTAAGAACAGCTGCCATCTCCTCTCGGCAGGGTTGGACCGGCACTTGATCGCAGCGTCGTCTTCATCTTTCCAAGGGACTTCGGTCAGATAAAATTCCTTTAAGCTCTGAAGCTGCTCCTCTACCTAAAACGGGAGGAGGCAGATGAGAGTTAAGAAATATTTTAGATAAAGAGGACACAGAGTCCATTTAGAGCCCGTATAAAATTAAACTGAAACTCCAGTTTTCAGCATTCTTTAAGTAATTATTGACTATTCCCAGGGTTCTGAAAACCATGAGAATCGGCTTGGAGAGCTGACAGACAGGAGTCCCACGGCATAACAAAAGGAGTTGGTAAGGTCGTTGCCAATCAGAAATATTTATTGTACCCTAGATTATTTTTTATGTATATTCTACAATGAGAATGATTTATTTCAGAGATCAGGTGGCTGCTCTGCTTAAAACTGAGTTTCATAATAAAAAAAGGAACAAATAAAAATCAGAGAATGCAAATCAGAATAAAAGCAATTCAGCAGAAGACAATAATAATTTATTACAGTATTATGATTTGTTATTTTAATGTACTATTTTATTAATTCTTTGGAAATTTAATACAATGTGTTTTGATCATAGTCACCACCTACTTCTCTAATTTTCCCAGATCCACCCCCACCTCCTGATTCCCTTCCAACTTCATGTTCTCTTCTTTGTTTTATAACTATAACCTACTGAGTCCAATTTGTGCTGCCCACATATCCTCACGGGTGTGGGACCATGCCCTGGCGCACAGTCAACCTACCAGAGGTTAGCTCCTTAAAGCAAACCATCTCAGGGTGGCAGATACGGCTCAGTGGCTAAGAACAAAGGCTGCTCTTCCAGAGAACTCAGGTTCAGTTCCCAGTACTCATGTGATGGCTCACAACCATCTGTAACTCCAGATCTAGGGGAACTGATTCCCTCTTCTGACCTCTACAAACACTAGGCATACATGAAGCACACAGGCATACATGCAAGTAAAACACCCAGACACAGATATGATATAATAATAAATAAGAATAAAACTGACTCTTCCCCCACCCCAATAGCCACCAACCATCAATAGCTCTGCGGTTAGAGCCCTCCTCCACTTTCCAGGCTAGAACACTCATTGTGCACCTAACTCCAGCTCTTGAGAATTCACTAGTAGAATGCTCCTGTTATGTCTAGAGGACACTGTTCTCCTGCAGTCCTCCTGACCTCTGGCCTTTGCAGTCTCTGCTCACCCTCTGTCCCTTGGTGGGGATTGGATGAAGTGTATACCCATTTTGTGGCTGAGCATTCTACTGTATGATTTATTTTTAATCATGGTGAACCATAATAAAAGGGTACAAATAATGACAAATTTTCCGGGTAAGCATTAATATTAAAAACCTTCACTAGCTAATCTTATTAAGACACACTACTTTGCCGCCCTAGAACTATATTTAAGCATTTGTTAACTAATATTAGCAGTACTCAATTATTTTAAATTACTCTCCTGTGCAGAGTTAATATACAATCAAATGTGTAACTATAGATTAACAAGTAATGGGGTGATAGAGAGTTAGTAGAAAGCATTTGGAACTAATTTGTATGCATTTTGAATAATATTTAATGACTAATAAGACAAGACTCGTGGAACTCATAAGTTACAAAAGCCATGGGAACACAGTATGAGATTTCAGGCAATTGTCATCATACTTCGAAGGTTTCAAGATCATTCTTAGTTGAAATGAACTAAAGCTAGCCTGCACTAACTCCCAGGGCCAGAGGCTCTTTGCTGATTTCCTACTTATACATATCCTACTTATTCTGTTGATGCCTGTTTCCTAAGCTCACACCATCTTTTCCTTAATTTTCTTCTATTTATCTTTAGTAAACTACATAAAAGGATGCCCTTTCCATGGAAGATTCTAAGTCCCCTTACTAAGAATTGTTTACTTCCTTAGAGACCATAGTTAGTTCTGTGAGAAAAAGGCCAATAAGACATTTCTGTGTACACACAAGCAAGCAATGTCATAGGGACAAAGAAGGGATAACAACAACTTTACACAGAATAAGTACAGAAAAACTTTCCAGCAGGTGACATTTGGTCTGTCCTTTTCTAGGGTGAGAGTGAACAGAGGTCTTGGATGGAAGGAGCTGGTAAAAAAAAAAAAAAAAGTGTGGAGGCCCTGGCATCAGGGAAAATGCATGCTGCAGGTGTGAATGAGATTCCGAGTCTTCAGCTGCCTGGCAAGGAGGAATCCAGAAAGATCATTGTAGTAGGATAAGGCAGGGTGGGGTGTTTCACCTGGATTTCTACTCTAGCCAACAACATCAGGACACAGTCCCATTAGTTGGATGTAGCCAAGAGTGAGCAAGTGATAAGGATTTGGACAGGTAAACACCTGAGCAAATTGGGGGAAAGGTCTAGGGAAATCTCTGTGGTTGTCTCAGGAGATTCAAGGATGTGTGACCTTTGAAACAGGAAAGGCAAGGGGGACAGAAGCTGCCCGATAATGCGACAATGCATGTCAAACTTCTCCACGCCTCAGGCTCCATCAACTGTAAATGGATAATATTAGGTAACTAAGACACAGAATCATAGGAACACAATGAAATCAGGAATAATAGCCTGGGACACAAAGTAAGTACTCACTGAGAAACAGATTTGAGAAGACTCAGTGATGCCTAAAATGTTCAATAAGGCTCTTAATAGAAAGTTGGGTGACCAGAGAAATGACTCAGTTAAGATTACTGGCTACTTCTCCAGAGGACTCAAGTTCAATTCCCAGCACCCACATGGCAGCTCACAACTGTCCATAATTCAGCTCCAAGTGATCTGACATCCTTACACAGGCATCCATGCGGGCAAAACACAAATGCACATAAAAATAAAATTAATAAATCATTTTTTAAAAGTTGGGACAGTACTCAAACTGGCATGTTTTAATGGTTGTATAATTTAATAAATACAGTAAGCATCACCACACTGAAACACAGTAGGTTTTATGCTAATAAAGCATACCTCGATAGTTTTCATAAACACCAAAGGAGAATAGGCAGCTGGGTTACCTCGAGCAGGATGCGGGATGAAAACACACCAGTTGACTTTCTCATGATAGATATCTCATAAAAGATGTTTTATGCCAAGAAGAGGTGACACATGGCAGGACCAACAGGGGAGGGAACTGGATTGCAGTGGGAGGAAGTCTATGGAGGATGAGCAGGTAGAGGAACGTCATCTTCCTAATCCAAGGGCTTATAATGAAGGGCAGGACAATGATAGAGTGGCAGAGGGCAAGATTTCAAAGAAAACAGACCACACAGGGAGAGACGATCACTGATCATGGCTCAGTAGGACTGTATCACTTTCGGGGAGCCTTTGGGGAGACAAATGAATGTACATCAGTAAGCTGGGAAATAGAAGGATGTCCAGACAGAGAGCCTCACTGGTCTTGTTGTCTCCTACAGTATCTGACGTCCACAGACATCAGCTGAGATTTGAGACTGGAAACCAGAATAAGATGCTTGTGACCACCAAGCAATAGAAGCCAACAGGGCCCGGCAGAGATGCAGACCCATACGTTGGTAACTATGCTAATCATCCCTGATGTCGGTTTCTGTGTCTGGAAGCTTTGACCAAGAAGCTGAGTAGATAGTGCTGGACTGACCAAATGCTGACAGGGTTCATCTGGCATAGAGGGCAGGGAGTTAGTTGGTTCAGAGTGTGTAATGGGAATGAGTGACCAAACGTGGATGTGTTAGAAAAGGGAGGGCTGGGGTACAGGGGGTGGCAGATGGGAATGGGGCCAGGATTGAGTTGGAAAGTTCTATCAGGTAGGAAAGGAGATCAAATGAAAGTGAAAAAAACTAAAGGATGTGTTTTAGGGAGCGTTATTTATAAAGCTCCATTTCTCCAGGTGATCTTGGATCCAGATGCCAGTGTGGGACATGGAAGGAGATGCTTAACACGATGCTAGGTTGGTACCATTTGGGGCATAAGGATGTGAACACCAAGCATTGCTTTGTATCCACTCTAACATCAAGGCTTCAAACTAGGTTAGGATGGTGTTCTGTTAGGTGCGCTGTTGCTGGTAAGAAGAGAGGATGGGGGTGTTAGGAAGGCAGAGGTGGGAAACCAGAAGCCAAGCATGGTCTCTAACGTCAGCTAGCTGTACTCAAGAGAGGACCTTGCTCCCACCAACGCGATGCCTGTAACCCTTCACAGAAGAGTTATCTGCATTCATACAGGGTTTTCTGGAGCCAGAATTCAGACTTTCTTATGATTGATACCCCTTAAGAAGCTTTCCTCTCAGGCGTGCAATCTCCATGCACTCAAGGGAATAGCAGAGATTACACTAAGCATTTCAAAATGAAGCTCCAGGAGACGCCTGGAGCAACATCCAAGGCATCTGGACATCAAACAGGATAGATTCAAGAATGAGTCAATCCCCTCTGTCTTCCTGTTCTGTTCATTTTAAATGTACCATACTTTGGTGCTAGAGAGACGGCTCAGCAGTCAAGAGCACACACTGCTCTTACAGAGGCCCTGAGTCTGGTGTCCATTACCCACCCCAGGCAGCTCACAATCTCCTGTAACCCCAGATCCACTGAGTACTGACAGTCTCCTCCTGCTTCTGTGGGTACCTCACTCACATCCACCACACACTCACACACATAGTTCATCATTATAATAATAATAGAAATAGTAATAGTAATAACAATAATAATATCTTAAACAAAAGATTCCCATTACTCTATTACTCTTAGTATTCAAAGGAGTCTATGGCCTTAATGATGAATATTTTCATAATTTTTCTTTATTTAAGGTAGTTATGTATAAGGATGTATAACATGTTATAATAAATTATTTACACATATCTATTTATATTTTTCTAGGTAAAATTACTTACTCTGAGGTTTTGGGTGGTGCCTTGAATTGTAAAGGGTATGTAAGTAAGTACAGGCACTGGCAGAGACACGAACTCTCCACTTGGGTGGAGTTTCTATACCCATAGAAAGCAGAAGGATGGGCAGAGGCCATCCTGCTGAAGCAGGTCAACATTGCACCGTACCTCCTCGGATGACTTTCGAAATGCCATGTAAGTCTGCAGGACCTGTGACCTGAAGCTGATGCTCCGACCAAGCGTGTTTAATTCTTCTTCTAGCCATTTCACTTTAAGAGGAAGCAATGCCACTTCATTGAGTTCAAGTTCATTTTTCTCTGTCATGATTTTTGCAGCTGCTTCTAATGCATGTGCTGCCTCCTATGAAAGCCAAGCACAAGGGCGGGGGTTGGTCAGGAGCTGACGGGGGAATCGAGAACATTCACATTCCATTACCCTCGGCTCATCCATCTATTACAGATATTAATTGAACTTGTACCGAGAATTTCCTCCATCAAAGAAAGGTATGACTTTCAGAATTCCAAAAAGGAAGGGGAAAAGGCACCTGAAACTGAAAACCATCTCCAGCCCTTCCTTGGCTCCGACCGAAGCAGAAGACATTTTGTTCTGGTGCTTAAGGTAGGGGCATAATGTTCTTGGGACGTGGAGAACCCAGACCCAGCAAGCAGTTTACAGCTCCTGAGATGTTCTGTGCTGGCACTCGGGGCTCCTCCGTCCGTGGTAGAACGCTTGAATGCTTCTAGCAAGCCAGCTTTGGGAGCTTCCCTCGGCTTCTCGGACATTTCTTAGCTACGCTAGGATTCTGCCATTGGTGTTGCTCTGCAGGCCTTAGCGCCAAACATCAGGCTCTCAGCTCCCCAGCTCGCTCTGAAACTGCTACCCAGTGATGGAAGCCCCAGGGGTCTTAGCTGACCATTATACAATTCAGTTCAGCCTGCTCTACCCACGATACAGACAAGTAAACAGATTATCATTCAAGAGAGGAACTTCCTGAGTCCTACTGTTCACTGCAGCACAGAGGGATGGCCTGAAGGAGAGGAACTCCTCAGACTCCCAATAGCAACGAACAGCCTGTTTGTACAGGCCGAGAAGGGACATGGCATGCTGGTGCTTACACTTTGATTCTCTCTCAGGGACAGCCTGGGTATGTGGGCTTTCCTGTCCTACCAATCACAAGCTTTATGTAAGTGCCACTCACAAGCCTCCTTTAGGTACAGCCTCACGAGCTTTGAGCTGAGGCTGAGTCGTCCTCTTCTTCCCACACCTGGGTGAGAACAGCTATTACCAGACTCAGAGCCACTGGGAGGTGGGGTGCGTAAGGATTTCTTGGGGAAGCTCTGGGCAGGGCGATTAGGAGGCCAAGGCTCACTCGAGGTTTATTGGTGATGGTACAGGCTGGAGCAGTCGTGTCTAGAGCACTAGTTCACAGCCTTCCTAATGCTGTGACCCCTTAATATAGTCTCTAAAGTTGTGGTGACCCCTGACCATAAAATTATTCTTGTTGCTACTTCATAACTGTAATTTTGCTACTGTTACAAATTGTAATATGATCTGATTTGGCAGGATATTTGCTATGCAACCCCACAATGGGGTTGCAACCCATAGGTTGAGACCCCTGGTCTAGAGTAAGACCTCCAGAAGCAGAAGCCAGTGGCCTCAGCCACAGTCCTGATCGCTGTACTCCTTGTACCCAAGTCTAATTTCTTTAAAGTGTCCATGAAGGGCTCAAAGCCAAGATCCCACTATGACAGTTTAGCCAGTAGCCAGGCAGAAGGATTATTAAGCTAACAGCACCTTTCAAGGTAACGGGACACCAAGAAGAATCTGACAGCTGTCAATCCAAAGCTCAAACTGGCCAGGTCTCTAGTAGCTTAGCTTATTTGTAGAGAAAGTAAACATTAAAAGGTGCTTACAATAAATACCTGTAACAGCATTAGCATTCTTAATAGTCCTTAGCAGTGCTTAACTCCTAGTTAATTGTCCTTAGGGAGCACTGGTCTTTCTGATCCCTTTTAATACATTACCTGCATGTCTATTCCAATGGTGTGTAAATAAAATTAGTATTGCCGGCTATATAAAAGTGGAGCATATATAATTACATGCAACACATAATGCTTCCTAATTAGCTATGTTACTGGTTCATATATTTGCTCTACACTGCCTTTATTGTTGGAGTGTTCTTCTACACATACTGGGAGAGAGCAGACCGGCTTGTGCCGGCAGCAGCCTCACACATGGTGTTTACATTTGTCTATGGCGTCAAGGAACGATGTCTAGTGACTGCCTACGTCTGTGCAAGTGCACACTGTGGTGTTCACACAACAACAGCCAAATCATGTAACAGGAAGGCCTCCTCATCACTAAGCGATTCATGACTAAGAAATCCTGTAAAACTTCCCGAGAACAAGGGAGGGATGGAGCAGAATTAAAATGTCTGTGCTCTCATTTGCAGTAAGAGGGATACCTTTCCTGGTTGTGTTTACTCTGCTTTTCGGGAACCCCACTGACTTCACTGCTCTGCGACAACACACTGCAGAATGAAAGGGGGGCATGGGATGTCTCTCCCTGAGTTCTCTCTCATGCTTCTAAAATGTAGAAGGAGAATGCCTTCAGTCAAGACTTAAAGCATTTAAAATGAAGATTTTTCTAAATCTTATTCCAAGGAGAAGGAAGGAAAAACTGCAGTGTGCCTGTCTGCAGTGAGGGGGCTGTTTTGAGTGAGGGTCTTTGTGGAAACCTGGAGAAACAAGGCTTTTCTTGCTGATGCAGGTGAGGGGGGATGAGGGAGGCTCTCACTTTAAATTCTATGGGGAAGAAAGGCAGAGAGTATAGACTGGGAACCTCTAGTGCCAAGGTTCTCACCCTGTGGGGAGCGACCCCTTTGGGGGTCACCTCACAGATACCCTGTATATCATTTACATTATGAGTCATAGCAGCAAAACTACAGTTTTATAGTTGGGGGTCACCACAACATGAGGAACTCTGTTAAAGGGTCACAGCATTAGGAAGGGTGAGAAGCACCGCCCCCGCAGAAGTCACTAAATCCAAAGCAGAGCCACAGTTACAGGCGGGCACTCGATGTCTGAATATGGAAGGTGAAGCAAGTTTAGATTTGCCTCATGAAAGATTACAGTGACACATGTTTCTGGAAATTCAGTGTGACTTTATTGTGAAGTTCTTGTAAAAAGTCACAAACAATCTTAGAGGAGTGCTTTCCTGCCTAGTCTGGTCCCTCGAAAGTGTTGCTAACACCTGATTCTGTTCTCAGGCAGAGAATCCATGCCAGCTAATTATAACAGTAAAACTACAGTTGCAATAAATATGCTAATAAATGGACACAAAAATACATATAACTTAGACACATATAACAGTATGTGTGATTTCCATGTCATTATCTGTATTAACTTATAATTGCAGTTCTTAAGGGAGCTGGGATTAAGCTCTGTATCTTTGGAAATTGTTTTTAAAGAATTATTTACAATATTATGGTCTTAGAAATAACTTTCACTTACCTTGGCTCGCATATGCAATTCCAGATATTTATTTAAAATCCTCTCTGATTCAGAAGGACTGGAACCAACATCCAATGTGATAGCAAGAACCGGCCTGATTTCCTGAATTGACATTTCCACCTTGGGGAGTAAAGGATATATTGTAGTCTTAATAATATATACTTATGTAAATGAGTGTACATATAAGGAAATATTGTTCCATACATCACCATTGCATTTAAAATGTATATCATTTTTGTATAAAATAGATTTACATATCGAAGAATTTCATAGTTTGATAATGCTGATCTTCATTTGACGCCTTACTGGTAAATTATGAATACATTCTTTCACTAACAGCAGTGACTGCAAGCTATCATCCCTGCCTACCCTTGAAGAGCTTTTCTATATTGCCTACAGAGGACGATAATACACTTGCTAACACATTAGCAGAGATGAATTCATCTGTATATTGGATAAGACCAATTGGCTGGCGCACCTAAGCAAGCATTCCAAATCGAGGTGTTAGACTATTCTTCAGGCAGTTGTACTTAAGGCTGAGGGGCTCTGGGAAACGCCCTGTCCGGACGCTAGTGAAATCAGGGACCTATTTGAATCATTCCGCTGATGAAACAAGGGAATTGTGATTTGATCTTTGGTTCACAAGAACCAGGGACTAAGGTGACCCTGGGAGGGCTTCATTCCACTCTAGTTATTTCCTTCATACCTTGCTTTCTGTAGAATGCACACCCTCCACAGCTAAGTCGGCAATAAGATAAGAAGCAACCATTGTTTAAATTCCTGTTTTGTTCCCCACAGTCACCGAATTAGCTTGACTCTGGTAGGGAAAACAACACCACAGCTGCTTCTTCTCCCAAATCTCTCTGGGCCCAGGCAATGAGATAGAGCTCACAAGCTACTGGGTCAATAACAGAGGGGCGGCAACCTAACAGGGGTGTTATTTAACGCCAGGTCCTACGAAGTCTGTTACCTCTGAGTATATACGTAGATTGCAGTGAATAAAGGGGGGCTGGACATTTGAGACCCAGTGTCTGCAGCATGGCTCGCTACCACTGTGTCTTCAGTGGATTGGAGGTAAAATGTTTCCCCAGACAAGAGCCGGGCTTTCCCTGTATAATGATAATCTTAATGATGAATTACCTCTAAACCACAAGGTTCAAGAAGTCATAGCTAAAACATTAGTAATTAATTAAAAATTAAAATCAATAGCATAAAAGATAACACATAGGTATTAGTAATAGATCAAAAATCAATTTCTGAGTCCTTGTCCTGTGATGGCAGGACAGGGAGACTCTGTGCTTGACCCTTCTAGACCTTGCTCTGCATGTGTCTTTGACTGCTTCTAATTCTTGTTCTTTTGAACAAAGTTCAAATCATAAAAAACAAAACAAAAAAAAAAAAACAAAAAAAAACAAATGTTTCCATAGAAAGCTGCTGATCTCTCTGCAAAGAGGATTTTCCCCTGAATGCTTTTATGTGGATGACTGTGTCTCTTGCACTGGTTTTGTTCAATCAATATGATGATGACAACAGAATTTTCCAAGAAAAAAACAAACCCCAAAATTGTTGATAACTATTTGGCTGTCCGAAGTCCTTCTGTTCAATTGTGCCATTATGATGACAGCTACTGTGTGACTTTGCTCAGAGTCGTATGGACCAGCGCTCCCCGCCCCAATTTCAGTGAATGTCTGATGTGGCTAACACAGAACTATGGAGCGTATATAACCTTGTATATATACATTCTGGAAAGTCAGACAAGGTTAGACATTTATCACTGGCAACCTGGAGCAGAGGTGGTTGCTGGGCAACAGTGAATTACAACTGTTCGTCCCATTATAAGACCTACTGTGTAATACAGAGGAAGTCTAAGGAGACACGCCCCACGCTCCCACGGTGCTCACAGTTGGCACACCTTCCATGAACACCAAATAAAAGGTGTGTATATTCTTTTATGAAACTACCTTCCAGGCTGTTGCAATGGCTCAGTGGTCCAGAGCACTGACTGCTCTTGCAGAGGTCCTAAGTTCAAATACCAGTAACCACATGGTGGCTCACAACCATCTGTAATGAGATCCAATGCCCTCTTCTCGTGTGTCTGAAGATTCCTATAGTGTACTTACATGTAATAATAAATAAATAAATCTTAAAAAAAAAAGAAAAGAAACTACCTTCCTTAGGTAGTCGTCCACTGACGTTGCTAATTGTCGTTTCTTAAGGGCAAATTCCTCGTGTGCGGTACACTGGTGGGCGAGACAATCCACTCGCTTCTGAAGGCATCCCATCATCTCCTGGATTCCTGTCACCCGAGAGCTGAAGGGAACAAGCCAGTGGTTAGTTCACTTGACCTTGACCTAGAAGACCTGACAAGAGGCAAGATCTGAAAACAGATCTCTCATTTCAAGGGCAGTCCGAGATCGGTACAAGCTACAAGCTACAAGCTACAAGCTGCTGCTTTCGGGTAGTGCAAGCTATCATACAACAGCAGGCGGCAAAGCCAGCGTACGTTCCTTTGTATTAAGTCTGTCAGTCCTGAGGGAAGGATGAATTATGACTTCTGCAGCAGGTCTAATCTTTTCTAAAGGTCTACTTTTTAATATTTCTCTAAGATACTTCGAGAATCTTATGGTAGAAGGCACAGTATGTTTACCAAGTTTTCCTGGGGGTATCGTTTAAAAGCTTCATTCATTTCAGGATGCTCTTTGAATAGGAATGTGAAGCGGCCAATTAACAAAGCATTTGCTAACCCAATAGGGTAAAATATTTATATATTTTGTTCTCAGTGGTTATGAATGCTCAAGGCTATATCCAGTAGATAAAGACCCAGTTATCACTAGCAATTAGGTATCAGATATGCTTGTGCATATTTCATCTTCACATTATCATTCTTAGAACCTGTGTTGACCTCATGAGCTGAAGGTGACATGGGGGCTCATAAAAGGACGGAACATTGAAAACAGCTTGGAGTTGGACTCCAACTGCTCCCATCCACGGACACGGTCACAGGCTTCCTAACCATCCCAAGATTTCACAAGGCAAGAAGTGTAAGGATAGCGTGGGCAGACTGAACACAGTGTTTGTCTGCTATTTTTAGAAATCTAAGTCTTTAATATTCCCCCATCCATTTTCCTTCGAAAACCACTAGCAAAAGTTAGCATGATAACTCTTTAATTATCCTGAGAGTTATTTTAGTTTCTTTTTTTTCTTTTTTTTTTAAATAAAGATCTTGGAGCTAGGTACAGATTTCAGGAACTTGATCTCTAATAATTAATTTATGAGTCAGTAAAAATAAATTAGTAATGAAATGAGAACAAGATCAAAAAAGACCTAGGGGCACAGCAGTGTCACTAGAATGGTTGTAAAGATGCTTCCAAAGAGAGTCGCACTTGGATGTGCCTGGGGTACATCAAGGTCCCAGATAAGAATAATTGTGAAACATGTTATGAAGACACAATGAGAAATATTGTTCCTGGTATACAATGTTCCAGACACATTTAGAACAATTAGTTTTATAGCTCAGTACTTAAAATCAGTGAAGAAAATAATAAAACACCAGGAGACTTTTAGAACCAATTCTTACTGACAGAAACCCACACATTCTGTCAAAGCTAAATCCTGGCAATATGAGTTATTCTGACTAGGATTTAGACGAAGGTGTAATGTACTAAAATGGTCTTTAAAGTCCAGTTGTCCTAAGAGCGATATGTTCCAAGTGTTCTATAGAATACTGAAATCTCAAATGAGCAAGATAACGTGATTGTGTCGCCCTCTGGGAAAGGCACAGGAAAGGGTGATGTCAGGTAGACACGGGAAGAGAAGGGATGGTGACAAGCGGCAGGAAACGCCATGGCAGTTTGAAAGTTATTGGTGAAACTTGTAATATAGAATGTGTAAAACAGCTGTGCCAGCCAAGATGAAGGATGCTCACTTCTACTTCTGGGTTCCCTGCGGCTTCTCACCTGCAACCCCAGCATGCACCCTGCATCCATTACAGTTAGACATTTGTTTACTGATCATACTTGGAATAGACACCTCCAAGAAGGAAACTGGAAAACAACTATGAACTGTGAATGGGCTATTCCCGGGGGGACAGCAGTTCTCAATCAATAAATCCAGCAAAGAAAGACACTATTCACAGTACTCTTTGGCTCCCAGACAGCTTTGTGTGTGTGTTCACATGTGCCTGTGTACATGTGTGTATATGTGCATTGCGTGTGCATGTGTGTGCATGATTGTGTGTGTGCACACATTTGTGTGTTCATGTGCACATATACGTGTGCATGTTTGTATGTGTATGTGTTCTTGTTTGTGTGTGTGCATGTGTGTGCATATGTGTGTTGTAAGGTGTGTACATGTGGACACTGGAGGTCAACACTGAGTATCTCCCTCATTGCTCTTCACTCCGTTTTAATTTTTTTCCTTTCACTAGCTTGTCCAGTCACAGAATGGCAGAAGCAAGATTTGACCTGGGTATCTGATCTTACAGTCAATTATTCCCCCCCCCAATCTTCTTGCACTTTTTTTGAGTGTGGAACACATGGCATAAAGCACAGTAAAGTGTTTTTCTCCTAGTGTTCTTTTATTGACTGCTGCTGACTTTCGTTCAAATAGACCGACCTGGTTGGCAAGCTCTTTTGAAATTGGTTGTTTTCTGTAGATAAAAGCTATGTCTTCATGTAGTATGGAAAATGGCCACTAGAGGGATGTAATACCTTGTTCAACTTGAATTTCTTGAAGGTCCTTCCAGCACAAAGAACACAAAATAAGAAAAACAAAACCAAAAACCAAGCATTTCTTCAGTAAATATATCACCTTTGCAAACCCATAATTATAATTTTGACAAATCAATGCCAAGAAATAAAATAGGATCTGTCTGTTTCGATTTTGTTTTTCGATCACCTAGGAGATTCATTTGTTTCTTATCAGGCACTGTATCTCTTGTGCTGTAAATTCTTTAAGGGTAAGGACTTGTGCCCTACTTACTACTATAATCCTTGTAGCCTTGAGCACATGGTCTCACAATAACACAAGGTTAATACATTTTTTAAAAAGTTCGAGACAGAGTCTTGGCTCTCTGAGCCCGGCCTCAATCTTTCCATGTAGCCTGGGGTCCTTGAACTTTTAATCCTCCTATGTCTATCTCCTGAGTGCTGATTGCAGGCACACACTGCCACTGCTGGTTTATGGGATGCTGGAGATCATATATTCTAGGCAAGCACTCTATCAACTTAACTACATCTCTAGACCGATTAATGTTGAGTTCAATAAAATATTGTCTGATCAATGTTTAAGGAAAAAGAACACATAAATTTAAGGAGCGTGAAAAATATATGTTGAGTAGCCATATTAAGAATGTCAAGATCTGCCCACTGGTACAAGGGTGACATAACCCTTATATAGGCAACCAACCACTTTTTCAATTGGGGAGTCATAAACTCTAGGAGAACCTAACTGTTGTTCTGTTAAAAGGACATGGTGTCAAATTACACTCTAAATACTTATATGCTTATGTTTAAACTCATAGATTAGCGCTGCTCAGAGACTCTTCCTTCTGCCGTGGGCAGTAGTTCATGTAAAAACTCACAAAAGGTCAAAGTACAAAGAATAAGGAACTGTGGAGAGACTAGGAGAGACACTAACCCTATCGGCTCAAAGAACATAGATGGGGTATAAGGAAGGTAAGAGACGGAGCATGGAGAAAGATACCGTAAAGCAGGTCTTTAGGGCCTGACATAGCTGTTGTACTCATAAACTCTATGTAGCTATCTTTACCTGCATACAACCTACATACAAATCCCTGACACTATTAATAATACTGTTATGCTTGCAGACAGGAATTTAGCATGGCTGTCCTCTGAGAGGTTCTACCCAGCAACTGTCTCAGACAGATGCAGAGACCCACAGCCAAACACTGAAAGGAGCTTAGAGACTCTTATGGAAGAGTTGGGGGAAGAACTGGGGGCCCCAAGGGGATACGAACTCCATAGGAAGATCAACAGGGTCAACTAACCTGGACCCTTGGAGCTTAGAGATTGAACCATGAGCCAAGAGCCTACACGGGCTGGACCTAAGCCTCCCCACACATGTGTAGAAGATGTATAGCTCAGTCTCCATGTGGGTCCCAAACAACTGGAGTGGGGGCTATCCCAAAAGCTGTTCCCTGCTTGTGTTCTTCTAGCTGGGCTGCCTCATCTGGCCTCAGAGGAGAATGGGCCTAGCTTCATAGAGACTTGAAGTGTCAGGGTGGGGGGATACTCAGGAGGTCTCTACCTTCTCAGAAGAGAATGGGGGAGGGATTATGGAAGTGGGGACCAGTAAGGGGGCCACGATTTGGATGTAAAGTGAATAAATAAATAGGGGGGAAAGATTTTGTCATCACCATTTCTTCATGCAAGGGAGAGAGGGCTTATGAGGCCTCACCTCCCACTGAGGAATTATGGGTAGTTATAGGATTCTGGGGAACGTATTATCATTTCTTCAGTGGTACAGCCTCTGATAAGTGGCCCAAGGTTTCAGTAATAATTCCCAACTAAGGCTCATGCAAGCAGCCATAATTATACTCAGTAGGTCACAAAAAAAAAAAATCAAAGTAGGAGATAGCCTCGTGTGGAAAAGGAGTTTCAGTTAGGGACTGAGGAAGATGAGAGACAGCAATGAAGGCAAAAATGACCAAAATTCAATGTACAACATATGAAATTCTCAAAAAATACAAACTTTTTTAAATAAAGGAAAAAATAAGATATTCTGAAATCAGAATTTCTTAATTTTCACAGTAATAGCATCCCACTACCTGTGGATAAATGGCTGTGCCTTAGGCCACTTGCAGACATTTTAGGCCATCAGGGATGCCTGCTTTCTTCTTCAGTGTGCTGGCCCTGACAGCTAGGTTTAAGCAATCTTAACACAAATAGTTTGGTCCAATGTGCACATCTCTCCTCTAATAAAGCTTTATGGGGACACTCTGAGTCACCTTGCTCCCATGAGAATTACTATTCACTCTGTCCCACTCCTGTCTATGAAGCATAGATTCATTCCTTGGCTGGAGAAATTGCCAACCGCCCTGCTTACCCAAGCCTTCTCTCTCTGATTGGATGTTAAACTCCATTTCTCATTGCCAGTAGGAATATAAGGATAGCACCTGGCCTGTTCATATTCCTAGGGCTCCCCCTGCACTAGGTTTCCTTAAGGGGGCCCTGATCTGTACCCCAGATGACATCATTTGTCCTTTAGAACCTTCCATGCTGATTCCAGACTCTTACTTACAACCCTGTAAAACACAGATGGCACACATGCTGGCAACGTGCCCCAGCGCCTCAATAGCAAACGACTTGAACAAAGGATAAACTATGATTCCCCAATTTTCTAGCCCTTCTCACATGAGTTGAAGACAAATGGAAAGAATTTTATCGCTCACAAGGAACAAGGGCTATTACATTACAGCCGCACTCGACTAATGGCGGAACGCGGATTGATGGCGACTTAAAGAAAATCTGATGGAAGCCAACCACGGTGCCCTGTTACTCAGTTCCCACTTGAAAGCACCCTGCCCCTGTGTGCATCTGCTGGGGAAAGAGAAAAAGATGACCAATGGGCTAATGATCTGTGACTCTGGATCGGACTGGAAACATTGATCGACCTTTGGGCTTTCTCCGTGAGAAAGGATTTGTTGGTGCCTGTCAGCAGGGCGAGCAGGAGGCACGCCGGATTATTCCTGGTGTTGACTTTGGCAGTCCAGTACTACAGATGTTCAGATGTGTCAGACCGAGGAGTCTTCTTCAGACATCTGCTAGAAGCACCGACGTGGGGCCATTTAGTCCTTATTCCTTAAGTCAACCGAGGGGAAGAAGAGGATAAATGGGGTTGTTGTTTTTTCTTCAGAAAGGAAAGACATATTGACTTTTGCTTCCCAAATAGACTGTTCTGTTTACTGTAGGGAAGCAGTCACCCTGTCTTCGCATCTGTCGCAGGCATTGCGTGGGGGAGGGGAGCAAATCCCAAAGTTAATGCATTCTAATGATTCATGCCGTAGCATGGCAAGTGGCTTTCAACCCTTTCATAAATTACTATTGGCAGCCCATCTGGATGAGGAGCCGAACCAGATGGTGAGCACTTGACAGCTTACTCCGTCTCAGCAGAAGGGATCAGCTGACCAGAACTCGCTTCTGTTTATGGCAAATGACACTTGGAAGGTGGGGGAGGGGAGAGATAATCCTATCTATCTTTAGCTTGCTGCTCCTTTTAACAGAGACCTGGGCAGTGTCCTTCCTAGTTCGTGACAGCCTTCAATTTGGAGGAGACGCGCACTGTGTCTCCTTTTTTTAATCTTTGCTTTCAAAAAGTGCTGTTTGTACTGCAAATGTTAAAGTATGCTCATTTTTGCTGATTTGTTATATATTTTGATACTGTCCACAAACCACAGAATACACATACGTGCACATATTTCTTAGATATAGAATAATAAATGCCTAGAAAATAAGAAAGGAGTAGGCGAGGTTGAAGTCACAGGGTCCTGAGGTTTGGTGCAAATGGATGAAGGATTTATCCTTAGAAGTCCACGGGGGTCAATATACAAGTCCCGTGAGAATCATGTCATCCTTGGAATTCTACGTGAACTCAGACATGGAGTTCTCTTTATAAAAAGAAACTGAAAAACACGGTAGCGAACAGCCAAGTGACCCTGATCTGACTACAGAAGCCTGAGTCTGGACTGGAGGTGCTGAGAATCCCGGAAGATATCATTACAAAGCCAGTAAGAGACAAAAAGCAGTGAGGAGAAAGCAAAGCAGCCAGATGCCAAAGAATCGATCCCATTCCACCAGGGGGAAGTGTACCCATTTTCCAGATGAGCAAGGCAAGGCGAGGCGAGCCCAAGACCCTCGGCCAGCAGCAGAGAAATCCACCCCAGCTCAAATGAAGGAAGTGACCTGAAGACAAACACACCTGAAGCCAAGAGAGGCCAAGGGAAAACCAGCCTTCAAAATGGCAGAGCAAGAGACCCAGGAACACACAAGCTCCCCCCTACCCCACACACCGCCCATACATGAAGAGTTGTTGGCAATCAGTGGCTTCAGAGAGGGAGGATATGCTTCCTCAGGGGTAAGCCCCTCATGGGTTATCCAGTCCCAAGGGGTCAGCCACTTGTACCGTGGACATATGTAAATGTGTGGTATGTGAACATATATGTGTGCATGTATATATACATACATATATATATATATGCACATAACAGTAATAATTATAGAAGAAGAGGTCATGAACTTAAAGGCAGTGGTGGGGAGTGAGGGAGGAACTTGGGGTGGACATGATGTAGATAAAGCACTCATGCAAGATAGTCTCAAAAACACATTAAAGGAAAACACACACAAAATACTCAGAGACAAAACAAAACGTGATCCAGAAATAATTAAATAGAAATACTATTAATAGGAATATCAGTTACTACCACTTAGAAAGATCAATGGATAAAAACAAAGGTGAGTGTAACAAGAGAGAGTGGCAGCCATGCAGGACAGTCTGCCAGACAGACTGACAGACTCCGACAGCAAGCGCTGAAGAGAGAAACAGGAATCATATGAAAGCAATAATCAAAAGGATGATGCCCGAAACTTCTTATGGGAAAGGCTTCGACAAAATGGCACCACAAGAGCTCATTTGAGATCGTTTGGAAAGTATAAAGCTACATTGTTATGTATCTGCTTCCAATTAGAATCCTTTTTATACACCCCCGGCACAGAGTTAGTGTTAGGCCACGAATTCAATCCGGGGTCTGTGTTCACCAACTTACAACTCTATCGTTACAAGGCCATCACAAAGCTCACTTTCATGTGCTTTATAGTGCCCTATGACATGCTTGCCCTTAAACTGGCCAAACATTTCTCTACTTAAGGGAAACGCAGGGTCATCTTCAGGCTGGCATTACTCTGACCAGTAGCAGTATGGCACGTCTACAGACTTCCTCTCCTCGAAAGCTCAGAAATCTTGCCCTGCATGGCTGAGGAGTTCCCTTAGCTCAGGAGGTTTAGGAAGAAAAGATGAAGAGGATCCCCCTGAGCTAAGAGAACTCCTCAACCATGCAGGGCAAGGTTTCTGACCTTTCAGGGCAGCCTCCCTCTGCTGACTCTGCTCTATCCCAGCTTTTTACCCACAACAGGATTCAGGCAACTTCAACATCATCATCATTGTCGTTGTCATCAGAAAGTAAATTTGCATTAGAGTGACTAACTTGTAGTTATTTTGTGAAAAACAAACTGATACTCCTTTAATGCAGCCTAAGCTTTGTGATACATTCTATTCTAGGGGTTTCAGAACAAAGGGAAAAAAGCCATCAGCCTCAACAGTGTTTGTTAAGAGTTAGCAGGTTGAGATGCTGCTATTTACTCAGTGTCTGAAAGAACAGCTTATTCTAGATACAAGGACATTTGAACAGCAGCTAAGTTCAAACTGTCATAAGAACTCAACTTTGTAATTTCCCAAATTTCAATCTGACATTCAGCACCTAAATATATCATCAGACTCCATTAAGACAAGTTAGCTTAAAAAAAAAAAAGACCAGTTAGCTTTTGTGTGTGTGTATATATCCAGACAAGGTTACTCTGTGTAGTTCTGGCTGTCCTGGAAATCACTGTGTAGACCAGGCTGGCCTAAAATTCAGAGATCTGCCCATCTCTGGCTCCTGAGCGCTGGGATTAAAGGTGTGTACCAAGCTATTTTGAAGTATTTGGTGGGACTCTCACAGAATGCAATCACTAACAGATCTGCTAGGCAGGAGAAAATGTTGCTTTTTTCCCCCCCGTGGAGGTCTAGCATTGCTTTTGTTTTCCATTTAATGTTAAAACAATGTATTTTTACTATGGCCGTGGCTTTTCTCCGATATCATGCCTGCTCCTGAACAGTTCAAATTAACTCGGATGTAAATATCAAGAAAGAAAGATGAGCATTTCCTCTGGTGGTTTAACTCTCTAGGCTGTAAGTATCAGCCTGTGATGGAGGTGAGACGGGACAGCAGGAAGGACTAAGTCAGGGATGATTCGGAGTAGCTGAGTCAGAAGGAAAACAAAGGAGTGGAAGTGAGAAGCGGGAAGGGATACAAAGTATCATCAGTAGCTGCTGGTTCTGGTCCTCTCTGCTTGAAGGCGCGCTCACTCTTCCCTGCCGTTCCCTCCAAGCCCACTAACTTCACTCTGCCCACTGTGTTCTCAGTTCAGAGTCACGGCTCCCATCTCTGAAGTACTGTGCACCGGAGCCTCTGACCCCACGGGCCCTGTTTCCCAGAGCACATATACTCAATATGCACCTTCTTGACTGGATGCCAGTAGGTTCTTACAATTCTGACATGCATTTATGTATCTTTGTCTTCTAGCCTTAAGGTCACAGCCATTTCCTGCATGGTCAATACCTTTTTTTTTTTTTTTTAAACAAACCAAAGTGGGGGGGGGAGTACAGAGGAAATGGAGCCAGAGCTAAAGCTAGACAGAGTCGAAATTCTCCTTGAGCATCCTAGAATAAAAGAGAATCCACAGGCCGTGAAGCAACCAGGCTCCTCGTGATCAACAGAAGTTAAATCGAACAGAAGAGAGAGGCCAATGGTTAGCAATCTAATGGAAGGATTCAGACAAGCAACCCAGTCCTTCACTGCTACGGGACACATAGCAAGTTGTTGGACCTTTCTGTGCCCCGTGTTCTAGTCTGAAAAACAGGGACAATGATGGATCAGATACACAGTAGACCACGATCATTAAGTCTATCGAGTGCTATATAAAGGGTGGTGCTTTCTGTGACGGCGAAGGAGCTTGTCATCTTAGTTCCCTCAACTCTTGCCATGTCCTTCCTGGACCCAGAGCCTGAAACGGTCCCTGCCACACAGTGGCTTTATATCACACGTCCCGCCCCAGAGGGCCAGCTCACCTAGAGATCAACCTGCAGGTTGGCTCTTCCCACCAAAACGCAGACAGCACGAGGGCAGATGTGGCATTAGATGCTTGGGACCGCCTGCTTTACAAAACAATGAATGTGATTTTGGAATGAAGAAATGAATTTTCATTCTAAACCTGGACCAAGGTTCATTATCATATGTAGTAGCGACTGAGGCAGTGAAATGAAAACTGGTGGGTGGGCGTGGGGGATAGAGGTGGACATAATCTTGATTAACTCAGTTTTTTTCTCTACTCTCGGAAATAGAAATTTTAAAGAATTTATATGAAAGAAGTCACATGCATTGGATCAAAGCAGATGACACTTAAAGTTACACAGAAGCAAAATATCCAACTAAGATGTAACTAACACGTTTAACTTCACCATGATAACAGAGTGAAACCTGATACCATCTTTCATGCAGGGATAGAAATTGAGCTAATAGATGCTCGCATATAACTCCTAAGTGGATTTTAGCAAATAAGAAAGGCAAATGAATAGTCCACGAGATAGCCTGTCCCTGCTGGGTGTTTTATGTTTTGAGCTCTGAAGTGGGAGCTGTGCTTTGAGAAAGAGATAGAGATCCCTTGCTCCGAGCCATCGCTGTCACCTAAGCTTCAGACCAAGCACTTCCAACCACCCCAGTGTCCTATGGCGTAAGACCAAACACTGTGCTAGCAGGCCACCTTTCGATAAGAATAATGCCAATCAAAGCTTAGGAGTCGATGAGGGGGACCAGAAGCCGAGGGCTCTCAGCCTTGCTGTGAGTCTAAGCTTGGCTGTTATCATATTCTATTATAAATGACTTGTGTTATAACTGCATGCAAAGCAACACACAAAATATCATAATGCAGTGTCTCTTGGCCATATGACAGATGTTTCCATCTAAAAGGATTTAAAAAAAAAAACACTCAACGATCCAAGATTATCATTAGACTGCAGGTTAGATTGAGAATGATCCGGGAAATATGGGCATTACCACTATTCATTCTGTGAGGCTGCTGGGTTCAAACGTCTTTGATTCCAGGATATGAAAACAGTGTGAGACTCTCTCTAGGATGGTATTCTTTACAGAACAGAAATGACAAACATCTCAGATGTGTCCAGAACACTTTATCTCAGATAAATACTGACAGCTTCAAGTGAAGCCCAGGAGAATGGCTGAGGGGCCTGTTAGGATGCAGGCCTCAGGGCGCACTCAGTACCTGTGGCTCCTCCCACTTCTCCACTCTCCACCTTAAACTCCAGCTCACCGCTTCCCTTCTCCAGCATCTGGTTCCTATAGAAGCCCATCATTTCACCCATGTGCTCTCTCGCTCCTCTCTCGGCTCCATCTCCCTTGTTCTTTCTCTCTCCTCTTCCCCCCTCCTCTCTCTGTCTCTGTCTCTGTCTCTTTCTGTCTCTCTGTCTGTCTCTGTCTCTCTGTCTCTCTGTCTCTCTCTCCTCTCATACCTGGTTTAATTTACTGATCATGTTTAGTCTACTGCTTTCTCTCCCTGCTGTGTACTCTTCCAGATGCCTATGGCTGTAATCTCCTCATCTCTACAATAAAATTGTCCTCAGCCTTACCCTGGAGCAGTCATTTCCTCATTTTGTCAAAATGCAAACTTCTAAGGGTGGGGGTCTATCATCAATAGTAATAAGTTAAATAATCGGGCCTCTAAAATTTCTACGTGCTGATATTCCAATTTTAAATTCTGCTTTTGATATCTGACAAGGAATACTTATCTTCTGTAACTCAACACCAACCCTCCCTGTCTAATATAAATGCATTCCACTGTTGCAATCACTGTGCTGCAATTATTTGAAATAGTCATGTGGCTCTTAGTATTTTGCTTTGAAATCCCTTTGTACAGGTTTTTAAAACTAAAGTCATTTTGTATTGGGTGTTTTCTATGTGCAAGGAATGGTGTTGTGTTATTTAATGAAAAATATTAAATGGAAACTTCCATTTTACAGAGGAGGAAAGGGACTCAAAGAATTAACTTTAAAAGCCACACCATTTTTTTTAAAAAAATCATCTTTTATTCTTTGAAATTTAATACATTAAAAAGGAAGAAATGCAATATCTGTCATCCCCAATTTCTTCCTTTCAACTCATGACCTTTGTCTTTTTTTCTGTTCTTTGTTTACATTCTGAATACTTTCCTCTTTCCCAGTTCCCCCCTCACCATATGTCCCATAAGTCCTCCTCACTCCGCCCATTCCCCAATTACCCCCTCCCATTTCTCTGATCTGATACTTCCCTATGATACTGTATCAAGTCTTTTCAGGACCAGGGCCCTTTCCTCCCTTCTTCTTGGGAATCATATGATTAGCTAATTGTGTCTTGAGTATTCAGAGCTTCTGGGCTAATTAATATCCACTTATCAGTGATTGCATTTCATGTGTATTCTTTTGTGATTGGGATAGCTCACTTAGGATGATATTTTCCAGTTCCAACCATTTGCCTACAAATTTCATGAATTCATTGTTTTTAATTGCTGAGTAGTATTCCATTGTATAAATATACCACATTTTCTGTATCCATTCCTCCATTGAGGGGCATCTGGGTTCTTTCCTGCTTCTGGCTATTATAAACAAGGCTGCTATGAACACAGTGGAGCATGTGTCCTTGTTGCCTACAGGGGAATCCTCTGGGTATATGCCCAGGAGTGGTATGGCAGGGTCCTCTGGAAGTGTAATGCCCAATTTTCTGAGGAACCGCTAGACTGACTTCCATAGTGGTTGTACCATCTTGCAATCCCACCAGCAGTGGAAGAGTGTTCCTCTTTCTCCACATCCTTGCCAGCACCTTCTGTCTCCTGAGTGTTTAATCTTAGCCATTCTGACTGGTATGAGGTGAAATCTCAGGGTTGTTTTGATTTGCATTTCCCTAATGACTAATGATGTTGAACATTTCTTAAGGTGCTTCTCAGCCATCCGAGTTTCTTCAGGGGAAAATTCTTTGTTTAGCTCTGTACCCCATTTTTAATAGGGTTATTTGGTTCTCCAGATGGATTCAGTGCAGAATTCTATCAGACCTTTAAAGAAGACCTAACACCAATGTGCTTCAAACTATTCCACAAAATAGAAACAGAAGGAACTCTACCCAACTTGTTCTATGAAGCCACAATTACCCTGATACCAAAACCACACAAAGATCCAACAAAGAAAGAGAACTTCAGGCCAATTTCCCTTATGAATATCAATGCAAAAATACTAAATAAAACTCTTGCCAACCGAATCCAAGTAGGCTTCATCCCAGGGATGCAGGGATGGTTCAATATACGGAAATCCATCAATGCAATCCACTACATAAACAAACTCAAAGAAAAAAACCACATGATCATTTTATTAGATGCTGAAAAAGCATTTGACAAAATTCAGCATCCTTTCATGCTAAAAGTCTTGGGAAGAACAGGAATTCAAGGCCTGTACCTAAACACAGTAAAAGCAATTTACAGCAATTTACAGCAAACTGGTAGCCAACATCAAACTAAATGGAGAAAAACTTGAAGCAATCCCACTAAAATCAGGGACTAGACAAGGCTGCCCTCTCTCTTCATATCTTTTCAATATAGTACTTGAAGTTCTAGCCAGAGCAATTAGACAACATAAGGAAGTCAAAGGGATACAAATTGGAAAGGAAGAAGTCAAACTATCACTGTTTGCAGATGATATGATAGTATACTTAAGTGACCCAAAAAACTCCACCAGAGAACTCCTACAGCTGATAAACAACTTCAGCAAAGTGGCTGGTTATAAAATAAACTCAGGCAAGTCAGTAGCCTTCCTATACTCAAAGGATAAACAGGCTGAGAAAGAAGTTAGGGAAATAACACCCTTCATAATAGCCACAAGCAATATAAAGTATCTTGGTGTGACTCTAACCAAACAAGTGAAAGATCTGTATGACAGGAACTTCAAGTCTTTGAAGAAAGAAATCGAAGAACACCTCAGAAGGTGGAAAAATCTTCCATGCTCTTGGATTGGCAGGATTAATATAGTAAAAATGGTCATCTTGCCAAAAGCAATCTACAGATTCAATGCAATCCCCATCAAAATCCCAAATCAATTCTTCATAGATTTAGAAAGAACAATTCTCAAATTCATCTGGAATAACAAAAAACCCAGGATAGCTAAAACTATTCTCACAATAAAAGAACTTCTCGGGGAATCAATATCCCAGACCTCAAACAGTATTACAAAGCAATTGTGTTAAAAACTGCATGGTATTAGTACAGTGACAGGCAAGTAGATCAATGGAATAGAATTGAAGATCCGGAAATGAACCCACAGAAGCATGGTCAATTGATCTTTGATAAAGGAGCTACAATCATCCAGCGGAAAAAAGATAGCCTTTTCAACAAATGGTGCTGGTTCAACTGGAGGTCAGCATGCAGAAGAATGAGAATTAATCCATTCTTATCTCCTCATACTAAGCTCAATTCCAAGTGGATCAAGGACCTCCACATAAAACCAGACACACTGAAACTAATAGAAAAGCAACTGGGGAAGACCCTTGAGGACATGGGCACAGGGGGAAAGTTCCTGAACCGAACACCAATAGCTTATGCTCTAAGATCAAGAATTGACAAATGGGACCTCATAAAATTACAAAGTTTCTGTAAGGCAAAGGACACTGTCAGAAGGACAAAACAGCAACCACCAAATTGGGAAAAGATCTTCACCAACCCCACATCTGACAGAGGGCTAATATCCAATATATACAAAGAACTAAGAGCCACACCATTGTCCTGGCTCTCCCAGTGCACACAGCCAAACTCCTTGACTTGGAGTTGTAGGTTTCTGATCCACGCCATTTTGGAAGCAACTCCTAACAGTGCTTTGTGGCATCTCAAAGCCTAGGAACCTACTGTGATACTTCATGTAGACATTTTACATGTTCGAATGTCTGTCTGTTATCCTTGTTATGACTCTTCACTCCAGAGTGGCTGTGGCTGTTAAGTTCCTTCTTGGAAAACTTCTTTCCTTCTCTGGGAACCCAGGTGTGTGGAGATGGATCAGATGGAGACAGGGATGCAAGTCGCAGATGGGATGTATGGAACTGAGCACAGTAGCCATGCTGACCTCTGGTTTGCAACTGAGGTTTGGTTTCTAATAGATTTCTATTTTATATCCACTCTCTGAGTCAAAATTGTGCTTTTCGGGGAGACAGTTTCTCTTTACCTTCAGTCCCTCCTTCAAAATGAAAGTGATGCTGGTCTATAAAGTTGCCAAATCTCATGTCAAGACAGATCTTGGTAATATTAGAAAGCAAGCTTACATTTCTGAGCTGTGGACAGAAACATACTTTAATTCTTTTTAAAATCAAGCTAGTTGACTGTTAATTTAATTGTCTTGCAATGGTTCTAATTACCAGGTTTTTTTGTTAGACCCAAACTGCCTCCTAAAGGGGGGGGGATATAAAAATCAAGACTAGGAAGAATGAGGGAGACAGAAGAATTGAACTGGATGGGTAAATAAATATGCAAGCCATGCTATAAACAAAAGGAGAGGGGGGAGAGGAGGAGGAGGAGGAAAGGGAAGAGGAGAGGGAGGAGGAGAGGGCAGGAAGATGAAGCATGAACACAAAGCACATCAATCAAAAACTTGGTATCAAAATTAATGCATTTCAGACTAGAGCAAACCAGATCACGTTTACCAGTGAGAACTTGTGACCACCTTTCTGACTCTAGGAATGAAGCATCAACCTGAACCAGAAAATGTCTGAGTAAGAAGCAGGGGTTACACTTGCCATTGGCCCTGAAGTGACTGGGAAATGACAAATGTGTGACCCGGAGAAGGGAAGCAAACCCACAAGGACTGGGATGGTACCAGTTTCCTGCCTGCAGGAAGTTTCTAGATCAGAGCTCGGAAAAGTGAGATCCAAGAGGCCAGAGGTCTTACTGAACTAACCACTAACCAAAGAGCAAGCACAGACTGGACCTAGTCTCCCCCCACCACCACACACACACACACACACACACACACACACACACAGAGAGAGAGAGAGAGAGAGAGAGAGAGAGAGAGAGAGAGAGAGATGTACAGCTCAGTCTTCATGTGAGTCCTCCAACAACTGGAGCAGGGACTGTCCCTGAATTTGTTGCCCGCCTGTAAAGACTTGATGTGCTATAGGGGAGGACAGATATACCGGGGCTGGGGGGATTCTCCTCCTCAGAGTAGAAGGGGAGGGGGAAATGCAGGGGGCTTCGGGAGGGGGAGACTGGGAAGAACAGGGACTGATATTAGGATATAAAGCTAATTAATTAATTAATTAGTTAATTAATTAAAAAGAAGTCAGGACCAGTATTCAGAGAAGCACAGTACCTAGAACTGGTGGGATGGAATACCGGACAGGAAGGGACAACCCAAACCAGAACTCCAGAGATCAGGAGAGAGGTTACCCAGTCTCAAAAGAATATCCATGATATGCACTCACTGATAAGTGGATATTAGCCTAGAATCCTGGGACACCAAAGATACAATCCACATACCAAATGATGTCCGATAAGAAGGAAGGAGTGGACAGTGGTGCTGGAAAGGCTCAAAGCATCAGTGTAGGGGAATACCAGAACAGGGAAGTGGGAAGGGGTGGATGAGGGAGCAGGGGGAGGGAAAAGGGCATGTGGGACCTTTGGGGGGGGCAGGGAACCAGAAAAAGGGAAATGAAATGTAAATGTAGAATATAGCCAATAAAAAAAATAAATAAAATTATGGAAATTCAAAAAAAAAAAAAAAAAAAAGGAGAGAGGGATCTTTGGCTGGGTATTCGTTTGCTCACACATGAGGAACCTCCCCAAAGCCAGAGAGAATAGCACAAGCAAACAGTAGCCTGATCAGGAAAATAACATCATTGGCCAAGACTGTGAGACCTTTACCTACTCTAGTCATCATACGACCCACACTACAAGTGCCTCTTGTATCTAACAGTCTTCTGCATGGTTCAAGACACTTACAAGGAATAAACGTGATCATGAGGGGGAGATGAAGGAAGCAGCTGCTGCAGGCACACTTGCGCCCAGACGGTGTGTGCCCAGGCTCTAGTCTAATGGAAACAGCCTTACCTGGATCTGGCCCAACACCTAACCCAAGACACTAAGCACCGACAGCTGTCTTTGGCAGTTGTGCCCCCGTGGAAAACGGTTTGCCCTTGTCATGGCCTCCAGTTTTTTGGCTCTTGCTGGGAGACCTTGGATTATTTCTAATCTCAGTTTTGCACAGTCCCATGGTAACCATTTGATCCCCAAATCCAATGCCTCTGCCCAGGTCAGACTGTTTTCTGGAAAGAAAATTCCTTTGCCCAGGCTTCCACATTTGTTATTTAAAACACATCTGAAAGGGCAGAGCGGGAGGTTAGAAGGAGATGAAACCATGTTGACGACATCCCGCCCACTCTGTGCCTCAAACTGTGTAGCTAGGGAAAAGGAGAGCTGGGGTCTCACCTCCCTGGACAAATCTATTTCATCTTGTCATCTTCAAACAGAAGTGCTGCCTTCATTCCTTCCGGCCTGATACCTGCTCCAAGAACCAGGCCACCTCCCTGTCTTCAAATCCCCACGCTTCCCAAACGCATTCTTTCTCTTCTTCAATGCCCGGTTCTGCCCTCACACCAGCCAGTTCTCAGCGCACCCGAACGCACCCACCGAGCATGCTCGCTGAAGTGATGTTCCTCCTGGCACATTGCCCAAGAGCATGGGAAACGGGAGCCCGCGCCTTGGATTCAAAAGCTGCCTCTGTTTGCAAGTTACTTAAAACCCTGTACCACGGTCACCTTGTCTGTGGAAGGAAAACATTCTTAGTGTTTCATAGAGTCACTCTGTGGATTAAATGAGATAATGTCCCTAAAGCCCTTGGCACGGCGCCTGGCACATAGCAGGCTCTCACTCAACGGGAGCTTTTGTTATTATTAGTTACCTTTTATGTGGGGTTTTGTTCCGTAAAATAGCAAGGTCAAAAGGAAATAAGAATTCTGGTAGTTTTGTTTTGTTTTGTTTTATTCCTAGAAAGGAAAGATGGAGCACTAGAGAAGGCAGGGCACATGAAGGTGCCAGCCTGTGGGGAGCTGGAGAGGCAGTGCTCCTCCCGGTGTAGCACTTCTCTCCCCCTCTTCAGACACACGCAGAGACAAAGCTTTAGAGTCTTTAAGTCCACGAGCTTGGGCTATGGCTTCACTTCTGGGTAAGCAATGCTGCGCCCAGAATCATTGTCGAGCATAATTCAACGGAACCTTTTAAGCCACATCATAATGCCGTCAAACATCAGAAGCAGGAAAAATAAATAAATAAAAGCGTTCACACAACCTTTTTTTTTTTTTTTTTTTTAACCAGTTTGTGGAAACTGTGAAAAAGCTTGCTACACTGGGGATAAAACAGACTTTACTCACCGGCAGGAGTCTACTTGGCTGATTAAGGTTCGTCCCTTTTGCAGAGCAGCGGCTGTAGAGTCTTTAATTTCTCTGTGTAATTCCTCGTGCTTTGCTGCCAAGACAGGCAGGCTTAAACCCTCCGATTTAAGGAGCTTAAGGTTAGCTTCGACTTTTCCAAGTACATCAAATGCCTGCCAAGAAAAAAAAATACTTTCATTTTCTGCCTTTTTAGTTTAAAACTACATCAGTGTGTACACAAAACACTAGCGATTAAACCAGGCCATTCAACTTAGTGGTTCGATCATAGCGACAACAGCAAAAAAATTCTTAGTTCTGGAAAACAACAGTGCAGTGCCTACTTAGGGAAACTTATAGCTTAGTCCAACATGAATAAATGCTAATGCCATAAAGTTACCAAAAATCACTTATATTTAACCATCTGTATGACACAGATAGCTAAGACGGTATGAAATTTGGAGAGTCAGATTGATACTTTGCATATTTTATACTGTAAACATACACCATGGATGAGCTATTAAAAACTTAGTAGACTTTCATGACCTGAATATCCCTGTAATAAGTCTTAAAGGGGAACTTCCTGATGAGCTATACTTTGAACTGGAAGCATGAGAGAGAGAGAGAGAGAGAGAGAGAGAGAGAGAGAGAGACAGACAGAGAGAGAGAGAGACAGAGAGACAGAGAGACAGAGAGACAGAGAGAGAGAGAGAGAGAGAAACTACTATCATTTTCCCCTTTGCCTTTAAAATGTGACCTTGACGTATTCCATGCAAGGCATCCATACACCCACAGGAGAGCATTATGATTCAGTTATGGAAGAGTGCGAAGACTGGGAACAAAGTAATAGTTTCTGATATGCTCACTATCAGATATACAGAAGAAAATGAACTCGTTTCCAGCAAACGCACTCATTGTCTTACATTGTTTTCTTTATGTGTATGAGTGTTTTTGCCTATGTGCATATCTGTGTATCACTTGCATGCCTGGCACATATGGAGACTATAAGAGGCTGTGGGGTTACCTTGAACCGGAGCTCCAGATGCTTGTGAGGTGCCATGTTGGTGTTGGGAACTGAAGCCCAGTCCTCTGGAAGAGTAGCCAATGCTCTTGACATCAAGTCATCTCTCCAGCCACCTCCACTCAAGATATTATCTTAAAATGAGATTTTTAAACTCCACTTTTTCTGCATTGGCAGACAGACTGACTGCCCAACATAGAAGATGGAGTTTACAAAATGAACATGAAATACAAAGGAGCTGTTTATTGGCTACTGGGGCTTAGGTGACATTAAGATACAGAAGCATTTGGGCTAGAGGGATGTCTCAGCAGTTAAGAGGGTATGCTGTTCTTGCAGAAGAGTTTTGTTCCTAGAACCCACACTGAGAGGCTTACAACCTTCTGCAACTCCAGCTCTAGGGAAATGTATGTCTTCTTCTGGGATCTACAGACACCTGTATTCATGTTTATGTATCCCCCTACATGTACACACATACACAACAGAAACACACACACACACACACACACACACACACTATGTAAACAACCTAGAAGTAACAAAAATAAAAAGTTATACAAGATACATAGGAATAATAAGGAGGACTCCTTTTAAAAGATATTTTAAAAAGACAAAGCAGAGTTCAGTCTTTGTAGGTCTCCTGATGGCCATTTCTGACCTTTGGTGTAGAGACGGGATGAGTAAAGTGAGTCAGAGAAACGCTGGACATTAAGAGAATTCTTCCAGTGAGCGCTAGTGGAGAAAGCCACCCTGAAGAGTGTTCTATACCACTTTGAAGAACAGTCCTATCATGAAAGATGTACAGTAGCATGAAACACCAGGTAGTCCATCAAAAGCCTTGACGTCTAGCCTTTCTGGATTGTTACATGGGAGGCCACTGAGCTTGGCAGAGGCCCATGGGAATGGAGTAGGGATACCCCACAGAAGACTGTCAGGGAGGATTCCAGACCATCAGGGACAAGAACAGGTGGGCAGGTGGAAAACTGAGGGAGGCAGCGAAGTGGGGCTGAGTTCATTCTCACAAAAGACAGTTTGAAGACGTCAGCCATGGAACTGAGGATGGAACACGTGCCCCAAGTGAGTGGCCAGATTCAAACCGAACAGAATTGGAATCTACAGAATTCTTTCAGATACTCTTTTATGTCGGGACTCTCTTTTTCCAATGTCCTCACGTCTTTCAGGTTTGCTCTCCTAGTCACTTAAGCCTTTTAAAGAAACTTTGATACCCAAGAGCCCTTTCTTAGCTGATCATGTTTCCCTTGCAATTGGAAACAGGGGAGCCTGGTGATATGCTGATGTTAGTGAATGTGGCTTTATGACTTTCTGCGTCCTCCTGTAGCTCGCTGAAGCGTCACCGAGGAGGAAGCTCTGTTTCTAGGCTTTGTACTTTATTTTAAATATGGGGTTGTTTATTTAGGTTAAAATGGTGCTTCTTGTTAATCAAGGGTAAGATTTAAAGGCAATGTCTAAAGCAAACTTCTGGTGGCTAAAATTACCTTGGATTCTCTCGAATCCCACTTAAAGTTTAGGGTTGGTGAATTGTTACATGTTATATTTGTACTTTGGATTGACAAATCCCAAGCTCCACCAAGGGAGGAGATAGATGGAAAGTCTACATGTAAATGTCAGATGTGGTCTCCTTTCTTCCTTAAAAAAATCTCAGTATCCTTCTACAAATGGAAGAGGGATGAAGAGTTCACGCATCTCCTCTTGGTTGCAAAGCTAACCCCATCCTCTTTCAGTAGTAAACCATGCTATGCTCGCTGCTGTTTTGAAAATTAAAGAAAAATAATGAAAGTAGCTAAGAATGAGGGCAGATGTGCAGTACTCAGACACTGTTAGCTGCTGTTCTAAATTTTGATTAATCAAACGCATTTTAAAAAGAATCTCCTAAAAAAAAAATCTCCTAGAAGGGCGAAGCCACCTGTTACCTGAATTTCATCCTATGGGGCTTTCTTTGGTGACCCTGTCCCAGCAGCTGCCTCTCTCAGTCCTCAGCTATGATGTCATCTTCATAGGAGTTAGAAGCTAAAACTGCAAGGCTGTCGGATGCATGTGCAGTGTCACTGTCCCTTAGTCACGATGCTATAATAGAGGTATGACTTCCGAAACAAATGAAGATAAACCAAGGGGCCAGATAGGGACTAGAAATAAAAGCCATAAATCAAAAGCAAAGGTAACTCCCTAGCTTGGAATCAAATGAGCCAGATTTTCTTCCACAGTCTCTTCTTAAATTGATCAATTGTTAGGAATACACTCCATGATTTTTCTCTACATAATAAAGCAAATAATAAAGCTATGACAATTTAAAGGAGATGACGGGTTTCCTTTCATTAGCTTAACACAAACATGCGCAGAACACCTCTGAGTGAGGCAAGAAAGATTCTAAAAGGAGTCCCTTACTTAAAGTTCTAGTTGGACTTTTGTTGTTGCAATAAAACAAGAGCAAAAGCAACCTCTGGAGGAAAGAGTTTATAACATCTTAGAGATTAAAGCCCATCATTGAGGGAAGCCAAAGCAGGAGCTCCAGGCAGGAACTGAAGCAGAGACCAAGGAGGAACAACACTGCTACTTGTTGTCCGACCCAGGATCGCCTGCCCAGGGACGCTACTGCCCGAGGTGGCCTTGATCCTCTGACAACAACCATTAATCAAAGAAAATGTTCCAAAGACATGCCTGTAGGCCGGTTTGATGGAGACGATTCTTCCACCGAGGTTCCCTCTTCCCAGATGACTCTAGTTTGTGTCACGTTGATAACTAACTAGCATACTTACTTTTAAGCCTAATAAGAATAGTTCTGTAGACACAGAAATAACAGCTAAACCTTTGGGCTTTAAAGAGAATTCTTCTTTCAAAATTAAAAATTCTCTGACTGACTGATATGCAGAATTCCCTTCTCTCATTCCTGTGTAGAATCTGGTAAGGAATCCATGTGCCAGTTCCAGAAATGATCTAAGGCATTTCACTTCTCCCAAAATAGAATGGACCGCTCTCCTATGCACCCGACCTGTAGGGAACTTGATATACTGGATCTCTTTGTTGCAAATACAGTACAGAAGGTCTTCCTGACAGTAAGAACACCGTGAGCCTCGTACAAGCTCTCTTGGAATTAAAGTCTCCTCCCCACTGGCATTTCTTTTCATAGCCCCCTGCTTTTTCAAGCCTTATATGTCCAGGGTGAACAAGCATTTATGAGTAGACTGGGGGAGGGGTGGAGATGAAAGCACAAGGTCAGTACCCTCTCCTGCTGGTCCTACTCATCTGAGCCAGTTCACATGCTGCCCTCCACCCCTCCACACGAGGAGGAGACAGGTCAGCTTCTTTGGACCCTAATTTGGAAAAGATTAAGGAACTGCTTGGCTTTTATTCTTAAAGAGGCCAATAAAAACCTTTCCTGTTCACTGTTAAATGTAGACCCAAGGTCAACTGCACCAAATCAGACATAGATGGTATCGGAAAATGGCACGTTTTATTCTTTTTAAATATCTAAACAACTTATGATTTAAGAACCATGAGCCATCCAGCGTAATTCTGCTGCCCTGCTGGGTCACAAAGATGCTGATAAATGCCAGTGTTAGATTTTTGGCTAATAAATGTGGAGGAGTTAATATTAGACAACAACAAAATGATACACCCTGGAAAACATCCAGGGACACAAAACAGCTTCAGACCAGAGCCCTCTGATTCCGCTGCCTTTGGAGAGTCCGATATCCTCTGGGTGGCTTGTATAAGGACCCATGTCTTCACTTTTCTTCCCTAAGCAGCACCTAAGACACCCGACAGTGGCTCAGGCTGCTGAGCTAACATGTTATTCAGTACATGGCCAAAATGGCTCCAGCTTGCAAACCCATGAGACCAGGAGCATTTTATCCATAAGAGAATGAAGGAAATTTTCATACTGACATCTTAGTCTTCCTGAGGCAAATTCATTTTACAAATGAAATGAGACTCATTAAGTAGAACTTTAGGTATCTCGGCTCTACCCACTATTTCTTTTATCTTAATTGACTTAAGTGATTTTAAGATGATCTTTGTTCTATTTATATGGGAAATCATGTACAAATCGTTTCTGGTTTTATCCCTTCAAGGAATATCCAGCAATATCTATGGACCATAGACTCAACTATGTGCTGCCCATAAGATTCGCCACATTAGAGTGGCTGACGCAATGTGAAATGAATATGGAGTGGCCGCTCAGCTATGGCTAGCGTCACTCAGCAAGCACTCCACTGTGCCATGCACTAGCCCTGTATCACCTTATTGAGATGGGCTGGCGATCCTGTAAGAACACAGAATTAGGATTGCTATTTTACAAGTGAAGGTGCCAGGTACAGGGAGAAGTTAAGGACATATTGAAGCTATGCAGTGAGTAAATGTGTCAGGCCAAATCCACGCACAGCCTGGCTCCAGGATCCACTATGTTATTTTAGCAGTCATACTAATAAATATTTCTAAATTTTTTCCTTAGTGTCCTATCATTTCTATTTTATACTCCAACTATACCCTTAAATGCATATATAATTCGTCACCAACCTTAAAAAAATTATGGGATGATATTCTCTAAAGATCACAAGGACTGTTAGAAAATTATTTTTGAAGAAAAAATTCAAATTCCAAAGCTAAACCAGTATGCCATATAACCAGCTGTTTATTCAGTCATACAACATAAAAATTTTGAACACTAGGTGGCATACAGAGATGATTAAGACAGCCTCTCTCCTGAACAGTGAGAAATATGACAGGAATAATAAGAAATAAGCAGTTCAATACTGCCTGGAGTCTTTGGAAGGGTGATACATGTGATATTTTCTTTCATGTAACTCTATGTAGCTGCTCAGGAATGACACAAAGGTTGCACTGAGAATCTGTATTCTTGAGAATCATAGTAAGTAAAATGTTTCCCTTTTAAATTGATCTTATCCCAAATATTTTGGATCAATATAATCTCTTAGGAACAACACAGTATAGTGTTGTTTACTGCATGATCCTTTCCTGTGGAGATGGGAACAAATGTCTACTTACACTGTATAGGAGAGACCAAAGTAGAATTCACTCAAGGTCCCACCTGAGAAGCCAATGAGTTTGTTGAACTTACTTACAGAACATGGGCTAGGAGTTGCTTATAGGATCATGGGTGACCACAAGCAGTCACATTAATGGAGAGTCTTACCACAGCATACGAGATGACAACCTTCCCATAGCTTAAGAGATGGACTGTTGATTGCAAGCTGGTACAACCACTCTGGAAATCAGTGTGGTGGTGCCTCAGAAAATTGGACATAATACTACCAGAGGACCCTGCTATATAACAATGAATTCATGAAATTCTTAAGCAAATGAATGGAACTAGAAAATATCATCCTGAGTGAGGTAACCTAATCACAAAAGAACACACATGGTACGCACTCACCGATATTATTATTTAATAATATTAATTATTATATTAATTGTATTAATTACTATAATTATTATATTAATAATATTATTAAATATTATTAATATTTAATATTAGCCCATAAGCTTGGAATACCCAAGACAATTCACAGACCAAATGGAGCTCAAGAAGAAAGAAGAACAAGTATGGATACTCTGGTCCCTCCTGGAAGGGGGAACCAAATACCCATGGGAGGAGCTACAGAGACAAAGTGCGGAACAGAGACTGAGGGAAAGACCATCCAGAGACCACCTCACCTAGTGGTCCATCCCATATACAGTTACAAAACCCAGACACTATTGTGGATGCCCACAAGTGCTTGCTGACAGGAGCCTGTTATAACTGTCACCTGGGAGGCTATGCCAGTGTATGACAAATACAGAGAGGGACACTCTCAGCCAACCAGTGAACTGAGCACAGGGTCCCCAATGGAGGAGCTAGAGAAAGAACCCAAGGAGCTGAAGGAGTTTGCAGTGCCATAGGAGGAACAACAATTTAAACCACCCAGTACCCCAAGATCTCCCAAGGACTAAACCAGGGACCAAAGAGTACCCATGGAGGAATTCAAGGTAGCAGAGGATGGCCTTGGTGAACATCCAAGGGAGGAGAGGCCCTTGGTCCTGAAAAGGCTCAATGCCCCAGTGAATGGGAATGCCAAGACAGGGAAGCAGGAGTGGGTGGATTGGAGAGCAGGGGGAGGAGGGATTGGGGGGGGCAGGAAAGGGGACAAAATTTGAAATGTAAATAAAGAATATATTTAATAAAAAAAAGGGAGATGGACTCTTGCCTTCACTTAACTTCCTGCACACACTGTATTCACTAGCTCCCCCTGAGAAGACAAAACTATGCGCATTTAGGGGCAAATTGTGTATCTTAGTACAGGAAGCAATGGCTGGAACCCCAGGGGAGGAGCCAATGGCATTTGCCTCCTCTACCATGGGAAAATATCAACAACCCGAAGGTCTTGTCTTGAAGGTATCTTACGAGTAGCCACAGCAGCTCTGATGAAGTTAAGAGCTGTCGTGCTCAGAGAGACCTAGTCTCTAGCGGATCAACCACTCTACAGTTCGTGTTTTGTGCTTTCAATGGCTGAAATAACTCATTAGAAGGCACCAGACTGTTTGGGTATAAACAAAGAGAGATAGATGGTCTTCTTAGCCTCAAGGATTCTTAATTGGCAAAGAAAAATAAATCTACTGAGAAATGACTATCACAAGGCTGAATATGTTCACTATATTAGATATCAAAGAGATAGATACTATATATAATGTGTGGAAGTACACACGGGAGGACACCCAGGGAATACAGTCACAACTTAAAGGTTCACCGACAGATTTACTCACTATTAATTACTGGAAGTTTACTGGAAAAAATGCTTACTGGTAAGTATGAAGAAATTGGAATATCTCTATTTGTACTTGCAGCACCAGAGGTAGAATCCAGGACCTCACAGACTCCAGGCAAACACCCTACTATTGAGTTATAGTACCCCAAGATTGAATATCTTGACAATCAGAAGATTAAGCCTGAACTGGGTTTAGGGATCTTGTGACGAATGATGTTAAAGACTTTCTACACTTTTCAATCAAATATTTATTTAATACTTCTGTACTAACAGTTTGTCCACCTTCATTGACCATTTGCTGAGGTTGAAACAACCTGGCCTCTGAGCTTTAAAGTCAAAGGCTGTAACCCAGAGTCATCATTCTCTCAGAGGGACAGAAGGAAGGTAGATTAAATGAAGATATCATCAATTATTTGGGTGAGATTTGACTTAATAATTTTCTCAAATTCTTAAACATTTTTCTTATGTATTATACAGTAAATGATATATAATAGTAACAACTACATATAGTAGAATATATATATATATATATATATACATACATGCATTGTATGCACATTGTAAGCACATACACACATACACACACACACATACACACTTCTGAACATGATGTCCATACTCCTCAGTGAGCCCTGTCTCTGTCTGTCTCTTCTCTCTCTCTCTCCCTCTCCCTCTCCCTCTCCCTCTCCCTCTCCCTCTCCCTCTCCCTCTCCCTCTCCCTCTCCCTCTCCCTCTCCCTCTCCCTCTCCCTCTCCCTCTCCCTCTCCCTCTCCCTCTCCCTCTCCCTCTCCCTCTCCCTCTCCCTCTCCCTCTCCCTCTCTCTCTCTCTCTCTCTCTCTCTCTCTCTCGTTTCTGTCACTCTTCACATCTGATCTGAGGTGTATCCATCCACACCTCAGGCAATAACTTAGCCTTTGTCTCCCAAGCATGGCTGACTTTGCATCTTCCAGTATTTTCTCCTTCCTTGTGTGTCATCCTTCCCAGCTCCACTCAATGGTTACCTTCCTTGACACATTTCCCCTGACCACGCTCTGGTTGGTGCTCCCCACTGCATTGGGCTTAACTCACCATGGCTTTCCTACTGTTTACCACTTTATCTTATAAGCTCCCCCATGAGGGTCCTGAAGGCTGAGACCATGCCTGCCACTGGCATCACTCAAGTACTGATCTGACACCGGGAACTAGCAGGAATACAGCATACTATCAGATGGGAAAGCAAGTGTGTGTTCCAATTATTTCAGTTATTTATAAGAGAGAAATGGCTTTTTAAAAGAGGAATCTGGAGAAATGAATTGGCGGTTAAGGGCTTGTGTTGCCTTTCCAGAGGACCGGAGTTTGCTTCCCAGGCACCCATATCAGGCATCTCACAACTGCTTGTAACTCCAGCTCCAAGGGCTCTCACCTCCCTTTCTAGCACCTGCCCTCATGTGCACAGACACACACACACACTTACTTAAATCCTTTAAAAAGAGGACTCTGAGACACAGTGCTCAACAATTAAACAACTAAAGGTAACTTTAAAAAAAAGCTCTAACAATTAGTATAATTTCCAGATTTTTATTTACATCATTTTAAGAAATTCTTTCTCAATGATGTTTTTTAGGTTCTGTATCTGGGCATGTTTCCTCTTTCAATCTGTTCAATAATTAGACCATTGTAATTGTTTTCCACCAATGTGCTTAAAATGCATGTATTTTAAATGGTAAATAAGGAATATGTAAATGGAGAAAAGTACAGCAAATGTCATGCTTAATTATTTTGTTTTCATGTCAAACAGAAACGTGGCTCCAGGCATTACTGTCGAGAAATTGTTTTGAAAAGCAACCACATCATCTAAGACACCAGCCACATTCTCAGAAGGGACAGGGGGGCAATGGAAGCCACGTCACTTCATCTCCTGTGAGTACTTAGGGGTTTCATTGAATGTCCCACAATTCACTTCACCTGACCATCTGAAGATCAGACCATGTTCATGAAATAGACTCGGCCTCGTCTTTTCTACTTGCTTCCCTCAGAGAAATCATGTACCTAGGAACAGAAGGTTTGGGCAAAAAACTTGATAACCCAAGGGCGACTCTTGACAGCTCTGGGTTCAGTCATGACTGCTGTGTAAATAAAAAGCTCATGCTGTTCTGATCTTGAAAGACACTAGATATTCAACCCTGCTCCAGTCAACCACAAACTCCAAACCGTTGTAACTATGTCTTGGATGGTCTGCAGATATTAATAAAAGTCCACGAAAATGCTGGAGATATAACACACATGATAATCCACAATTGAGAAGGATAAAACCTTGGAGGGATCAAGGAATGCTCTGTAACAGATGTGATGCTCATATTTCAAGCTATGAAGGTACAATTCAGAGAGAGGGACTCCTCCCTAGTCAGCTCGTACTCACTGTGATGGTGGCGGTACCAATCAACAATACCAGTTAATTTTTTGCTGAATGATTCAACAAATGGGTTCATCAAATAGAATAAGAAACTCTGAAAAGGAGCTATATCAATTCCTTAAGTGGCCCAGTTCAGTCTTTGTGTAGGTTTTAGAGGCTAGTGTAGGACAAACAGCAACCTTCCCAAGGCCCATGTCTCAATATTGCCACCTGCTGCTAAGTCCAGACTCAAACAGCCAGCTCTATTCTATTATTCCAGAACAATACAATGCTCACATTCCCTCTGCTTGAGAAACAGACTCATAAATTCCGAGTAATTGTCCCAAACTCCTGGGCAAATTGCAAGGTATCATCAGTTGGGTTACCGGAGTCATGAGGCAAAGGCATTGGGGGATTTGTTCTCAGTGTAGACAGTTAGGGGATCATTACAGTTTACTGGATCTCAAAATTGACCAATAGATTCTTTTTTTTTTTTTGCATGTTTTGCTCTAAATATTGTATCCACAGGATTAGGAACAGTGCCTGTCACAGAGAAGTTGCTCGATAAATATTCACTAAATACAGGAATGTCTAAAAGTGGAGGTAATTGTTGCTGTAGACTTACTGCACTGCTTATTCAGTGACTTCAGTGGTGGTGGTGGTGGTGGTGGTGGTGTGGTGTGTGTATGTGTGTGTGGTGTGTGTGTGTGTGAGATGGTGGTGGTGGTATGTGTGTGTGTGTGTGTGTGTGTGTGTGTGTGTGTGTGTGTGTGAGAGAGAGAGAGAGAGAGAGAGAGAGAGATATGATGATGATGCTGGTGGTGGTAGTGGTGGTAGTGTGGTGTGTGTGAGTATGTTTGTGTGTGTGTGGTGGTGGTGGTGGTGGTGGTGGTGGTGTGTGTGTGTGTATGTGTTTGTGAGGTGGTGGTGGTGGGGCGGTGGTCATGGTGGTCATGGTGATGTGTGGGTGTAGGGGGTACAATGGTGTGTGGGTGGCAGTGGGTTAGTGGAGGGTGTGTGTGGTGATGGTGGTGTGTAGGTGAGGAGTGGGGAGTGAGCGGCAGAGGTGGTAATGTGGTGGTGTATAGGCGCATGTGTGAAGATGGATGTGTAGAGGTCAGGGGATGTCAGGCTTCCCACTCTGTCACTCTCTGCCTCATTCCCCAAGAAAGGGTCTCACAAGGTACCCAAAGCTAAGCAGTCAGCCACCAAGATCCCACTACCCTGCTCTCCCTGCCCTCCACAGTGCTGAAGTTCCAGGCACGCACAGGACTATGCCTGGGTGTTTATGAAAATCCTGGGATCTGGACTCCTTACATTGGTGCAGCAGGTGCTCTTACCCATGAGCCACCTCTCCAGCCCCTCAAAAAGAATGTTTTAAACCTGCTATCTCGTCTTAGTAAGCCGACAGTCACACATCCCAGCGGCTCACTTGCCCACAGCACCAACATGTTATGCTTACTGGCATTTGACATAACATGAATAATTTCAGCCAATGAATTTGTTTACTGAGATACTAATTCACTTCTCTGTGGGGAAAGAGCTCTCAGGCAGAGACGCCTTTGTCCCTCGCAGCACTAACAGACACGCTTGCCTGCGTCCGCTCTCACCCCTCTCTCTTGTATGCCAAGAATGAAGGACCTGACCTCTCTAGCCGGCCACCTTTCTCAGTGTGGGCTCTGCTGCTAGCACTCTTCCCAATCAGAGGTTATGCCACCCCCTGAGACAAAAAGCAGGCTTGCTTACTGCTTGCTCTAAAACAGCATATTCCCTCGGTGGAGAGTTCCTCTCTTCACCCCTTCCTCTGTGGGGCATCGCCCATCTTGGAACGGGGACACACAGAGCTCATTTGCATGCTGTCACCCAGCTACATTTTGCTGCCGGGTCATCATTCAACGCTGACCCATAACCTAGGCGTCTGCTGCCAGCATCCTTGGAAGGATAGCAGCAGAGCCTGAGACGGGTAAACCAAGTCCTCTGTGCTTGGGAGCCTGACTTCCCCTACAAACACAAGTGCGCACAGCAGGGAAACCCAGCATCCTCCAGACATGTCACGGACAGTTTTCAAAGGGAAAAACAGCACTCTGAGATAAACAATTGATGATGTAAATTATGCACTACCCCTCTTGCTGGCACACAAAGAAATTTTAGCTTAGAAGATTATTTGGAAGCCTTTTGATATTATAATATTTTCTTAAAACCAGCCCTCTAGAGATTTATTGATGAGTTTCCTGCCAAGGTTGGGTAGTGTAGTGATAGATAGATAGATAGATAGATAGATGGATGGGATGGATGGATGGATGGATGGATGGATGGATGGATGGACGGACAGGTAGATAGATGGATAGATAGATAGATAGATAGATAGATAGATAGATAGATAGATAGATAGATAGAAAGATAGACAGACACAGAAATAGACACAGTTATAGATAGATATATTAATTTGGAGAATGTAAAATATGAATCAGGAGGGAAAATGCCACTTAAAAGTCATAAGAGGTGTTTAGTTCTTAGCTTACAGAAACTTATGCTTAATATAATGACATAGTTTCTCTTACCTTAATAGCATAGAAACAATTCATATGGATGCAAAATTAATCATCTACCCTACAAATGCCAAGATTGGCCACACCCAGTTCCCATATCCATCATCTTTTACATTGAGTTATAGCTTTTAATGTGGATATTATTTCCTTAAATAAGAAAGAACTTTAAGCCTTTCTGAGCACCATCTGACCACAAGCTAGAGCCCTGGCCAATGTCAGCTGGCTTTATAAGCTGAGCAGTTAGCATGCTGTGGCATCGAACGATGAGATGACACGGGGGATCTGCGAATGTACGCTTTCCGGTTAAGAAATATGAGCATTCTGTTCTCCAGACCAGACTTGCATTATTGTATAAGATTCAGTCACTCCTGACTTTTCCTCCCCTCTCTCCTTCTAGTCCTCCTCCTCTTCTCCTCTACCAACTCAGCTTCTGTAACTTTCACAAGTTCCCTCAGGGCCTGAGGATAAAGGTAGATGATAATTAGCCATGGCAAGATATCAAATAATGACTGCAGAGAAACCAAAACCAAGAGAGAACAAGAGAGTAAGAAAAAGAAGAAAAAATATCTACGTTTTGCAAGACTGTGAGTTACGCAGCTTCTGTTAGAAGCATTGTTTTATAGAAACACATTCTATTCCTCTCTCCCCTAGCAGCAGTAAGAGGTGACCTGAAATAGCTAACTCATTCTGTAGATTACATCTATGGTGGAGACTTTAAAACCTCTTACCTAGAAGTTGGACTGCTATAGAGAAAAATAGCAAGTAATTAGCATCTGTGCTATACGTTTCCTGGGTGAAAACAGCAAGATGCTTAAAAAATTCAATTAGCCAAAGAGTCCTTCTTTAAGAAGTCTACTGTAATTCTGTCCTCTCTGTCTTAGAACTTTACTACCCAGATTCTCAAAGGTTTCTTGTATGTAAAGAATTTCACAATTAAGTAATCCTGTAGCTCACTATACACAGAGTGCCGGTGTTGGGGTTTCAGAGCATGCATGGTGTAAGCTTCCGGGAGCTCCCCTCATCCTGTGCCTTTTATCTTGTCTACCTTTACATTTCTGATATGTAGCTGGTTAAACAAGTCCAATGCAGCATCTGGAGGGCTATGTGACAGTATCAAAACCTTCCAAATACCATCACCAGCCACACACGCTGAACACACCGGGTGCGCAAAAACAACAGCAATGCATTGCTCATGACTCTGGAGGCTGGAAGGCTGAAATCAGGAAGAAAGGGGGTTCCATTGTGATGAGGGCCATCTCCTGGGCTACAGACTAACCTCCTGTGCACTCTCATGTAGTGGCAGAAGGCAAGGTGGAAATCCAATTCACAAAGACTCCACTCTCTGACCTAAGAACTTCTTACAGTCATAAGCATTGCCACCCCCACGAGCACCCGCTCCATCATTGAAGGCATTTAGCCCAGAGATAGTCAAGAAGACCCATCGATGGTCTATGTCAAGGCTCCCTCTTGCCTTACTTAAAACTGTAATACCAAGGCAGAATGTCTGATGGGAGGCAGGTTCTGATCTTAGGGCTGGCTTCATATGCAAATGATAGGGTATGCATATATCTCTACCTAATAAACTGAAGAAAAATGTTTTAAAAGAACAAAAGTGGACCAGGGATGTGCCTCAATTGGTAGAGTGCTGGGTGAGCATGCACAAATTCCCAGTGCTATGTAGACTGGGTGTGGTGATGCATGCCTGCAGTCGCAGCGCTTGGAAGGTGGACACAGAAAGGTCAGATCAAGGCCATCCTTCTTTACATTGGGAGCTGGAGGCTAGCCTGAACTACTCTTCAAACCAAACAACAAAAGGGCATATTAGTAACATTGGTAAGCTTTCTTTTTAAATGAATATATTTTATAATATTTGCTCATCTATGTAAGAAACATTTTAAAGTGAGGAATAGTATCTCTCACAAACCGACCAATAATAGCTCTAAAATGAAACCTTTCAAAAGTTATTTTTTGTTATTGCTTTATGTCTTTGGTTTTTGGGTTTTTTGTCTTTGTTTTTTTTTTTTTATAAGACAGGTATCACTATAGAACTGGCCTGGAACAAGTAGACCAGGCTAACCTCAAACCCACAGCTTCCTGAGTGCTAGGGTTAAAAGTGCCTGGCTTTGGAGTTATTTTAAAAATTTACTTCTTACACATCAAAACACAATCTATTCGTTTTGAAAAACAACCAATAGATGAATAGGGATATACTTTCAAAACCCTTTTGTACTTCCTTTAGTTTGTTAGCGGTCCCACAGAAAGTTAGCCTTCTGCGACACGCCGTGGCCAGCTAACATAACAGTCCTCTCAGTGGTTAGACCGAGTCCCTATGATTGTCATCTTGGCCTCACACTGACCTTGTTAGCACTGGTAAAAAAGTCATTTGCCACTGTTAGCCAGGCTTTCCTCTCCACCATGAGTCGTCCAAACTCTTCTTGAAGCCGATTCAGTTTCTGGTTAGAGAGCTGCAGGTGTTCCTTTTCTGCTGAGTCCTTTGACAGCAGAATCCCCAGAGCCTGGCTCTTCAGCCTCTCTATGGCCAATTCCCATTCCTGCAAGAGAAGGTTCTCTTTAGTGACTGCACACAGACCCTGTCATGATTTGAATGTTTGTGCCACTGTCCCCAAACGCAAATGTTGACATAGAATCCCCAAATGTGATGGTTTGGGGAGGTGGAGCTTTGGGAAGCCATTAGGTCAAAGGGTAGAATCTTTGTTCTAAAAATAATATTTCTACATCACTTTCTGCTATGTGAGAACACAAGGGGAAGTTAGTTTGCTACCCAGGAGAGAGCCCTCATCACAATGGAACCCTTGTCCCTTCTCAATCTCAGCCTTCAAACCTCCAGAATCTTCCAGAATCATGAGGGATGCATGAGTACTGTTTGTCAGTTTTCCTGTCTATGTTACTTCAAGTTATAGCAACTAAAACTAAGACACACGCTTTGAAATCCCTGATAAGATTTGGGGGATATATATTCAAAATCTGTCATTATATTTTTCAATCATAAAGTCTAATAAGCCATGTAAACGTAAGTGCAAGTTTGTGGGTTTGAGTACCAATATGCAGTCACAGTAGAAAGGGATACAGAAAACAGGCCCTAGAAGAGAATGAGGGGTGGGGGAAGGGCAGAGTGACTGATGGATCACCCTCTATGCAGGTCACATCTATTCCTGTTACCATTACCTCTATGCTGCCATTACCTGTACCTCTAAACGAACACATCTCTAACTCATTTTGTTCTATTTGAATTCATTCAAGTGTAAAAAGAGTATCTGCCCCACAATTCAGTTCCTCGTCAGAGGAGCAAATATGCACAACAAAGGAAGAGAAATCTAATGTCTATGGCCCTTGTTTTTGTGTTAGCCTAAACAGAGAGATTGAGGTTCATTACTCATTGTAAAATAAATGCCGTCATCATGCAGTATTTTCTTCTTGGTCCTAGTTTTACATATTAATGCTTCACACTTGATGATGTATAAGCATGCCAGAAAAAGATGTAGCTTTCTACTTTATGTGGCATGAGGATTAAAAACTCAACTAATAGAGAGAGGGAAAAATACAAATGGAATAAAGCAGCATTTCTGTTAATTTCTTGAGGAAGTTCAAGTTTCTTGAAATTGGAGTGTTGCCAGATTCAGCCTCATAAAGCAATAATCACCTCTAAGATGGCTGTCTTGTTGGTGTGTCTTCTGACACCCATCACAAATGACATTGAGTAAAAAGCACGGAGCTGTTTGTGAAGCATAAGAAATGTAACAACAGACTTCAAGCATCTCAGCCTGCTATGCAAAATGCCCTGATGTTAAGTTACATTGGTTATACTGTGTGGTACAGAATAAGTCTAATTTTAGGGGCATGTGCCATTACAGTTTCCATTGTTCTCACACGACACAATGAATACCACATATGTGCCACAATACATCTAAGACTGTAACCTAAGGATAAAATGTAGCTTCCTTTGTTAGCAATTTGTAAATTGATATTTCATACAACTTCCTGTATTCTCTCACTATGAGATGTATTAAATATACACACATAATATGGTTTTATTTCAGTGACAGTGGGTGGGCCTTAAATGTAGAAATTGTACATATTCTTTTGTAATGCCCATGGAACCAGTTTCAGTATTTACTCAGCAGAAAACTGTTTTGATTGAGGGATCTGGAAATAAGGAAGGTCAGTTAGGGGTTAGCATTGGGGTGGGGGAGGGGAAGAGCCGTTTTAAGTGTAGCTCGTGACTATAATCTTCAAAAGTCCTCAGCTTGGCTGTGCTTTTTGTGTTGTTGGTTGTTTGCTTTGCTTTGTTTTTATTCTAGTGTCTGTGCAGGCTCAGAAACATGTTCCACAGGTTGACATAACCCCAAAGAAGGACCACAAAGGCTAGCTCATGGGTTTCTGGACCAGGCTAACCTTGCAGGGAACTGAGGATACAGACTCCAAATTCTCCAAAATTCACACTGACAAGAAAAAGCTATGCTCACGGATGTGGGCTTTGTGCTACAAGCATTCTCAAGATTATTTTTTAAAAAGGCCTTCGTGTCCCCACTTGGATATAATTAGTGGCACTAGTGTCTAAAGCACGGTAAGTAACCCTCCTGCTTCAAACCCAGCAAGGGCACGTTGAGCAAGAACAAGCGCTCTCGGAGAGGCAGTCCCCGGCACACCCTCACCGAGTAAGGCCACGCTTTCTGCCGACACCTCTATCATGGCCTCTATCACTGACTGTTTAATCTCCATGAATGAGTTTCCCTTTTTCCCAGTTCTGAGCTAAGGGTAATGGGACACTCCCCGAATATTATCAGGTAGCATGATAAACAGTATTAAGGGGAACAGGCTTCTGTGTCCCAGCAGTTCTCAAAAGGCTGCTGCTATGCTGGTGTGTGCCAACACCTTTCTGGAAGGGAATGTCGTTTGAAATATTTGAGTAAATGTTCTTGATAAAGGAACCCTTTGTTTGCTCAGGAGTCCGGTTGCCCAGGGAGAACTGTGTCAGGAAGCATACCTGTGGTTAGGAGGCCCTGCACTGCCTACCGGTTTGCCTGCTAACCCAACTTTTCCCTTTTTTTTTCTTTTCTTTTTTTCTTCTTTTCATTTTTTTATGTATGCATATGTGATGTGCTATGTACGTGTATGTATTGGTGTCTTTTGGATACACATGCATGGGCACACAACTCTGGGTGTATGTGGGGGCCTGTGGTTGAGGAGAAGGATTATTTGAGATAGGATGTATCAATCAAACCCAGAGCTCACTGATAGAATGGCTGCTGCTATCAAGTCTGTTCTCTGGATCCACTCTCCGCACCTCTTAGGCTGCAATTACAGGCCACTTGTGTGCAGTTCCGGGGCTCCAAATTCCAGCCCTGATGTTTGCCTGAAATACACGTTAGCCACGGAACCATCTCTTCAGCCCTCCTTTCTTCAGACACTGAATGACCCACTTGATCCATCTCAAGTCTTTGTGCCATTATTTCTGCAACCTGTTAAGATCTTGAACTAATTAATCTTGAACTAAGGTGAAGAGATACTTAAACGCACTAAGACGCAGAGTAAAACAGGTAATTTTTTTTTTTTTTTTTTGTAATTGGCATTGACTAGAATGTCCTGCATTTGTTAGCAAGGAGAAACCCTTCATAAATGCAAAAAGCTGGAGATTGCTTAGCATGCTGTGTGTAAGGAAAATGCAGACAAAATCTGAATATGGGGGAAAAGGTCCATAGCCATTGTGCTTGGTAACGTGAAGCTTTAGGATGCTGTACACACTGCCAACAAAGCACTAAGCACTGCCTTTCCTTCGCTCGGTGGGACTGTGCTAACTCTGTTCATGTATCATCTCATTTAATCGTCGCCTACCCTGCAAGGCCCAAGCTGTCATCCACCTTCTAGCCACAGGGTAACTAGAACTCAGAGGAATTATACACTTGCCAAGTTTTTCAGCACCAGTAAAAAAGGAGTTAGAATGTACTCTTGGGATGGTACCCATGATCAGACTGAGGTTTCCCGCCCGAGCGTGGGTATCTGCGTCAGGGTTCCATCATCATCCCAGCTCTCCACAGAGGATGATACAGCATTTTTCTCATCATCACAGAAGAATTTACCTTATTAGTTGAGAGAGCCGCCATGGTTAAAACTTCCTGACCCTGACGAGGCCTCCGTGATGATAAAAGTATTTCACAGAACAAATACTGTATCTGTATCTACTATAGATATTATCTATCAACATAAATATAATTAAAAAATTTACTGCCCAAACAGTAATTTTGCTTTACTAGTTGGACAAAATAATAAAGTTCTTTTTCCATATATAAAGAGAAGAAGGCCTGTTCTTTAAAAATACTCATAAATCTGCCTTTAGGGTAAAATTTGAAAAACACAAGAAAGAGAATGTTCCCGCGCAGAGCCAAGCGTGTGGAGTCCTCCCAGCCCCCTCCCCCACTGTCCCTTGCTATTTTGAATCCTGCTAGAAAGAGTAGGCCCTGACCTGAAGAAACTCAAAAGAATCAGGTTCGGCCTATCTGTTTTCATTCTTAATTACATTCTTACTCGAACTCTGTGGGCATCAAACGAAGCCGGGCGCATTCGCTATTCTATTCAATCTTCTCCGAAAATTGCCTCTGTTTTCTTTGGGCAATCTGCAGGCACATTCTGCCGGGCTTCTACTCCCCTGCAATGATGTATTTCCCCAGGCATTTTTCTGAGGGGACACTTTAACTGTTTTATTTATTTATATTTTAAGATAGAACTTTCTAGAGTCATCTGAATCCATCACACTTTTAAAAATATATATATACTTGCCAACCTTGTCAAGGCTGGAGGAATGCGATGGAGAAACCCTTAGTTAGTTCCTTTTTCGCTGAGCCATTCCCGCTTTCTCCCGAGTGTTAAACTTCTTACAGGGTTTTAGTCACTTTGCAATAAAACATTTCCAGTGTGCGCCCCCACCAGCAGAAGCCAAGGTCTGCCATTTTCCTGGCTTTCCAATTAGACAGACGCACGTGCATATCCCTGACCCAATAAAGCGGAGTGGCAGTACATCAGGGTGTCTCTCTGGGTCATTCCGGTGTTTTCATTTATCACTCACAGTTAGTAACCCTCTTAAACTGGACCATTCAGTATTCCATTTGCCGTAGAAATTGTGTTTCTCTGGCTTCCCTTGATGGAAAGGGTACTTTAAAAGGGGATTAGTGCGGCTAGAAAAGAAAGGGAAAAGATTGCTTTTCTCTTCTCTTCTTTTCTTTCTTTTATTTTTGTTACAGTCCTAGGCTAGATCTTCAAATGAAGCTATAGATTGCCATTAAGTAGGTTGAAAAGTAAAATACATTCACGAGTTCAATTGGAAAAGAAAAAGAAGTAACAAGTGCAGCATGTTAATAAGCTTTTCATATATATGTATATACATATATACATATATATGAAAAATATATTTATATATATAATTATATATATACAGGGTAATACATATATATTAGATATTTTCTTTATTTACACTTCAAATGCTATCCCTTTCCTCATTTCCCTCTCTCCTATCCTCCCTCCCCCTGCTCACTCACACACCCACTCCCACTTCCCTGACCTGGCATTCCCCTACCCTGGGGCAATGAGCCTTCACAGGTCCAAGGGTCTCTCCTCTCACTGATATCCGATACTGGTTGGTTCATATTGTTGATCCTCCTATGGGGCTGTAAACCCCTTCAGCTCCTTCTGTCCTTTCTCTAGCTCCTCTGTCGGGGACCCTGTGATTGGCTGAGAGCATCCCCCTCTGTATTTGTCAGGCACTGGCAGAGCCTCTCAGGAGACAGCTATATTAGGCTCCTGTCATCAAGCACTTGTTGGCATCCACAATAGTGTCTGGGTTTGGTATCGGTATATGGGATGGATCCCCAGGTGGGGCAGTTTCTGGGTGGACTTTCCTTCAGTCTTTGCTTCACACTTTGTCTCTGTCTCTCCTCCCATGGGTATTTTGTACCCTATCTAAGAAGGACCAAAGCTTCCTTCTTAAGCTTCATGTGGTCTATGAATTATATCTTGGTTATTCCAAGCTTCAGGGCTACTATGCACTTATCAGGGAGTACATACCATGTATGTTCTTTTGTTATTTGGTTACCTCACTAAGGATGATATTTTCTAGTTCTATCCATTTGCCTAAGAATTTTATGAATTCATTGTTTTTAATAGCTGAGTAGTACTCCATTGTATAATGTACCACTTTTTCTGTATCCATTCCTCTGTTGAGGGACATTTGGGTTCTTTCCAGCTTCTGGCTATTATAAATAAGGCTGCTATGAACATAGTGGAGCATGTGTCCTTATTACATTCTGGAACATCTTCTGGGTATATGCCCAGGAGTGGTATATCTGGGTCCTCAGGTAGTAATATGTCCAATTTTCTGAGGAACCGCCAAACTGATTTCCAGAGGGGTTGTACCATCTTGCAATCCCACTAGCAATAGGGGAGTGTTCCTCTTTCTTCACATCCTCTCCAGCATCTGCTGTCATCTGAGTTTTTGATCTTAGCCATTCTGACTGGTATGAGGTGGAATCTCAGGGTTGTTTTGATTTGCATTTCCCTGATGACTAAGGATGTTGAACATTTCTTTAGGTGCTTCTCAGCCATCCAGTATTCCTCAGTTAAGAATTCTCTGTTTAGCTCTGTACCCCATTTTCAATAGGATAATTTGGTTCTCTGGAGTCTAACTTCTTGAGTTCTTTGTATATATTCAATATTAGTCCTCTATTGAATGTAGGATTGGTAAAGATCTTTTCCAATCTGTTGGTTGCCATTTTGTCCTATTGACAGTGTCCTTTGCCTTTCAGAAGCTTTGCAATTTTGTGAGGTCCGATTTGTCAATTCTTGATCTTAGAGCATAAGCTATTGGTGTTCTAAAAACCACATGATCATCTCATTAGATGCTGAAAAAGAATTTGACAAAATCCAACAGCCTTCATGATAAAAGTCTGGGAAAGATCAGAAATTCAAGGCCCACACCTAAACATAGTAAAAGCAATATACAGCAAACCAGTAGGCAACATCAAACTAAATGGAGAGAAACTCAAAGCAGTCCCACTGAAATCAGGGACTAGACAAGGCTGCCCTCTCTCTCCATACCTATTCAATATAGTACTCGAAGTCCTAGCCAGAGCAATTAGACAACAAAAAGAGGTCAAAGGGATACAAATTGGAAAGGAAGAAGTGAAAACATCATTATTTGCAGATGATATGATAGTATACTTAAGTGAGCCCCAAAATTCCACCAGAGAACTCCTAAACCTGATAAACAACTTCAGCAAAGTGGCTGCATATAAAATTCACTCAAACAAATCAGTGGCCTTCCTCTACTCAAAGGATAAACAGGCTGAGAAAGAAATTAATAAGCTTTTCTTCACACAAAACGTCCCCGCAGAGGAGATCTAATCATTCAACACCTTATGATGCACTTTCATCCCGTGCTTCATATCAGGGTGTAACTGTGAGGGGGAGGGGAGATGCACAAATCGCAAAACAGAATGCATGCAGAAGAGACTGAGGACGGCTGACTGTGGCTATCACCACCAAAACCAGATGGGGCAGAAGCACAAGTTGAGTTCACAGATTGCTCCCAAAGCTCGGCTGAGTCCAAGGCCATCTTACTGCACGCAGCCCATTTCCTGTTCAATCCCAAATCTATGACCCCGTTTGGTTCAGCATCAGGAGGATTAACTCATTGACAGGAAATCAGAATTTTACATGATTGCATTAGCAGATGGTACAAACAAACCTGGCAATTTTAATCAGAGAACGCACATCTGAAAGTCTGCTTCGAGCATGTTTTTGAAAGAAATGTTTACGTTTTGGAAGAATGGCAGCCAGCAGGCAGAAAGCACAAATTCTGATTATGTCCAGTTGGACGGTAACCACTCTACAGGTCCCCCTCATCATGCTCCCTCCCAGGCATTTCCAGGCTGACCCGCACAACTGTAGGGTCATCCTAGAGAAAAAGAAGTCCCTCACCCTCCCGGCAGGCAGAGCGCAGTGCCCAGAGGTCATGTGAACTATGCCTTTCTGTGCACATTCCTACAAAGGCATGGTCCACTTACAGAAAGAAGTACATCTCACTTATGCATGAAAGAAATGTTCAATTTACCCTTTCAATAGAGAATTCTGGAAATGAGCAGGAGGTGGGCCTGGAAGAATGCTTTTTATTCCAAACTTGCTAAATAGCTCCAGGCAAAACTTTTGCTTTTGGGTTCTCTTTCCTAGCAAATCACTGGCGGCATCACCACTTGGTGGGTGCTCCTGCTTCTGGAGCAATTTGTGTTAATCCAATGAGTCATCAGCTGTGCTTCACATTCTCGTATTTAAAGTGCTCCCCAAAGTTGGTTTATCAGAATTATTATTCATAAATAACCCTGCTGGGACTGGGACTGATACGCTATAATAGAAATGGACATATACCCCCCCAAATCAATTTCTGAATATGAATTAGAGTGTTTTTTCTCATTTCAAGAAGAACAAAACGGCCGGGCAGTGGTGGCACATGCCTTTAATCCCAGCACTTGGGAGGCAGAGGCAGATGGATTTCTGAGTTCGAGGCCAGCCTGGTCTACAGAGTGAGTTCCAGGACAGCCAGGGCTACACAGAGAAACCCTGTCTCGAAAAACCAAAAAAAAAAAAAAAAAGAACAAAACAAGCAAACCTTCTGTCCCCCATGCACCCCCCCCCCAAAAAAAAATCCCAGCTTGGAAGTTTGTTCGGCTTTTTTTTTTCACCCTCCAGTGTTTGGCCCCTGAGTGGAGCCCATAGTCCAGAGGTGCAGGACAGGTGTGTGTGGCCTGCCCTGAAGTAAATGGCTATGTGACACTCTCAAGTTTGAAAGCAAATTGTTGTAAAAGCCATAAAGCACAAGCTAAGAAGATCTCCAGAAGAGAGCTCAAGTGAATCTGCTTGTTAGTCCTTACTTTTAGGGTTCTGATAATGGGACGATTTGGGAGTGCTTCCAAGATTTATGTTCTCTGAGAACCACTACAGTGGTTCTTTTTCAGTGACTTTTCAGTCAGTGACTTGTGTTTTGCCCACAATGATCAACAGATTAAAAACTATAACAGTGGTTGTAAATCCACTAATATCTGCTGGGGAAGTTTTAAGAACATATTTTAGGTTCATCTCATATCCACTCAATCGTAGTTTTTATTGATAGGGTGGAAATTTTTTATTTTTAAAAAAGCTGAACTTTTACTTGAAGTCAGAGAGAAACAATAATACTTCTAACCAGTCAAATATTAAGATTCTTGATATGGAATATTCAACAAGAACAAGTGGCTGAGAACTCTTTACAATCTTACTGATAAATGGAGGTTGGATTATAGAATCAGGGTAGTTTTAATGTTAAAATTCAGCAAACTTGACACTTAAAATTATGTTATTGTCTTGATGAATTGTAAACCTAAAATTTGAATTGTATTTTATAAATCCAGTAAGATTTGAAATGGAAGACACAATGACAAGTAAATTCCTCGTCTTTATTCTTCATGAGTGGTTCATATTGCAATTCATCATAAATTTAAAATATCTCTGATGACTAAATGTGCCAGGGTGGAGAGATGTGTGTGTGGTGTGTGTGTGTGTGTGTGCGTGTGCGTGTGTGTGTGCGTGCGTGCGTGTGTGTGTGTGTGTGTGTGTGTGTGTGTGTGTGTAATATCTCTGATATAATGTTGGCCATCATCCTGATTCATGAAGAAGGACTCACACGCCATGTTCTATTTCATTCTTTCTTCATGTCATTGTCTTAGACAAAGGAGCCATGGATTTAAAGAGAAAATGAGAAACAGAAACAATTGTTTTTTAGTTTTTTTTCTTTCCTAAACTTTTCTGAATACCTATATAGCTATTTTAAACCTTTCCTGTAAAACCTTTGTAGCTGTATGTACCATATTTATATTCTCTTCATTATAGGAACAAACCCTTGCCTCTAATAGTATCAACGACATCATCTTCAAACAAAATGTAGTCAAGACTAGAATTTCATCCACTAATCTCTCCTTCTGGAGGCTCTGCTGCAGCTTGTGACTCAGTAGAACCATAGCACTCTGACTCTATGTTCAATAATCTGTGGAGAGGTGGCAAATGACACTGGGATGGAATGGACATTTTCTAACTCTCACACTGAATAGGGAACGATCTAAACACATCCTTCAAGATCTCTTAGAGATAGGCTGACTAACTTAAAAGGTATTGTTGTGAACTCAAGTGGGAACCAAGCAAATGTTTAAAGGAAAAGACTGTCCTTTCTGATTAGAGAATCTGAGATGGCCTCTCATGGGTCTTTAAACATGGACAGGAGTTCTAGCTCCGGAGCTTTGGGGTGGGACTGGATAGAAGGTGAGGGGGGATGCGTGTGGAAGAAACATCCCTGGCCAGAGCACAAAGTCAAGGCAAGGTGGGGTAAGGGGGTATGGATCATAAGAGAAAAGCTGCTGGCCCAGAGCAAGACTTTCACAAGCATTTTCTATGGGCAGAGACGTCTAAGATGAGGCTTAAAATCAGCAGGTGAGTGTGCTCAAGGCAAGAGAAGACTGTAAGATGTAGGAAGGAAAAATGACTAAGAAAAGAGGGAAGGGTTGGGAATGAAGAGTCAGGGCTGGAAAAATGGCTCAACAGTTAGGAGCACTGGCTGTTCTTCTAGGGACCCGGGTTTGATACCCAGAACTCACTTGGCACCTAATAGCTGTCTGTGACTCTAGTCCCAGGGAGTTAAACACCCTTTCCAAGCCTCCCTGAGGCACCAGGCACACATGTGGTACAAAGACACGTGTAGAGCAAAACACCCATCTGCAAGATTAAAGTAGATAGATAGATAGATAGATAGATAGATAGATAGATAGATACTGAAACCAGGAACTGACAGATGATAATTAAAGAAACTGCAAGGCTGATATAAATAAAACATTTTAGTGGATCAGATCAAAATAGTTATGCCAGTTGTTTTGGAATCTTCCAGAATGATGAAGACACAGCAGACACTGTGTCCAGGCTTAGTGGTACGCTCAGCCAAAGGATCGGGTGGAGTCTGCGAGACAGCAGTCCAGGATGAGGCCATGAAATTAGGCATGAGATCCAAAAACCAAGCACATCAGGGAAACTTCAGGCTGGGAACCGGGGACTCACCAGCTGCACACTGCAGTATCACAGAAGGTCACAGTGGTTTGGGACGGGACCATGTTAAGCACTGAGAAAACGCCTTTGCAGGCAGCCACAGGAAGTGGACTTAGTCCGCCGTTACCGTATGGTTGTGCATTGTTGGGAGAGGAACTACAAGAATCCATGCTTTGTGGAAATTTCCACTTAATAACTGACCAATGATAAAGAATTGGGAGGAAGAAGAGGCAAAAAAGAAAACCAGAACCCCAAATCAATAAACTCTTCTGTAGGCATTTAAACAGAGTGAGCTGGGGCTTCCAGAGCTGACGGCTGCAGCCTAGCAGTCTCAGACCACGGTATTCTGAGTTTTGGAACTCATCATATTTCTGAGGGAGTTTTAAAACATAAGATCGCCTTGGAAATTAAAAGGATATGGCTCGACAAGCTTGAAACTAACCCCAAGTAAAGGCAAGAACTGGGTTGCTTTAAAAAAAAAAAACAGAATAAAATCTCATTGTTTTATGGATTTTCCCAAGGCTCACTGACAAACTCAATACTATTTATACAGATTTGTGGCTGTTAGTGATGGAATTGTTTCTAATTTATGTTCTGTGAAAAATGACATCTGCTTATAATTGGGAGGTTCATTTAGAAATCAGGCAAGTAAAACTAATCATTTACTGAAATGAAGACAGAGGGATTGAGATGTGCAGATCCAGGTGTCTTTAGGTTTGGAGAACACAGCTAATTTTGCCTTGAGACAGTTCAGATTTGATTTTCAATGCAGACAACAACGCTGTGCAAAAAAGGAGAAGAAGAAGAAGAAGAAGAAGAAGAAGAAGAAGAAGAAGAAGAAGAAGAAGAAGAAGAAAATTCTACTCCATTTCACAGGTTTTTCTTCAGAGTCATCAGATACAATGTGGATTGATTTAAGGAAAGAATCTGTTTTTATGATAACTTCACAAATTCACTGATCTTCAGTGGAGGACATCAGGGAATAACTAGACATTCAACATTGCAATGGGAAGTTTCTCTGTATAAGTTAATATATGCAGGCATGAGAAGAAAGCATTCCACAAGCTTGTGAAATACTAAGAAAATATTTGGATAATCTGAAAACTGGTTATTTGAATTTTGGACATTTCCCCATACCTCCTGAAGCACCAAAGAAACACACACGGAGTTCCTTTATACTGAATGTTCCATTTCGGTGATACTTACATAAGATAATAACACAGTTTCCCTCAGGAAACACATTATGGTCATGCTTCTCCCCTGCCCAGCTCCTTCCAGTTCTTCCCCACTTCTCGCCCCTACATTTTTAAAGGAATAATCTGAAATTTTGCATGCTTATCTTTTGATCTTCAATCATCTGTGTAATGGGTCCAAGGGGAACGGAAGTAAGCAGCAAAATGAAATCAAATCTCAAGCATGGACAATCTTGTCCGTAACCTCAGAGACTAGAGATCTATTTAGATTTATATTATCATGACTGGAGAGATGGCTTGGTTGGTTAAGAGCACTTGTTGATCTTGTAGAAGACCTGGGTTTAGTTCCCAGCACCCACATGGTGGCTAACAACCAACTGTAACTCCAGGTCCAGGAGATCTGATGCCTCCTCTGACCTTTGCAGCCACCAGCCAGGCCATACACAAGGTACACATATGTGCATGCAGGCAAATACTCATAAACATATGTATCAATCTAAGACAGATGTAAATTTACACCTTGTACGTTCTAACAATGGCTACCATTCAGTCTTTGGGAACTCTACAACTTACATTGTCTTTGATTTCACTAGTCTGGTTTTGTTGTTGTTTTTTGTTTGTTTTTCTTTATATCTTTGACCTCCAAAGTGTGGTTCAAAGACCAGCATCAGCACCACTCCATAGGAGTTTGCTCCAAATGCAGATACTGCTGCAGCCACATCCTAAGCCTGATATCTCAAACCCTCTTATAGTTTGAGAATCTTTGGTCTACAGATCTCTGCAAAAGCAATCTTCTTTGTTCCAGTTTGACAGATGAGCATACCAAAGACTGTAAAGGAGATCTGTACATGATAATGATCTTACATGCAGAAAGTCCAGTAGAGTTTTAAAACCCTCACAGAACTAATGCACTGCCACTCCCAAATCCACTGGGTTTCTAAAGAGCAGCAATGACCAAACTGGGAACTAGAAGGCAATTCTATTATTGTAATAGAAGAAAGAATCAGTCAGGGATAAATTTAATGGAAAAAAGTGTAAGATTAGTACATTGAAATTTACTTATTATTGTTGAAAGGGAGGAAAGATCCAGAAAAAGCATAAATATGAAAATTTAATATTGTGAAAATTGCACTACTGGGACTGGAGAGATGGCTCAGTGGTCAAGAGCACTGGCTGCTTTTCCAGAGGACTTGGGTTTGATTGCCAGTACCTATACAGTGACAAATGACTCATCTGTAACTCCAATTCCAGGGGATCCAGTGCCCTCTTCTTGTCTCTGTGGGCACTGCATGCATGTGGCAAACAGGACATACATGCAGACAAACACCCAGACACATAGCATAAAAAATGTATAAGAAAAAATTAAGACAGTAATATTCCTCCAAATATCTAGATACAAAGTAATTCTTGCTGGGCTCTTCAGAGTTTCATGAAGAAATGGAAGGCTGATCATAATGTTTACATGAAGCAACAGGGCAACCAGAAGAGCCAAATGACCTTTAAAAACTACTGAAACAGAAACAAAGTAAGAAACCTTACCCTTCCAAATTCATTTTTTCCTTCAAATTGAAATGACGTGGTACATCAGTGTAACAGATACACGGACCAATGGAATAGGATGAGAATCCAAAAGGAAGCCCCAACATCGGCAGCCATTGATAGAGATGCCAAGATCACAAATAGGAAAACTGTGTTATTCAATACCTGAACTGCAGGGACTCTAGATAACCACATGAGAAATAATGAAGTCAATCCCCGTCCTCACACCATACCCCAAAATCTTTGTGACCTTGGATCTAGCAGACATAGGATAAAAAATACAAACAAACAAAAAAAAAAACCCATAAGCAACAGTATTTAAAATAACTGGACTTTATAAAAATTAAAAGCTTTTGCTCATGGAAGGATGCCATGGTTAGAGGGGTTATATGGAAATTTCCTCAAACAAATGTACACAATAGACAACAGCCACGTGAAAAGGCTACAAAGTCATTAGCTACTAGAGAAATGCAAGAAGTCTCCATCAACTAGCTCTCCACAGACAGGATGATAAAACAAAACAAAACAAAACAAAAGGCAAGTGTTGGGGGACACTGGGCAACTGGACCCCTTGAATATAAAATGCTCTGTATGGAAGACACTGAAGTGACTCCCCAGTGACTTAAACAAAAACAGCATAGAACAGCAATTCCACATACATACATACGTGTGTGTACGTATGTACACACACACAGTCTTTACAGTTCTCAGAAGCAAACTGTACAAATACACCACCTCCATGTTTTGATACAGTAGTATCCACATTCACCAGCTTCAAGGTTAAGACCAGCATCCATGAGTCATTAGCTCGTCCAGTTTTCCAAATCATTGAAAAATATTTTCCAGTTGTGGTTGACTTCACAAACTAGCTCTGTGATCTTGGCCCCAAGTTCCTATAAATAATGTCGTTTGAATATCTTGTGAAAAGTGCCAGTGTCATGGTCCCACAGAAACTTTATTCAAAGAGGAAAAAGTCAACCTTGAAGCTTTCTATTATGAGACAAGAAAGTAAAGTAGAATTTCCTGCAAGTTGATTTGAATAATTTGCATGCATAATTTCCACCTATACAGCCAGCATAAGTGCCTCTTTATAATCTTTCTCCTTCTGTCTTTGTAATTGAACAATACAGTTTTATTTTGTGGAAAAAAAAAACACAGAACTAATCATAGAAAATTAACACCATAAAAGATTAAAAAATAAAGAAAATTAACACCATATATAGTATGTGGGTATGTATATATTTCTTCCTATTGGAGATAAGTATAAGACATAAAGATAAAATTCAAAACCTTTGTGTATTTCTAGTGCCATCTCAGGCTCTTAAGAAAAAAACTGGACCCAATTTTAGTCTCTTTTTGTAAAAGCTGGACAGTAATTGCTGCCTACTTGTCTGGTTGTTTTAAGGATTAAATGTGTTCATATACAACCATGTTCAGCAAAATGCTTGGCGTATGGATTCTTAACGGCAGTAAAATAAATAAAAGGATTATAAAATTTACCCTTAGTGACATTTAGTAAGTTTACAATGTTGTGTGTCACAGATAATTTCCATGGCCCCCAAAGGACAAATCAGGCTCATTAAACAGTCACTATGCCCTCCTCCCCCACCCCTAGCCAACCACTGATTTGCTTTCTGTCTCTACGGATTTCCTTCTTCAGTGTGCATTACACAAATGAGCGTACACAATCTGACCCTTTTATGTTTGTCTTCTTCCAGGTCTGCTCTCACTGTGGTGTAACACTTCATTCTCTTTAGGGCTGAGAAGTAGTTTATTATACTGGATACACTACACTATTTTATCTATACATCTAAGTTACTTCTACCCTTTGTCTGCTACAGTGAGCATTCATCTACATGATTTTGTGTGAGTATCTGTTTTCAGTTCTCTTCCATATGTATGCATGTATACAACCATACATATATGTATATATATATACACATGCATATATATACATGCATATATATATATATATATATATACACACACAACTATACATAATATTACCAATACACACTCATCTGTAAGAACAATGAGAGTGTAGGCATGCATGAATAAAATCTTTAGGTCTCTTGTAAATTTTAGCATAAGTCTTTTTTTTCTTTAGGTTTACTTATTTCATTTATACAAGTACATATAGCTGTCTTCAGACACACCAGAAGAGGGCATCTGATCCCATTACAGATGGCTGTGAGCCACCACGTGGTTGCTGGGAGTTGAACTCAGGACCTCTGGAAGAGCAAGCAGCCAGTGCTCTTAACCGCTGAGCCATCTCTCCAGCCTGAGTATAAGTCTTTATGGGGGAATTGTTACACACAGGCTCTGTCTCTAGGTTTGATGGGAAATCTTGGAGAGACACTTGCATTGCCTGGCTGAAAGTCTCTCTAGAAGATGCAGATTAATAACCTCTATGACCAAAGAGACTAGGACCTGCCTCTAAAGTCACTTCTGTTCTCACTTCACTCCTAGGCGTGGTTTCAGCCTCCCTTTTCTATTGATACTGACTGCGTGCAGTGCACTCTCCCACAGAGCAGGTTCCCTTGTTTGGAGGGCACCTCATGGCCCGTTGGCTCTCCAACTCTTATGCTCTCTCACAGGTGCAGGGTGTGAACAGGTAGAAAGATGAGGAATATTAGTCATTAAAGGGGAATGGCGTGTTTTGTGGAAAGGTCTTGGGTGTGCATGCCTTTTCTAAAGAAACAAAACAACCAACAAGCAAAAAACTAAAAAACAGGTAAGACTGGACTCTAGCCAAGACCTTTTATGTCTTCTGTGGAATGGCGAGCTTCATGATGTCAGATCTTTGAAGGTTTAAGGTTTTGTTTATTTTTATTTTATGTAGATGGGTATATGAGTATTTTGCCTGCATGTATGTGAGTGCATCATGTAAATGCAATGCAAGAAGATGGTAGTGGATCCCCTGGAAGTAGAGTTATCAACAGTGGGTACTGGCAACTGGACCCTGATCCTCTGCAAGAGCAGTAAGTGCTCTTAACCACTGAGCTAGCTCTGCAGTCCCTGAGACCTTTCAGGCTTTAGAAGAGCTGAACTCTGTTGTTGTTGTTGTTGTTGTTGTTGTTGTTGTTCTCATTGTTGTTTTGTGGTTTTTTTATTTAAAAACTCTAATATTTTAAGCTTGACAATGAGTTGTTTCTATTTTTATTTTTTAAGCCTTTTGTACCCGAACAACTACACACATTCTCTGGCAATAAGATGCAGATGTCAACAATCTTCCAGAATTTCTCAGGTATCTGTGAGTAGTCAGTGCTGACAAGCCTGGGCCTCAATACTCCACACTGAGAAGGGCGGAAATGAATGAAGTGTTAAACCATGTGTACTGGCTCGTTTTGTGTGTCAACTTGACACAGGCTGGCGTGATCATGGAGAAAGGAGCTTCAGTTGAGGAAATTCCTCCATGAGATCCACCTGTAAGGCATTTTCTCAATTAGTGATCAAGGAGGGAGGGCCCATTTTGGGTAGTGCCATCTCAGGACTGGTAGTCTTGGGTTCTATAAGAAAGCAAGCTGAGGAAGGCAGAGGAACCAAGTCAGTACGGAACATCCCTCCATGGCCTCTGCATCAGCTCCTGCTTCCTGACCTGCTTGAGTTCCAGTCCTGACTTCCTTTGGTGATGAACAACAATGTTCAAGTAAAGATGGCATAGCTAAAACAATGACATATTTCAAAGTTCAGCTCAACTATTTCAACACACCCTTAAACCTAACAAGAGCTGTGGAAGTTATTTCATTTCTTGATTTGAATGTATTCCAGCAAGAAACTATCGAGAGATTTTTGCAATTTATTTAGAAAAGACTTGCTGGCTAGTCTGGCCGTGGGACGCACAGGCACCTGCCTTCCCTGTAAACCTGACCATTTACGTGAGATTCAGTAATGACCCCACACACACAATTGATGCCTTATTCCTGATCAATTCTCTTTGAAAATGGCATCCCATTCCTCTCCACATGCCCCCACACAAACTTGAGTCCAGAATGCAGTGTGCTACGTTCTATTTGGGACATATAGAAATTGAATCCTTTCTCAAAGGAATGAGATTATTGAAAGCCATCTGAAAGCCTGGCTGAAGGAGGGAAAAGCAAACAACATTTTGGGAGTACTACTCTCAGGAAAGTGCTCACACAAGTATTTCCTCCAAAATTACTAAGTCCCACATTCCAGGTGCCTATGAAAATGAGGCGTTGAGAAGCAACATGTACCCAATGTTCTGAATGATACAGCAGGAACTTAAACCTTGTTTTGTTGTAGCTTGGTTTTTGATGTGCACAGATACAACCCACCGCACCATAGTACATAGCCCCTGAACACAGGCTAGTCAGGAGTAAGGGGGAGGAAGAATTAGATTAGAGCTAGGGACATTCTGCTTCAATGTTCCTCTTTTATAAAGAACTTACTCGTCTACTGGGATTCAATCCTCCAAACATGTCATAACCATTGCCATGTAAAACCAGAGTGGCAGGCAGTGATTACATGAAGAGTCCCTGGTGAGTTCTTTAAAAACAGAAGCTCATTGAAGTGGCTGAGGAAAATCTCCAAGTTGCAAAGGTCCCCAAGCACACCTAGCACTGTGTACAGAGCTGCTCTGTAGTCAGCTGACCGGCGTGACCTCTCTGGCCCTGTGCTTAGAAGGACGCATGCCTGGCTACATGCCCTGGCATCACCAAGCTGGCATTCTCCATAACTTGTTCAGACAAGCCTTTGTAGTTTCATTAAAAACAAAAACAAAAACAAAAACCAAAAAAAAAAACAAAAAAAAGAAGGGAAAGGGGTTTTATTTATTACAGGGAGTTTACAAGCACCAAGGATAAACCTCCTACTAATATTTTATAAAGTGGTAGAGTATCAAGCTTCCCTCTAAATTTGTATCATATGCCCTATAGATTGGTACGGTTCTCAGACCTCTCCAGAAATGTTTCTCTGTGCAGTGCAAGGTGGGTGGCTAACTGAAAACTAACAACTGATCAGAGTGTAGAACTCTCAGCCGCCTGTGGGAGCTCAGCTTGGCTTGCCTACATTGTAGACCCTCTACTCTGATCTCCTTCTGCCCTCCTTATGCTCATCTACACTCACCTGCCATCCACTCAGCCACTCCTTCCTTCATCTGGGAACGTTTAGCTCTGAAGCTAGACTCAACACTATAGCTTTTCCTTCAATCCTGAGGCCTTGCAGTGGCTCGACTCACAGCTAACACAGCTTCTCCAGCTCTGTTGGACATGATCTTATCTATCCAGAGATTCTTGTAATGTGTGTGTGTGTGTGTGTGTGTGTGTGTGTGTGTGTGTTTGTGTGTTCCTTAACAAATATAAGCATATTTATTATAGATATATAACAAATACATACATATATGGATAACTATATGTGTGTATATATACATATATACACACACATATTATGTGATGGATAGTCTGATGTGATCTGAGTTAATGTTAGTAATTAAATTAGAATAGATAGTCACCTCAGCCAAGGCTTTCAAGGAAAGTGGGAATATCTGGCAAATTGCTGCCTTTGACATTGTTGCAGCTTGTCTTATTCTTATTCAAATAACTGACATAGTGAAAAGAAACAAATGTGTTCATCTACGTTTCTTACATAGCAAGTTTGTGGTCTTTTTCTTTTTATACACCCCATACTTCCAAATGTGAACTGTGAACAACACTAGACACAAGGACACTCCTAGAACCAAAGTCATATGTGAACAAATATTCAAGTCTAAACAACTCTCATAACTTCATATGCACAGTCAGCTGAAATCCAAGTACGTCTAACTTATGTGAGCATTCTGGTTTTGTTCCTGTGTTTTCAAAAGTAGGTGTCCTATGCAAGTTGAATCATCCCTGGTTCTTAATATATATGGATACTGATAGAATTATTCTCACTGATAAAGTGTGAGTTTGATACATATAGAATAAATATGTAATAAATATGCAATGAAAAACCTTAACATGCAAATGAAGAAAATGTTTTAAATGAGCAGAAATAGGGTAAGTTGCCTTTCATAACTGCATGTTTTAACAACCATTTAAACATTGAGACTATACTTTTGAAGACCTACATTATACTTGAGTCATTCAACTACAGCAAGATGGTAACATGAAATAAGAATGTCACGTCCGGATGTCTCATGAATTCTCCCAGTAGCCTTCGCGCTTCCTCTTCCTGTAAGCGGCCAGGGGTGACCTGTGAAGATGGTTCGCTACTCTCTTGACCCAGAGAACCCCACAAAATCATGCAAATCAAGAGGGTCAAACCTTCGTGTTCACTTTAAGAACACTCGGGAGACTGCCCAGGCCATCAAGGGAATGCATATCCGCAAAGCCACCAAGTACCTGAAGGATGTCACCTTAAAGAAGCAGTGCGTGCCATTCCGGCGGTATAATGGTGGAGTCGGTCAGTGTGCCCAGGCCAAACAGTGGGGCTGGACACAGGGACGGTGGCCAAAAAAGAGTGCTGAATTTTTGCTGCACATGCTTAAAAATGCAGAGAGTAATGCTGAACTCAAGGGTTTAGATGTGGATTCTCTAGTCATTGAACACATCCAGGTGAACAAGGCCCCTAAGATGCGCCGGCGAACCTACAGAACTCATGGCCGGATTAACCCATACATGAGCTCCCCCTGCCACATTGAGATGATCCTCACTGAGAAGGAACAGATCGTTCCAAAGCCAGAAGAGGAGGTTGCACAAAAGAAAAAGATATCCCAGAAGAAACTGAAGAAACAAAAACTCATGGCACGAGAATAAACTCAGCATAAAATAAATGCAAATAAAGTAAAAAAAAAAAAAAAAAAAAAAAAGAATGTCACATCCTTGGAATATTTAACCCTAATTGGATACAATCTATCCTGCAAGCCGGGCGTGGTGGCGCATGCCTGTAATCCCAGCACTTGGGAGGCAGAGGCAGGTGGATTTCTGAGTTCGAGGCCAGCCTGGTCTACAGAGTGAGTTCCAGGACAGCCAGGACTACACAGAGAAACCCTGTCTCGAAAAACCAAAAAAAAAAAAAAAAATCTATCCTGCAAGCCTTCTGTCAAGTCTCAAATGAGTATATGGTTGGTCTTCCTTGCTTTCAGCCACCAACTAACAAGTGTCTCACAACTTTCATGACCTATGAAACTACTAACCTGGTAATTTCGTACTGGGTCACCAAAATAAGCTTTAGTTCTCTACAGACCACCTGCCAGTGATGCCTGGCTGGGGGCCAATTTCTTGCAAAACAGCAAGTGAAGGAGAGGGGGATGAAGATGAGAGCTGTGAAGCCTGGAAACCATCGAGGTGACAGTGCAGCAAGCAGAAAACAATCACACGAAACCATCGCGCCAGCAAAGACCCATTCTCAAGAAATAGAGTGAAACTTAATACCAAAGAGCTTGGGTTAGAAAGAATGGAATTCCACCTCTGCCTGGGAGAAGATGTAACTTTGATGAAGCTACTCTCTACACCCAAACCCTCTGCTTTGTTTGTTTCAGTCAAATTATTTTTAAAAAATGATAAACTTCTTAGGGGTTTGTGATCATTTAAATAAAGTATCTCTTATACTCAGAGTAGACAATAATTATGACGTGTGTGTGTGTGTGTGTGTGTGTGTGTATGTGTGTGTGTGTAGATGCGTGTGAATGAATGTGTGTGTGTGTGTGTGTGTGTGTGTGTGTGTGTACAAGCTGGTGTCTTACTGTTACTCTAGAAGTTACTGGGCAGTAGCATTACCTAGTGCTCTAGTGATCATTTCTATGCAATCTATAAATGATTCAAGCGTATTCATATTCCAAGAGTGATATCCTTTGCACTTCCCACTTATTTCAATGTATCTTACCTTTGCTTTCACTGCCAGGTCCTCATGCTTGCAGATTAGCTCTTTGTTGTCTGAAAGTGATGAACCCAGACTCTGTTCCTGCAGATCTCTTATTGTTTTCTGAAACCAACAAGAAACCTGGGAAAGAGGTGAGAAGAAAGGGTCAATATTCAAATGATCGGAACAGAGGATTTAAACCCAGACCTAATACTGTAACCTTTCAAAACAAAGTATTTCTATCTCTTTCTACATACATAATTTGTATAGGTTGTTAATATCACCCAGGTTTTTAATGTTCTCTTTTTTTTCAGGCTCTCAATGCTTAAGGAAGAAAAAAAGACAAAATAACCAGAGAAAAGCACGGGCATCGGCTGCTTAGCAGCTCAGTGGATCCTAGGGCACGAGGAAATGAGTCGGCATCTTCTCGAAAAGCCACAGCACATTCCCATGCAGCCCATACAGCCTGCTTCCTTTTCAAATATAACTTTCTTTCTATGTATAAACGTGAATCTGAATATAGTTACACAGACCCAGTTAAAGATACCGAACAGCATATGTGGAATCATATTTTCTAGAATACAAGAAGAAAATACAAAAGTATTTCATTTGCACTTGCTGGTGGAAATCTGTATTGAGAAATGAAACAGTTATTAAACTCCACTGACATGGTAAGAACAGGACTCAGGTACCAGATACATGTATGGTTGACTCAGGTCACATGACACACAGTGTCAAGACAACAGATATTGTGGACCTTGAATGCAGCAATAAATGCTTTCTTACTTTAATCTTTTAATTAATTAACTTTGGAGGAATGCTGACATTGAACCCAGGATCTAACACAAGCTGAACAAGCATTCTACCATTATGTCTGTGGTGTTGCATTTTTACTGAGGCCAAATTTTAAGAGATACTATCACTTGATGTGAGACTTGTGACTTAAGACTCCTGAATACAAGAGCCTTGATATCCATCAAGTGAACTGCAGCTAGATTTGCACTATCTGCTTCTGTAGAGTAGTATCCCTGAATCCTATCAGAATGACTAGTTTGTAAGGGACTGCACTGTAAACTAGATATGTTGCTAGTCGGGTTGAGAGCATCATCTTCGCTTTTTTCTCAGTAAGTCCACGACAAGAGCAATATAATCGTACAAACGTACAGAAGAAGTAAATGAATTTGGAGAGCTGAAGCAGTTTATCTAGAGACAGATGGTAACCGCAGAGGAAGGATCTGCCCCTAGTGTACAGAATTCCAAAATCCATGCTCTTCCGCTGTGTCCCTGCTACCACGCTCCTGTCACCTACGGTCTTCCAACCCTGTTGTCTGGGGATACTGCTGCCAACCTCAAAGATGAAACTGGCAGCCTGCTCAGAACAGTGGGCACAGCCAAGACTCATACTGTGTCTTTCTGAGGCCTTAGTTATCTTGTCTGCACAGCCACGGGCTTCCTTCCAGCTCCTGTAACATGAGGGAATACATGAAGCAGGAGGCTGAGGAAAGGGTGTCGGGTCTAAAGTTCCAAACTGAAAATGTGCTTCCTGCTCCCCAGATGGCAGAGGTAGAGGCTCACGCCCAGGAGATGCCTGGGGGCCATGAGGGAGCTGGTGTGGCAGCTGATCGTGAGAGCAGAAGGTCTGAACTAACTCAGCACTGAATAGGGAAGGAGTTAGGAGCAGCCGGCTTTCCCCAGCTTACCAAAATGTTAGCCCTTTATCAGTGCAAACAAAAAGCCCACATTTACCCTGTAGCCATTTTTATGTGAAATTCACCTTTGTAATATTGGTAAACTATGTGATATATATTTTCACATTATATAAACATATATATGTATATATATATATATACATATATATATTTCAATATATTTATAATTCCTTGAAGCCATTTTTTTTTCTGGTAGCCAATTAGAACTAGATAAGCACAATGTACATAGAAGAACCCACAGAGGGCACTTAAAGAAGAGCTCTAACATTGAACTTACTTTTATATAAAATAATTTCTTGCAACAGTGCCTGCCAGTGAGTGCTTACAAAAATGTGAGCGGAGGGGTGTGATTTGTGATTTGGGGGTTTTCCTCAAAGAGAACATGACAATAACTAACTCCCGGAGATTATTTGGTTGTTGAGGACCAGAAGTGTTTTCTATTCCTAGCTAAACTTGGGGTGGGGGTAGACATCTCGAGAATGTCTGATCGTGGCCAGCTCATATGGACGCTGAGTGAGTGAGACAGGGGAGGAAGCAGGTGCTCCCTAATCTCCCTGACAGGTGAGAAGCCTGAAGCCGCAGATAATTCTATTTAATTTGTGAGTCAAATATTTGTCATCTAACACATGTCAGAGATGATGAAACCTAGAAGGGAGGGAGGGAGATTCTGTGATTTCTTCTTTTCTCCTTCTTCTCCTTCTCCTCCTCCTCCTCTTCCTCCTCCTCCTCCTCCTCCTCCTCCTCCTCCTCTTCCTCCTCCTCCTCCTTCTTTCTCCTCCTCCTCCTTCTCTTCCTCCCCCTCCCCCTCCTCTTCCTCATTCCATCCCCTCCTCCTCCTCTCCTTCCTCCTCCTCCTCTTCTTCTTCTAATATGGGATCTTACCACAGAGCTCTAGCTGGCCCAGACCTTGGCACATAGACCACGCGGGCTTCCAACGGAGCTCTGCCTTCCTCTGCTCCCCAAGTACTGGGATTGAAGGTGTGCACTGCTGCGACAGCTTGTTTTGATTTGTAAACGGTGTTGACTGGCTTCATCCTGTAGGTTTAGCTGACACTATTTCACCCTTCAAAAGACACTACTCCTACTGAACAACGCTTTGGAGGTAGAAAACTCTGTTGGCATTCAGTATCTTTAATCCTGGCGTTCAAGACATATGACTCTCTAGATCTACACTTTTTTTTTTTACCAGATACACTTCAGGGAGAAACACAGTTGGTGTGAATGCTTGAAGTAAGTAGATCATCATTAGCACGTTACATCTTATCATGAGGTATTCAGACACATGAGCAGCCTTATAGATCAGGTTTACCACCTGTGCTGTGAGATACACAAAAATGGGCTCAGAGTCCTTCTCAGGCTATAATAAGACACCCTAAATAACCACAAGAGTATCCACCACCATGCTCTGATACTCAGTCAATCATTCATTACATCCCACAGCAGTTACGACAGACAGCTGCACAGCTATTCCAAGGGCTCTTTTTATAAGCCTTTAAATTGCATCAGTTGCTGTCCAAAAAGCTTGAGTGATGAGTCCAGCCAATGAGCACTTCTGCAGAATAGTGCCACAAAAGGAGCCGTGTGGGAGGAAGAGAGAAAAAAAAATTCAGAGATCTCACTGGAAATTGGTTCTGTGTATCAATCAGTAGGGTGGGGGAGATTTGGGGTTGGCTGAGACATCCATTGGAGGGTGACAACAGACAGAAGTGGGTCAATAAAGATATAAAGAAGAAAGGAAGGAAGGAAGGAAAGAAGGAAGGAAGGAAGGAAGGAAGGAAGGAAGGAAGGAAGAAAAAAGAAAAAGAGAAAGGAAGGAAGGAAGGAAGAAGAGAGGGAAGGAAGGACAGATGGACAAAGGGAAGGAGGGAGAGAGAGATGGAAGGATGCAAGAGAGATTGGGATGTTAATAAAAATCAAGAATTACCTCTTAAGTTTAAGAATACTGGCAAGAAAAATCTGCCCAGTAGGTAGACTTGCACTGCCCAGGAGAGTAGCCACCCGCAGCACACTAGCTGGGCTATGATTAGTCAAACCTGAAAAGGGCTGTAAGTATAAACTGCATATCAGAGAATATGAGCTTTGGATATCTTAAAAAAAGAGCAAATATCTCATTAGCAATATTACCTCACATTATCTATCAAAATTATGTTTGGATACGTTGAGGTAAATAATATATATTATTTTTCACTTGTTATGTGGCTTTCTACTTTTTAAATACTTCTTGTTTTTACTATTCTAATGGCCACTGGAACATTTAAGGTTATATATATCCATTGCATTATATTTATTTGGCTGGCTATGTTAGTCAAGGAAACACAAAGTATCTTTTGTTGTTAAGTGTAAATTTGAAGACTGACTCAGATTTAATTAAAGAGAATTTAAACAGCAGAGCCAGGAGAAAGGCGGGGTGTGGGACCAGTCAGTAACATTCAGGGACTTCCGCACTGGGGTGAAGATCTAAGAAGCCTTTTGCAGAAGTTGACTGACCTCATCAGCTAAGTATTGGAAGATGGTTTTAGGTGTCTCTGTAGATGCAGCAGAGATACTTACTTCAGCTTTTTAAAAACTGCTTTTTTTTGACAGGAGGAGTTTTGGTTCGTTTCAGTGTGGGGAACTAACTGAGGGTGTAAAAGAATTGAAGGAGGGTGAGACAGACTTAGAACTAAACAGGAAGTTAAAGACTGCTGTGTGTGCTAGCCTCGGACAAGGAAAGGCTCATCAGCACTTTACCTTGATCACAACCACTGGAAGAAACGAAGAAGGTAAGTGAAGAAGACGGTGAGCTCCTCAGAGGCATCGGGAACTGCCCTGTGCACCTCATAATGTTACCTCAGCCACTGCCCACCCTCTCCCCACAACTGAGACAGCCAAGGAGCAACAGAGAGGAGCCAGGGTGAACCACTTGCCCAAGTTCATTCAGCCAGTGGGGAGGGTTGGGGGCAGAAATGCCCTGGTCAGAGTCCACGCTTTCTGCTCCAGTATTTATCTTTCTTCCCATCATACCCTTCTACTGAACCAAAGGATTCTGGAGAAGCCCGTGTCTGTGAACATTCTTAAAACTAAAGCTGTAAGGCAAGGCTGAGGCCGTAGGGTCTGATTCTAACATGGCAGCACCATCAGGGGCTCAAAAGAAACTGTAGTTAGAGAAGACGGTGGAAGCGTCTTGAGTCAAGCCGTCAGAATCCAGCCGTGGGCAGAGGTGACTGGCTGACAGCTCGCAAACTGAGAATTCTATTTTGGCAAATGATACACAGTCTAAAACACACCGGACATAAGCAGCAGACAATGTCCTGTGAAGGTCAAAGATGAAAAGTCTGGAGGCAAAAGGCAGGTAAAGGGCCATGGAAGCTAGAAGCCCCGCCCCAGGCTGCCACAAGCAACCTGTTTCTCTTTTCTGCAGTTTGTCCTAGAAACTGAGACGAGGTTTAGTTTTTACCTTTATTTAAAACTATTCCCAGGGAGGCGAGCTAGGGGGAAAAAAGCCTTCCAACCATCTCAACAAAAACACATTTTAAAAATAATGATCTCTTCAAATTACTTTGGTTTTCTCTTCCTTGTACAGAACAGTTCTTGGCACAGAACCAGCTACTGTTCAGACAAAAGAAGAAAGACAGAAATTGGCAAAGAATAAAAAGGGCATCAGGTTTTCTGTGGGGTTTTTTTGTTTTGTTTTCTTTTCTTTTTTATCTTCCTCCGCCCAAGCATTTTTGACAGTCTTCCATCCAATTACCAGGAACACCAACATGTTTGCAATTACAGTCGGTATCACAGTCCCAGTGTCTACTTTGATTCTTCTTTCTTTTGCTTAGAGCAGAGGAAACAGTTGTCTTTATCTTGCATTAGGCAATCTGGTCAAATGTGCCGTGTGCTTAATGAGGCGAGAGGCAGACTTGAGAGACAGACCCACCTGCCACATCAGGTGGGAACGTCCACTAGAAGAGGCCACAGAGCCAGAGTGCTGATTCTGTACCACAGGACTTGGGAGATGGATTACTGCTGGGTAGCCGAGTCATCTGGCCTAAACCGGCTTCTCAAAAGCTGGACATGCAAACAGGCTGGCCTACACTTGTCACAAGGGGTGGTGTTTCAGCCAACCACAAGAAGCCAACCATTCAAGCACCTTCAAAGAAGACAGCTATGAGTAATCAGTCCAGACATCCCCGAAGAAGACACTTGCTCTTTGCCCGGGTCACCTTTTTCCTTGGCTATAAATAAAACCTGCCCATGAAGCAGAATGGGACGGTCTGAACCACTTCATTCTGGTTGTGCCTGATTATGGAATCTCAGTGAGGCCAATTATGAGGTTAAAACCTAGATTTGTTGCGATGCCGTCTTTTCATATTGCCCAAATTTTGTACTGAGTTTCTATTTTTAGAAAGTTTTTTTTAAGTTGATTCAATTTTCAGCCTCTTATCTGGGGGGCCTTGTTTCAAGTGTGAGGAGGACAATAGTCACATTCTTTTGCAGAATTTGGAAGCCGTTCTCAGATTACTGAAGTCAGCAGGAAAGTATCATTATCTCCCTAGATTCTCAAATCCTAGGCATCTGGTGACAGGTGGCAGGCGGCTGGAACCGTTTGTCATGAGAAAAACTGGTTACTTTACAAATACCCTCACAGATAATCTTCCTATCTAGAATTTACATTAAAAAGCCATCTTCTTAATTATTCTGTTTATATTAGCATGTAATGTCCTCTCACATCTGTATTCCAAAAATAATGATACTAAGGGCCCGCTCCATTTCCACACTGCCCCCAAGTCATGGGGTTTGTTTGTTTTTGTTTTTAGGTGAGCTCTTTAATTACACCTACTTGGTAACAGGAAGCTTCATAGTCCAGTGAATAAAAAGTCTCTAGACCTAAATATTATTTTCAATAATACCTCTAGCTCATGGTAGAGAAATTCAGAGCAATGGAAAAATCTCTTTATTGAAGAAAGGGGATAGAGTCCTACACAATACGAAATCACAGGGCTAAAGGTACCTAAGGCGTAGTATTCCAGACACAACTTAGTGCCACTTTGTGCTGGACAGCTTATGTCACCGTGACACAAGTGAACATCATCTGAGAAGAGAGAACCCTGTTTAAGAAAATGCCTTCTTTCTCACAGGCAAACCTGTAGGGCATGTTACTAATCGATGATTGATGGGAAAGAGCCCAGACCATTTTAGGTAGTACCATTCCTGGACTGGTGGTCCTGAATTCTATAAGAAAACAGGCTGAGCAAGCCATGGGGAGCAAGCCAGTAAGCAGCACCCCTCCATGGCCTCTGCATCAGCTCCTGCCCTGTTTTGAGTTGCTGCCCTGGTGTATTTCGATGATGAACAGTGATATGGAAGTATAAGCCAAATAACTCCTTTCCTCCCCAAGTTGTTTTACTCATATGTTCATCACAGCAATAGTAACCCTAAATAAGACATTCTTAGGAACCTGGAAATCTGAACCAAGTGTACCTCTGTGTAGAGACAGAGAGACAGACACTAGAACTGAGACCACACCTTGACTCTCTCCTCACCCTTCCTACTCCTAAGCTGGACAACTTGGTGGATTTTATACACAGCTTTAGTTCTAAGCCTAGTTGTTACAAGAACTTCCCCCATTGAAAATATACACACCCCAAATGGAACTACTGAAATGATATACTGTAAAAAGTATTCTTTAAATGTTATGGGTTATTTATTTCTGGAATTTTTCATTTAATATTTTGCAGAAGAATATGGGCAATCTATAAAGGTGACAAAATGAATTTAAAGAACATGTGGTCAGACATAACAAGTATAAGTGAGTTAAAGAAATAGCTAAAAGGAGGTTGTGGTAGTTTGAATGGGAATACCACCCCCAGTCATTGGCTTATATATTTGGAGGCTTCCTTCCCAGTAGGTGAAGGATTAGGAGGTGTGATCTTGTGGAAGGAGGTATGTCACCTGGGACAGGCTTTGAGGTTTCCAGAGCCATGGCCACCTCTATGCCTCCTCTAGCATCTGTGAGTCAGAAGTAAGCTCTCAGCTACTGCTCCAGTACCATTCCTGCCTGTGGTCATGATACCCTGCTAGAACGGCCGTGGACTCGCCATCTGAAACTGTACGCAAGCCCCAATTAGATGATTTTTTTTATGAGTTTCTCTGGTTGTGGTGTCTCTTCACAGCAATAGAAGTTGATTTTTAACTACTTTGCAGAGAAGGATGTTTTTTTTTTCACTAGGCCGGATACCCAGCTGCTTCTATTCTCTTGCACATAGCATGAGGCTAACTCATCCAGCCGTTTAGACATGAACTGGGGTCTGGCTTAAGTGCAGCTTTGTGCCCGCTCTTACTACAGCGCGAGAATGGCATATAGCGAGCACTTGAAGAATTATTGAACATTTATAAATCAAGTAATGCTCTTAGCATTATGTACTTCATATATTTATATACATAATTATGGCTTTATTTTTTTTTTGTAACAAGTGAATAGATAGCTACCATCATTAGCCTCATTTTACACAAAGAAAAATAGTACATAGAGGCTAATAACCTTGGTAGTAAGTATAAAAGCCTAGAAAGGTATCCGTGCCCTCTGGCCGAGGGTCCCTGGGCTGGGGCCCTTGGCCAGCCTGAAAGCAGTGCTGACCAGCATGCACGCTAATCAGCAAGCATCTGTCACTCTCAGAACTGCGAGCTTCTCCTATAAACACTAAGATACTTCGCATTTCCTGCTGACAAGGAATGGAAAAAGAATTCCAGACACGGCCAACGTGCCAAAATAAAATTCTATGATAAGGTTTAAACTACATATGGATTGTTACATTTATATCTGCTATTGGACCAAACTCCCAGCGTCTAATATCACCAAGTTAATTATAACTCTCCCCTACTCCCCCTATTTTTGCCTTATAGCAGACAGTGTTAGGAAAAAAATGTATTTAAGGAAGAATTTTTTTTTTTTTTATGTTTCTTAACCCTGCCTATTCTGTCTCATATTAACTTGAGCTAGTCATTCATTCGGACTCCAGAGTAAATGAGAGAGCAGCAGCGTGTACCAGAAAACACACGGATGAACACAAGTGTGTGTTCATACCCAAACAAGACTTGCAGATGCCTCAGAGGCATAAGAATGCACGCACTGAAGCTCCGCATCCATAGGGCCTCTCAGGCGCCATTGTGGCTGCAGCTAATAGGGAATAGGGCTGATAAAGGCTGTGCTCTCCTCATCGGTTACCCCCCCCCTTGCAAACATATACACAAATGTACGTAGGTGCACCCTGGGTCGTAAAAGCAGAGTGCCTGCCCCATCTTAGCTCTCCTAGACGCCCTTGACATTCCCTGAATAAAGAGGCCACGAATAACTTAGTTTTAGTATATTTGTTTGCCTCACTTATGCCTGATTGGAACAATTGAGAAAAATTACATTCATAAATCTTCTTGCCAAGATAATTAATTATGCACAAAATACTCCATGCTGCTTCTGATTTTCATTAATGAGGCAGATTATCTGCAAACTAAGATGCTGCCGTGGCTGAAAAGAAAAGGGCAGGACGTTCGTCTGTCGGCATGAAACACGCGCACACTGTCTCACCTATGAAACCGTAACGGTGATCAAGGGGACGCCCGGCACGTGTGCTTTTCAGAGGATCACATCCCAAATAAGACAGGAGTTCATCTTCATTTACTTTCCTCTGTAGGTAACAAACGTCTCTAGTTGCTATCATGCTGGTCATTTAACTTCCTTTCCCCAAAAGAATTAACTGACCTTTTCAAAAAGCATCAGGCCACAAGTACCCAGAGTCACAGAAGTATCAACCCTCTCAAATAACCCTTAGGGACGATGCCTCAGATGGTCAGACATCCCTAGTCTTTGTCCTGATAAGTTGCCTCCTTTCCCTTTTCCTTGAGTGGTCAGAGTGACTGGCAGAGCTGCCGTTTTATTAACATCTCTGTTCACGGTCCTTATGCTCCATAAGACAAGCACAGAATGAACAAGCCTCTCCTCTTAGGAAGTACATTTCCACCAGGATTTCCTCTAGGATTATCAGGGACGCTGTATGGAATAGCACGTCTTTCTCCTTAACTCCTTAGCAACCTCTCAGTCTGGTGTCCACGCTGCCAAGTGCGGTACTGTATCATCTACAGAGCAGGGAACAGAACATTTTAAGCTTTTTGGACACCACGGTAATGTCTAGTTAGACTGATAACAATCAAGACGGCACACTTAATTTTTTTTTTTTTTTACAGCACTGAGAAACTGGAGAGGCTCTACCTCCTCACCAATGAGACACTGTTTAAGTTATGTTATAATCAATATTATGGACTCATCAAGTTTCATATTCTACTTTTGACCCAAGGATATTATGTCTATTATTTGGTTAAATTCATAAAAGCCATATTACAATATAGTATATTTAGTTGAGCTTTTTTGGTTTTGCTTATGTTTTTCTGTCTTTAATATATATGCATATATATATATTTCATAAACATGACTAGACTTATGTTGGAATGAAAGTCCAAAATGGCAGAACATATACCAAATGCTTACCACCATCATATGAGCATCTGACTAGATGGTGCTTCCCAGACTTCCAACACATGAAAATGAGTATGTAATAAGTTAGAAAAATACCGCCTTTAAACAAACTGTCATTGAGTGCCCATCAATGAATATGGCTATTAAGATTATAAAAGTTGATTATTTGACTTGACTTTTATGAATCTAAAATAAATCACAAGGTTGGCCTTCAATCCAAGACCCATCTTTACCTGATCTGGGTAGTATGGGTATTATGTTGGACCTACACTCTCCTTCTAAGGTAAAAGGACAAAATGTGCTGTTCTGATACCGCAGTTACTATGTGCCTGGGACTATCCCAGGTACTGGACATATAAAAACTGATTTGGTCCACCTAATAAGACTCCCGGCAATTACTGTTATTATATAAATTTTTAGAGATAATAGAATTTCAGGGAATTTAAATAATGGCTCAGTTACTCAGTTGATAAATGGTGAAGCCATAATTTAAACCCATCCAGCAGTCTGGCCCAAGGATGTGTGTTCTTATAAGCATGAAGAATAGTTATTATTAATTGCTCTTGCTGCTGCACTGCAGTTAGCAAGAGAAAATGCACCATGGACCATTTTACGAGCACAAGTCTAAACTTCATATTTAAGGCAATAACTATCTTACTCATCAGTGAATTATATTTAAGCACTGTTTATTCTTATACAATAATTATATTAGCTTTGGCTCAGGACTGTTAGGAATGGAATACAAATGAAAGATCCATCATCATCTCCATAAATGTATATTCTTACTAGGCCTATAGGGCATCTAACAGTGTACACCACCGGAGGCCCCAGTGTATGGAGTATCACTAACACGAAACCTAGGGAAGGAATTCATGTACATTTAACTGAATAGAGAAAGCAAATGAATAGTGTTGTATGTTTGTGCATGCTATTGTATCTTGTTTTTAGAATAACTCTCTGATTTTGTACTATTCTCTGTTTAAAGATACGGTCCCACAATGAAATACTACTACATATTTACTGGCGAGGTCAGAATCTAAAACACTGATGGAATCCGCTGTAGGCAGAGAAATGGAATACAGCAATCTTATTCATTGCTGGCAGAACACATGGCTAGCTTTGGATGACAGTAAGCATATTCTAAGCACACTGTCCAACACATGCTCCTTGTTATTTACTCAAATGGACTGAAATCTAACTTGACACTAAAACCTACACATGACTGTTTATTCACACTTGCCAAAACCTGGAAGCAACTGAAATGTTCTTTAGCAAGTGAATAGATGGATAAGCAGCTGTATATGCAGACAATGGGCTATTAGTCAGCCCCAGACAGACATCAGCTATCAAGCCATGCAAAGATAGAGAAGAAACTTAATTGCTTATTACTGGGTGAAAGGTAAGTTAGCGTGAAAAGCTACATAACGTATGATTTCAACCAGACAATCTAGGTAAAAGAAAATCAGTGTACACAGCTGGGGAGGGAGGGATAAACTAGCAGAGCAAAGAGGACTTGAGGGGCAGTCAGGTTATTCTGCATCGTACTCTAATGACAGACACCAGCCATTATACATCTGTCCACATTCACGAAATATACAACACCGAGACTGAACCTCAGTGAAGATAGCGCCCTAGATGATAATGATGTCTTAATGTTTGAACATCAGCGGTTCTAAAGTCCTCTCCAGGTAGAGGATGCTGATAATACGGTTGCTGGGGTGGGATGTATAGAAACTCTCTACCTTCTGCTCAATTATGCTATCAACTGAAAACTTCTCTAAAAGATAAAGGGTATCTTTCCAAATCCAACCTCCAAAAGAAGAGAGGGAGGGAAAGAGGGAGGGAGGGAGGGAGGGAAGAAAGGAGGGAAGGAGGGAGGGAGGGAGGTAGGGAGGTAGGGAGGGAGGGAGGGAGGGAAGAAGAGAGACCTACAATACCTGACTCTAGCTATCACCAAACATCTCAGCTTCTCAAAGTTGTCCTTCAGTATGTAACTGAGCTAGTATATTTTCATTTAGAATTTTCTGAATTGTGATTTTTTTTCTTATACTGCAGGAACTGAAGTGGCTGATTAGTTTCGCAGTAATGAAGTGGGAAGGCAAAATTACCATCTCAAAACTAAGAAATGAGTGAAGCCCCCGAGCGCTAGGTTTCCATCATGGGAGCAATTGCTCTTGCCTAGCAAAACCCTCTTAGATGAGCCTTTTCTTTGGAGAGGAATGGTCTCTGCGTTGCTCCACATGAGTGGCACCCTCCTGTACAGGAGAGTGAAAGACATTCTGAGTCTGTCTTGGAAACGTCAGAATCAAGGGTTTGAACTGTGAACCTAAGAAGAAAAAGATCACTGAGAAATTCTTTTTAAAAAGACAGTCACTCTGGGAACATGGTGGCAGGTCATAGTTAAGAGAGACCTAGATGCCAGAGAGGATAAATTGGGAATGGGGGAGCAGGAAGGGCGAGAGAAGGGCATGCACTGTAGTGGACCTGCCTGGGACGCGGAAGTCAAGGAACCCAGGGACATTGTTTAATGAGCAGTGTGGAGTGGAGGCTTATCTTGGTAAACCGCCATCATCAGGGAAAGACGACTGCACCACATGGCCACACCCTGACTAACATGTGTGTGAAGGTGGGATGGGGGATAAAGATGGGATCAGGAAAAGAAGAGCAGGCAATACAGCATCTGAAGCAGGCAGAAGCCAGCAGGAGATGCTGGAAGAGGTAGCTTCCCGAGAGGACGAGCCTGTAAGAGAAGGTAGCAGAACAGAGTATATGGCTGGAGGGGTCTGTGCTGGGTCGCCAACCTACGGCAGCTTCTGCAAGAGGCTTATCTGATTAAAGGAGCATTGCCTATACTCACATCCCACCGGATTTTCAAACAGAACCTGTCATTGTTCACTTACTTGGTAGCTTTCTAATCATTTGGTCTAGTAGTTTTCAAGTGATGATGATATTGCATGCTAAGGATACACCTTACAAAATCTGGTGACATTTTAGATATCCTAACTGAGAGTATTCTACTCAAGCTAGTGTGGTAGACCTCAGAGATTCTGCTTCCTAGTGTTCACCAGACACTTTCCTCCAGAGTAAGAGTTACCTGCCACCAAGTAGCAATGGTTCAAAGACTGAGAAATACAATGAAAGAAAATGCATGAAGGAAAATGAAGCTGACTTTTGTTGTGTGTATCTGCAACACTTGTAATAGGCAACAGCACACAGTAGGTGCTCCATACGTAAAATCTAAATGTTAGACATTAAATTTTCATTTTTTTTTTAGCCCGAAATAAAAACCAACTTCTCCTGGTCACACATTTCCTTCCATCTTTCTGTCTGTCTTCTAGTTTGCATCATAGAAATAGAAAGCAGAGATGCACCCCTCTCCTATGCGTCCTGGCCAGGAGAGCGGCCTCCAGATGATCTCCTGCCACTGAATCTATCCACCCGGGAAGATGGGATTGGAGCAAACAGAAATGTTGCAGTAAATATACCAAGCGCTTGGTCAGGGCCTTTGACCACTATAACTTTGAAATGATTATGGCATGCCTACAGTCTGAACAATGAGCTCTGCTGAGTCTGCAAACCCATGGAATCCTAAACTCCTATAACCACAGACCTGCAGACACGGGCCAACGTTCTACGGTTTTCCGCAGGAATGTGACCAGTCTTGCAGGAAAGCTCTCTCTGTTTTGCACTTATAGATAGTTTCAAATGGCATCAGCAGCAATCTCGCACAATTCGTCACATCTTTCTGACTCCCAGGAAACCATAACTCATATTTCAGAATTTTTTAAAAAAAAAAAGCCCCAAAGTAATAATCTGGAGGGGAGATTGCAAATACAATGACAGAACACTAATTTTCAAAAGTTCACCTAGCATTCCTCCATTTGCAGTGTTAATACAATCCGGAAAGGGAGATAGGAATCTTCATTTTCATGTTCATACTTACTGGGAAAGCTACATAGTCATTAAGAGAAAATACTTTTAGGCTAGCCATTAACATATTCAGCCATGGCAATTGTGATACCATTTCAGAACATTAGCAGGCCATATAATAACCATCTGGCCAAGACCGGGACTTCACCCGATGCCCATTTATGTTACCTGGTTTTCTTGTTGGTCCCAGAGACACAACTGCAGAACCTGAGACAATTCCTGCCGCCGCTGCTGCAAGTGCTTGTCCAGCTGCCTTCTCCTGTCTTGCAGAAGCTCAAGGAGGCTGTCGATCTTCAGACAGCTGCTCTGAGCTCCCTGGATCAGCTGAGAATTCACAGTAGATCCTTCACACTTGAATTTTTCTATGAAGTCAGTTAGTTGTTGGCTTTTGTTTAAAAGGACAAGAGATCTTTCTAAGAGTTCTAGAAGAAAAATTAGAACAAAAATAATATAGTCATGAACATCTGTGCAGTTGTTTTTACATTCTTCACTATATGTATATAACATACTAATAATATACTAAATGGAAAAGAATTTAATCCTGTATGATCTGTCAAATGGATCACCAGTTAACAACCTCTATAGTGACTGTATTGTATACTAAAGAATGGGGGTTTAAATCCTAAGAACTGAAGAATCATCTGGGGGAGAGAGCATTGAGGGGTAGGTAGGATTGAGACCAGTGCTTTGGAAATTACACATGAGCATCAATGAGAGAAACAACTTAGAGTATGTCCACTATTTACCAGCCAGGAGTAGGAATTCTCTGGCCCATGAGTTCCCTTATCTTACCATCAATGGGTTTTTCTATTTTACACTCTCATCCCACTTTCTGCATGTCTGCTTCTCTCCATCCCATGATGCAAAGTGCCACCTGCTGCCTGGAATTGTGCAACCCTCTCTTGACTGCATCCTCTCTCTAACCCACTCCCCCATTCTTCACACTTACCCACAGAGATCTTTTTAAACATGCTTTGTGGTAAGTGGTATTTCTACCAACCCTTCCTGAAGGGAAGAGGAAGGCTCCTGAAACTCAGGGAACAAATACTTATGAGGTACAGGAACTTCACTAAACTTACAAGACCCAAGAGCTCTAAAGTTATGAGATCCACAACATTCCTGGGGGTGGAGAGGCTTACATGAGTTGTAAATATTTATTAGGAAAGAGTCTTTTCAGTAAATCTGTCTGCAAATTCAGCAGAAAGCTGCAGGAATGTCACCCTGGTGAGATGGCTTCCCTTAAGACACTGCTGGTTCTGAGTCAGCCATGTGCCCGTAAGTTAGCCCAATAGACTTATCATTTCACCAAGATAAAGGTATGAATTTTTCTGTAGTCTATCATTAGTGGCCCATCTTAGATAAATAGCCATTTGTCCCAGGAGATGTATATAGACTTACTCTCTCTCTCCCTCTCCTTCTCCATCTTCTGCCTATTCTATCTCCATTCCCCATTCTTCTCTTCCCTTTTCTATGCCAACCTCCAAATTTTCTTCTTTTCCTCTCTCAGTGACAGCTTTATTGCCTTAAAACGGAGGGTCAGATCCCTTAGATTGTCATATCTGGCATAACCTAATTTCTGGCTTCCTTTTCTAAGAGGATCCATCTTGTCTCTGTAAATTCTTCACACATTATACTTCCCCCTGCCTCTATCCTCTCCCTTATTTCCTCTGTCAAGAGTGCCACTGACCTCAACTCCCTTCATTTCCACCTCTAGTCTATGCATATTCAGGCCTGTCAGTTGTCAGTTCCTCAAAGGATAAACTGAACCCAGCACTCCTCTTAACCATTTCCACAGCACAACATTACTTTCATTCATCGCACTCGTCTTGGTGGTAAGGTTACAGATGGCTCTTCTGCTGATAGCTGTCCTTGCCGCTGACCCTAGTGCCACATGGTGGTGGGACCCTGGGTTCCTCACCAAGAACTGTCTCAGAAACATTCTTCTATGGCATTGAATTCAAAACAGAAGATGGGAAAGTTATCAGGAAACTGTTTTCTGGAAAAGACTAACAAGACAATGTTAGCTCAAAAGGAGAGAAGGTGGGTGAGACTATGTTAGTCTTCGGCTATCTGAAGAATGGTACCCTGATGGAACATTCTGGAACATTCCAAGAGGCAGAAACCTCAACCCAGTCATCCGGTTCTGACCTAAGCAATGGGCTACAGTGGTCACACAAGTGAAGCTAAATGAAGTAAAGGAACAGTAGGAGGAAAGTGTCGTCATAGCTCCTAGTTATATTTTGTCTTCAGGACAATACACTTTTATACAACTCAACTGTTCAACAACTCAGAAATTTATTAGAACTGCTAACTCACACTTTATTCCCGTGAATTTAATGATGATGATAGATACAAAGCCCTTGCCTAGTAATCAGAAATTTTATGCATTAATGTGCACTTCAAATTATATCATCTTAATCACGTCCCACTGAACGGGCTGATTAGTCTAAAGCCCATCTTATAAAAACAAAGCTCTTGAAGCCACCATTGGGCATTATTCATTAGAATCCAGTTCTTTTGATCACTGCCCCCTACAATCTTTCAAATATCACACAGAGAGGCTTAAAAATATCCCAAGATTCATGCCACCAAAGACAAAGTATGCTTCCTGTGTTCAGCTAGCATTTCATCTATCTTGTCAACCCAAGATGAGGCTCAGTAGACTCTCAAGGATAAGTAAGACATGGTACCATAGTCAGCTGGATGCCAGGACAGCATGGCCTCGGGCTTCCAAATAAAAACAGGGTGCGTCTGATCCAGCTGGCTCTTTTGTGTCACAGACCCTGCTAAATCTGAAGATGCCAGCAAATGCAGAAAAAGGAATATTAAACAGCCTCTTCCTCCAGCACCAAATGTTTATGGGAAAGTCCCCACTTCCAAGGGGTAAAGTTACTTCACTTCCATGAGTAAAGTTGTTGTGTGACAATCACATTGGCTGGGTGAGATTGAATTGAAGCCATAGAACCCATCTTGGTCACTGGATCTGAGTTTCTTCCAGCCTCCTACCAGGAATGTTAAGTGATTCAGCTCAGCCTCAGGGGACCCAGTGAGATAACTGCTGCTGTGTCAAAACAGCCAGCTGACGCTTTAGTGCTGAGTCTACTGTTACTGTTTATATCTCTCAGTGACAGGCGTGACAGAGAAATCACCAGGAAAACACATCTATGCATTTGGTAGGCTGCCATAAAACCTTACACTGGAAAGACAGAGTAATTAATCACTTTACTTTGAGAAATTTGTAGCAATCAATTAATAATGAAGAACTATTTTTATAGTATTGGAGAGCAATATACAGTGTATGTGTGTGTGTGCACATGTGTGCCTGTGTGTGTGTATATGTATGTGCATGCGTGTGCATAGGCGCATGCACTGTGTCTTTAAAAATTCACTTTATTGCTTTGTTCCTTTTCCATCATGGCCAAACATTTTGGGGATCAAATCAAGGTAAAAGTGACAAATATCAACTACTGTAAAAGTCAAAATAAAATGAAACGAACACTAACAATATAAAAAATTGTGATAAATCTATGAAGGCATTTTACTCAGGCCCAGTAACTGATTATAAAATGCATTTCAAAAAAAGAAAAGGAACCTTCACCCAACCATTTATCTACATTATTTTCATAGGTGACATCTCCTCTATCCGTCCTGGCCAGGCTCAGATTCTTGTGGTGAAGACCTGACATATAAACTACACTTTAACAATAAAATCATCACTACTAGATATCTGAAAGAGTTGAAAATACTCTGATTGGACTTTTACCTACATTCTTTTTTTTTTTTTTATTGAAATGAGGAAAAGAGGAATTTTCCCTATGGTTGATGTTTAAAGGTTGGTCTTCATTTATCTACCCTTAGATGGAACATTTACTGAATTCAGCCAGTGAGGATGGTATTCGCGGTACTGTGCACCATGAGAGATGTTGGGGATGGAGGGACACAGCAGCCTCTGTCCTCATGACGAAGCTCCAGGCCCTCTCTACCTTCCCTGGGGTCACCTATAACCAAGGCTTTCTTCCAGAAGGTGGCCAAAAGCAGCGTTCTGTTTATCCTTCCATGAAACAACCTAAAGTATAACAGTAGAAAAACCCAAATACTGCCTGTCCGTGAGAATCACATATTAACATTTTTGGCAATCTGCGAAAGCTAACATGAAGGGAGGAGAACCCTCTTTCTTGCCTTTGGCATGTCGGTCGTGAAGCAGAAGAAGAGAGTGCAAGGCTTCGGCACTCTCAAACTCGTGAGGAGTCTGCAGGAGATCTTCAGCTTGGTCTATTTTTATAGCAAACTATGGAAAAACACAGGGGAAGACATGAAAATGATTTTTAAAAACCAACAGAATACTTTATTATAATTATGGATTTTTCTCATACACTAATGACCTAGCTGACTCGCTATGAGAGGGAGGGGAGTGGGAGAGGGAGGGGGAGGGGAGGGAGAGGGTGGGAAGACACATGTTAGTGTGTTCTCATCTAGGATATTGTTCATGCATTTACATGAACTAAATTTACAAAATGCCGTGGCTTCTCCTCCAGTTTTTTTCTTTTGTAACCAGAAACACATTTTATAATAATAATTAACCACCTTCTTTGTGTTCAAATAGCTACGAAAAAGAAAATCTAATTAATATTGTGATGTTTTTCCTCTGTGTTTAAGCTTAGAGTTATATGTCTAACATCTATAGATGTTTCTGAATAACAGTCTAATGTTTGTGAAGAAAACACACATGCACACACAGAGACACATATAAAGGGAGAAGATATGGAGGTCTGAAACAAATTAATTAATTTTAAACTAAACTAAATATAAAAAAATATATGAAACTTTAAACTAAAATAAATTAGTTAATTTTATAAGAAGGAGTGAAACCAGAGAGAAGAGGCGAACTTTAACTTTTGAAACTGTAACTGGCAACGTTATAAGTTGTGTCAACAGCATTTGTGCCTTATTTGTATAAATAAAAATGAGACTGACTAAAGCGAAGGTAAAAACTGGAGCGTTTCTCCACTTCAAGGAGTGTGCGGAACACACAAACGGTGACCAACGTGATCAGCTTCATTTATTAAAATTTTCCTTAAGTAAATTTGAGGTGGAAAGTTATCTCAGAGAGATAATCTTAAACGTAAATTTTAAGTGGGGCAAAGCATAGTTAAAAATTCTATTACAATGTCCCCATGGTGGGACATGTATTTACATACAGGTGGTATGTTTTTACACCAAGGTTCAGTAGAGGTTATCGTAATTCTTAAAGAGCCTGGTAAAATGTCCACCTTTGGATTTGGTTTAGAACCAAACAATAAAGGCAAAGTATCCATGAGAAAGACAAAGAAGCCTCCACCCTCTACACTTCCTGTTTTGCTTTCTTTAAAGTACCTCCTTTGAACTTGGTGGGTCTTAATATTTTATGAAACAAAGTTGACTAAGAGGATGTGTCATATTTTGATCATTACAACAGCTGCAGAAAATGCAGTTCTAAGTAGTATGGAATGGCGAGAGAGCCTGGTGGGCCTACCCCTTTGAGAAGCACCATTGTAAGCCAAGCTAGTGGACACTGTCCACTGTCACTCCGGAGCATTGTTCCCAGGTACAGCAGAGTTTGAGGAGACGCCTGTCTGACCCTCAAGCTTATACCTCAGACGCTATCCTGTAATAGCGACCACAGCCCATCGTAACTTCTCTTACAGAACTCTGCTGTGGTTATACTTACAGGGGATCACAGGCACACGAGCTTCGAGTCTCCCATCCATCCAGTTCCCATAACTGATTTTTAAAGATATTATTCCAAGAGAATCTTCAAAGGAGGAGCCCCTCTAGGTTATTTTACTTCTGTATGTCAGCTCCTCTACTCAAAATTGTTAAAAACCGAAACAAAAACAGTGGTCTAAAAATTCCTTGATGTCCTATTAGCTCTCATCTTGTAGATTTTCCCCCCATCTTTTTCTGAATCTTGTCCAGAATAAGAATGCCAATGAGAGCTTAAACAAGAGTTAAATTAATTTCAATCATCTTTCTTCTTCTTTTTTTTTTTTTTTGGTTTTTTTGAGACAGGGTTTCTCTGTGTAGCCCTGGCTGTCCTGGAACTCACTCTGTAGACCAGGCTGGCCTCGAACTCAGAAATCCGCCTGCCTCTGCCTCCCAAGTGCTGGGATTAAAGGTGTGCGCCACCACTGCCCGGCTTCAATCATCTTTCTTGATCATTGCTGAAAACTGCTTTGCCACAGAGAAGCCGCGTGCAGATTACGTAGGGCTCTGCCCTCCACTTACTGTGGGCAGCTTGCGGCATGGGAAGCCGATAATACAGACATATCTAGTTCTTTCCCTAGACCCAACAAAAACTCACTTGAGTGGATGGATCACAGTGCCCAGTTGATCTGGTTCGATTTAGTGTCTCCTTCTACTCCTTACAATATCTGGAAGTTATTTCCACATCACAGAGAAAATTAGCTATCATTAACGCTAAACCACACCGGCCGAGAAACAAATATTGAGCCCGCTGTTAGGAAAAGATAACTTGCTGTTCTCAAGAGTGCTGAGTTTCAAAGATGGGGACATTTACTCCCCTCCCACTAAGATGGAAGGAACCGGCCAGAGCTGTAATTTGGCTTCTGTGAGTATATTTTAGCTGGCTTATTTCTTCTTTCAGGAAAGGAGATCATATATTGAATTTCCCCCTGAAGATGGTCAATAAACCGAGCAGAGCTTTGGCAGGGAGTGGTGGTGTGTGAATCCTAGAAGCTACAGTAAGGGTTTGTTCCTCTTCTAAATCAGTTCATGGAGCACGAGATTACCCACCTCAAGTTTTATGCTCTGTGACTAATCTCCCTACCTTCGTAATTCCGGATTTAACCCCTGAATTGCCCTTCTAAGAGCATCTTGATTTTCACAGGTGTCTAATCATAACGAGGTAGCAGCTGCACGTCATCAGCGAGAGCCTGCTGCCGCTGACAGAGGCGTTGAAATGGGGGATTTCCAATCATTGTCCTGCACAAATATATATCTTCTGAAAAAATGAGGGGGGTCTCACATCTTAAAAGTGATAACCTCCATAAAGAAAAATGTAAAAAACACACACACACACACACACACACACGAAAAATTACAGAAGGGTTCAGAGGCCATTGATCTACATTGGAGCACAGTCCAGGAATAAAGTTGTTTGAGGAGAATTCCGACTGCTTCTGAGAAAACTCTAAGAAAACAAGAGTCTTGTGTCCTCAGTTTCTTCAAAACACAGGGTTGTTTTTAGACTGTGCTTTCCACCTCCTACCAGATGTAGCAGAATTTACTTTAGCTGCTGCTACTCACATGCCTCTAAAAACCATGTCTTCGCCATTTGCAGCTCGTCCTTGTGATCAGATACTTTGCTCAAGTGACGCCTCTTAGCCTTCCGTGTATAACTTGTCAGATGCGCTGAGTGGAGCTGGCTATTGCGTGAGATTTAGTCCGCCTCATTTTTAGGCCCTGTTCCCCTAGGTTCACATGGACAGCTAGAGCCATAAACGTTTTGAAGTTCAGGCTCCTTTTTCTTCCTTTCCTTGTATTTTAATGGCCTTAAACTGTAGAACAGCACCTATATCTCTCAGGAAAATTCTCTAAGATGCTATATTTACAAGTCAAACATTCTATGGGATATTGTGTAATTCTTTTTTATCTTCTGACTTTTAGCCAATAAAATTTCCCACATCAGCATTCCCCAATAATTGTACAGTAAGAGCAAATAGATTCTAGTCTATATTACTATCTTCTAAAGAAGGAACTAGATCAAAGTGACATGTGTAAGTTCTGCATTTACTTAACTATCTATATGACTGATGATCTATGCTTCAAGTATTAATTTTATTTATATATTATCTGTTATACCATATATATAACACACATATATAAGTATATATTGTACAATATATACAATACATAAATGTGTATATATTTTATACAATATATAATACAAAATGTATTGTATATATTTCCTTTATCCTGCCATGTCCAACAGTTCTGAGCATGCTAGTTGTCAGCAATGTTATGGAGTAGCAAATGCTTGCTGAAACACGCACCTCCAAGGCACTTTGAAAGAACTCGGATGTCAGCCCAAGGAGCTCCCTTCTTCTTTCAAGCATGGAGACCAGCGTTGCCCAGGCTTCGCCCAGAGTCCGGGCCATGGCATCGTACACCTGACTTTGAGCCTTGTTTGCCTCAGCCGTCCTGTCTGCTTCCTGTAAGAGTTCCCACACACGATCCTCCAAGGCCTAAGTCCATGAAAACAAAGTATATATGTCAGTTATCATCCAGTGTGGAAATAAAGGACCACATTTGAAGCACAGATACCTGAAACTATGTGATCCAGGAAGGTCTAGTAGATAATTAATAATTTATAAATAAAATCATATTTGATGAGAAGTTTCGTTATCCCCACTGCTTCCAGGTGAAGGTTTCTATTCTTATACCTACAAACTCGATGTATCTTATTTTTTCCTGATCTTTAAATTCTTCTGAAAATCTTCACCAAAACTTGATTTAACAACTTCCTCAAACTCAAAATATCTCTATCTCCTCATACCATCTTTACCAGGTCTACCACTATCCGGACTACCCAAAACAGCCACTCATAAGAAACAACCTTCATTTCCCCTCCTCTTCCCCAACTCCCTTCCATTCCAAGATCTAGCTACCTAGCTTCCTTCAAAACCTGTCCTCCCCTGCTTCCACCTCGTGCCTCGGTTTCCCCTCTTGTTTGTCCTCATGCTCCTGCTGCAGATTAAATTCAGTCGTAGCACAACACATCAAGCCTCAGGACATGATTTTACTTCTACTCTGGTTTTCTCTTCTCTACAGAAAATCATCCATAACCCATCCCAGACGCCTCTTCCCGTAGTCAGTCACACATCCCTCCTTATTCCGCCCATGGTTCCCTTGTCCAAACAGTTTTCCCCCCATTGGTCAAGACACTGGGGTCCCAGCTTCTCAACTGTCTCTCTTGAATGAATTTAGGGCCTTAACTTTTTAAAACTACTTTCAGATATATAGCAATTTAATTCTTTCTTCTGCTTATACAAGTAACATACAAATTTTCTTCATCTTACAACAGTGTTATACTAGTAACCAGAATCTGAGAGAACTCTACTAAATATCATCAGTACTAAGTAGACTTAGTGCATTATAATAAAAATTGAACACCTAAGGGGGGGGAGAGAGAAGAGTGGGAAGAGATATGGCCAAAATACATCGAAATTGTATGTGACATGACCAAGAATAATGTTAAAAGAATTTTAAGATTTATTTCTATGATTTTAAAAATTGCAAAATTGAAAGTTCAGTGCCTACAAATAAAGTTCTACTGGAATGCAGCCATAATCATTTCTGAATCTATGGCTGTTTTCATGTCACAAAAGCAGAGTTTAGGGAATTGCAATTCAAAGGGTAAGATCATCAACAAAGCCTAAAATAGTCACCATTTAACTCTTAATCAGAACAAAACATATATTACTCTATGACCTTTAGCTGAAAAGAAATAATAATAATAATAATAATAATAATAATAATAATAATATTCCTTTAGTGACAGGTACAGCATCACATGCAATGTCATGGTTTATTACTATTCTCATATTGCTAACCTCCAAATCCTGTTTCCATGTTTACTGTAAAATGTTGGGTTGAGTTAATTCTAACAATCTGAGTGTGCGAGTTCTCCAGATTGAAAACCTGGATGGCTCTACAGTATGAGTAGGCTGCATGGATAGGCCTCCAGCTCAGCCTGACCTTCATACACTTTCTGACTTTCACACTGTGGCACGTGCTAGGAATTGCATAAAACAAAAAGTGCCTGTTCTGTCGGTAGATACTGCGGGTGAATAAAGAGCAAATGGAAATATATTGTCATTGGTTGGTGCGACTCTTCTAGAGAACAGTTTAGCGCCTACATTAGAAGCCTTGAAATGTTGATGGCCCACCAAATCTACCCACAAACTAAGAATTTAGTTTGTGAAAATAAGAGCAGGCCACAGATTGATAGACGAGGAGCAAGGAGTGAGATGGAGAGAAGCAATATGTCAGCCCTCCTTCTGATGTGTGGCCGGCACTCTACGTAGCACAATGACGCAGACTTAGGGCCAGCAGTGGAGCTAAGTGGTAGAGCATGCACAAGACCTTAAGTTTGACTCCCAGTGCTACAAACCAGCTCCAAGGCCCACAGGCTGGCTCTGCCACGTAGTACATCCTGTACATGTTATAAACCAGCTTTTCTCAGCGTGTCTCAACCTCAGGCAACATATTGATCTTATAAAATTATGAAGAATAAATGAGTGATCTATGGGAGTCCCTATGGTAGCATCTGACAGGCATTAACAGTCAATAGATGTTAGATGGTATTTTAATTTCCTTTATAGTCATGTATACTTTCTCATTCATATTAATTACTATTATTCACTTATAAAACCACTGAATGGAGGGCATACTGTGATCTGGTAAAGAAGAATTTAATACCACTATACCCATAATAGGAAACAAAAAGCTACTTATGATCTGAAGAGCTGATAATAATACCCATAAATGATTTCAGAAATGAAAACACTTGAGAATATAAGACAGTTTAATTTGAGTCTAGACATCAATGAGCCACTTTCTAAAAATGTGTACCAAAATATATTTTTGAAAAAAAATTTTTCAAAAACATGATTTAATCGTCTATTTTGTTCTTTTAATTTTTCACTAATTTTCTACAATAAGATGATTATTTTATGTATAAATGCAAATGTATTCTCCATGGTGATATGGTTATTTCATGTATGAAAATAATTCTATAACACATTTTCATATGGACAGTAAAATGCTTATTATATAAAATTAAAATGTACATAAATAGACAATGACAAGAAGTTGTGCAGAGCTTAAATCATCAGATTTGGATTTCATGGTAAATCCAACAGCAGCATCACATCTGGACCATAAGTTTGGAGATCTGTGTGTGGGAATAGAGTATTGTGTCTGGGACATGTAGTTCACCTGGGCTGAAAACTAGCCAGAACTAGGGTGACAAGCACAAGTTCCTTTTTATCCATGTCTAGGGCGTCCCTTACCAATGAAGGTGAACAGGAGAAAGAAAATGCATGCTGTAATTTTTGCTGACAGAAAATTCTCAGTCAATTTTTGTAGTCATCTTTTGCTGGTTCTTCTAAATGCCAGTGATCTCCCTATTAAGACTGTGTAACATCCCGCCACACAGTGCATGTAAATGAGCGTGTTGAGACAGTGCTAACCCTTTGCTAACAGGTGAGTCTCTGTGTCTGAGTTAATAGGCGCTCCAGCTCACTGCTGCTCTGACTCCCGCTCCCCTGTCGAGTACATTTGTTATCAACTAGGACATGATAACATCATCAGGCTCAGGATGAGGATGCCATCTGAGTTCTTTATATTGGGGATGTATCTCAATAATGATTTTCTGAAGTTTCTTGCAACCACATCTTAGATTTTCTGACAAATGATTCAAAACACCTCCTAAGTTAAGAAAATTATCTAAGATCCAGCTGGCAGCGGGGGAGCCAGCCCCAGTCAGCTTCCCAGGTGCTCAGACCCAGCCTGCGGAACCAGGTACCTGAGATATCCCGAGTTTAAGACCTTCGGGGACTCAGGCCTGGACCGGGAGCTGCGCACAGAGTAGCGGTTTGAGGGACATGGGCCATGTCTGTGCTCTGCGCTCGCAGGGCGGACCCCCAACTCCCTGCAGCCAGCGCCATCTTGCCAGCTGCTTCCCATCCAGCCGGTGGCGGGGGAGCCAGCCTCAGCCAGCTTCCCAGCAGCTTTGGACCAGCAGGCGGAACCAGATAACTGAGATATCCTGACTTTAAGACCTCTGGGGAATCAGGACACCAGACAGCAAACCCTGAGCAGGAGCAGTGCAGAGCAGCTGCCCAACAGGCGGAACCAAATACCTGGGATATCCTGAGTTTAAGACCTCAGGGGACTCAGGCCACCTGTCAGCAATCTGTGAGCAGGAGCCCTGCAGGGCAGTGGTTCAGGTGTCCCAGTCGCGGGGAAATAGCCTTACGAGCCCACAGGAGGGTCAAGCACCAGCTAGTAACTACAGGACCAACTAAAACCAGAGTTAACCAGATGGCAAAAGGCAAACGTAAGATCATTACTAACAGAAATCAAGGCGGTATGGCAGCATCCGAACCCAGTTCCCCGACAGCAATAAATCTTGGATACCCCGAAACACCAGAAAAGCAAGACTCAGATCTAAAATCACTGGTCAGGATGCTGATAGAGGAACACTTAGATAAATCTCTTAAAGTAATACATGAGAAAATAGATCAAAAGCTAGAAGCCCTTACAAGGCAAACACAATTAAATCTTGGATATCTCAACACCCCAGAAAAACAAGACTCAGATCTAAAATCACTGGTAAAGATGCTGATAGAGGATCACTTAGATAAATTTCTTAAAGTAATAGAGGAGAAAATAGATCAAAAGCTAGAAGCCCATACAAGGCAGACACAAAAGTCACTTAAAGAAATCCAGGAGAATATAGAGCAAAAAAATGAATCCCAATAAGGGGGAGAAACAAAAATCACTTAAAGAAATACAAGAGAAAATGGGTCAACAAGTAGAAGTCATAAAAGAGGAAACACAAAAATCCCTTAAAGAATTACAGGAAAACACAAACAAGCAATTGAAAGATCTGAGCAAAACCATACAGAATCTAAAAACAGAAGTAGAAACAACTAAGAAATCGCAAAGGGAGACAACGTTGGAGATAGAAAACCTTGGGAAGAAATCAGGAGTCATAGATGCAAATATCAACAATAGAATACAAGAGATAGAAGACAGAATCTCAGATGCTGAAGATACCATAGGAACCATGGATTCAACAATTAAAGAAAATGCAAAATGCAAAAAGCTGGTAACCCAAAACATTCAGGAAATCCAGGACACAATGAGAAGACCAAACCTAAGGATTATAGGGATAGATGAGAATGAAGATCTACAACTTAAAGGGCCAGCAAATATCTTCTACAAAATTATGGAAGAAAACTTCCCCAACCTAAAGAGAGAGATGCCCATGAATATACAAGAAGCCTATAGAACCCCAAATAGACTGGACCAGAACAGAAATACTTCCTGTCACATAATAATCAAAACCCCAAATGTACTAAACAAAGAAAGAATATTAAAGGCAGCAAGAGAAAAAGGACAAGTAACATATAAAGGAAGACCTATTAGAATTACACCAGACTTCTCACCTGAGACCATGAAAGCTAGAAGATCCTGGGCAGACCTCATGCAGACCCTAAGGGAACACAAACTTCAGCCAAAACTACTATACCCAGCAAAACTCTCAATTGCCATAGATGGGAAAACCAAGGTATTCCACAACAAAACCAAATTTGCACAATACTTATCTACAAACCCAGCCCTACAAAGGATAATAGGGAAAAAATACCAACACAAGGGGGGAAAGTACACCCCAGAAGAAACAAGATAGAAACCCCATCTCATCCAACCCAAAAGAAGAGAATCACTCAAATACAAATAATAATAATAATGCCCAAAATGTCAGGAAGTAATAATTACTATTCCTTAATATCTCTTAATATCAATGGACTCAATTCCCCAATAAAAAGACACAGACTAACAGACTGGATACGGAAACAGGACCCTACATTTTGCTGCATACAGGAAACACATCTCAGTGTCAAAGACAAACACCACCTTAGAGTAAAAGGCTGGAAGACAGTTTTACAAGCAAATGGTCTCAGGAAACAAGCTGGAGTAGCCATTCTAATATCAGATAAAATTGACTTTCAACCTAAAATCATCAAAAGAGACTCAGAAGGTCACTTCTTGCTTGTCAAAGGGAAAATCCACCAAGAAGAATTCTCAATACTGAACATCTATGCGCCAAATATAAGGGCACCCTCATTCGTAAAAGAAACTTTACTAAAGCTTAAAGCACACATTACACCTAACACAATAATTGTAGATGACTTCAACATTCCACTCTCCTCAATGGACCGATCAGGAAAGCAGAAACTAAACAGGGACACAGTGAAACTAATTGAAGCTTTGGACCAATTGGATTTAACAGATATATATAGAACATTCCATCCTAAAGCAAAAGAGTATACCTTTTTCTCAGCACCGTATGGTACCTTCTCAAAAATTGATCATATAATTGGTCACAAGACAGACCTCAACAAATACAAGAAGACCAAACTAATCCCATGTCTCCTATCGGATCACTATGGAGTAAAAGTGGTCTTCAATAGCAAGAAGAACAACAGAAAGCCCACATACACATGGAAACTGAACAATACTCTACTCAATGACACCTTGGTCAAGGAAGAAATAAAGAAAGAAATCAAAGATTTTTTAGACTTCAATGAAAATGAAGGTATGACCTACCCAAATCTCTGGGACACAATGAAAGCAGTGCTAAGAGGAAAACTCAAAGCCCTGAGTGCCTCCAAAAAGAAACTGGAGAGAGCATACACTAGCAACTTAACAGCACACTGGAAGCCCTGGAACAAAAAGAAGCTAATTCACCCAGGAGGAGTAGAAGAGAGGAAATCATCAAACTAAGGGCTGAAATCAATCAAGTAGAAACAAAGAGAACCATACAAAGAATCAACAAAACCAAGAGCTGGTTCTTTGAGAAAATCAACAAGATAGATAAACCCTTAGCTAGACTAACCAAAGGGCACAGAGACAGTATCCAAATTAACAAAATTAGAAATGAAAAGGGGGCTATAACAACAGAAACAGAGGAAATTCAAAAGATCATCAGATCCTACTACAAAGGCCTATACTCAAAACAACTGGAGAATCTGGAGGAAATGGACAATTTCCTAGACAGATACCAAATACCAAAATTAAATCAGCATCAAGTAGATCAGCTAAACAGTCCCATAACCCCTAAAGAAATAGAAGAGGTTATAGAAAGCCTCCCAACCAAAAAAAGTACGGGACCAGATGGTTTTAGTGCAGAATTCTACCAGACCTTCAAAGAAGATTTAACACCAATACTCTTCAAACTATTCCACAAAATAGAGACAGAAGGGACACTGCCCAACTCATTCTTCGAAACCACAATTACGCTGATACCTAAACCACAAAAAGATCCAACAAAGAAAGAGAACTACAGGCCAATTTCTCTTATGAATATTGATGCAAAAATACTAAATAAAATTCTTGCCAACCGAATCCAAGAGCATATCAAAACGATCATTCACCATGATCAAGTAGGCTTCATTCCAGGGATGCAGGGATGGTTCAATATACAGAAATCCATCAATGTAATCCACTACATAAACAAACTCAAACTAAAAAAAAACCACATGGTCATCTCATTAGATGCTGAAAAAGCATTCGACAAAATTCAGCATCCTGTCATGCTAAAAGTCTTGGAAAGAGCAGGAATTCAAGGCCCATACCTAAATGTAGTAAAAGCAATCTACAGCAAACCAGTAGCCAACATCAAAATAAATGGAGAGAAACTTGAAGCAATCCCACTAAAATCAGAGACTAGACAAGGCTGCCCTCTCTCTCCATATCTTTTCAATATAGTACTTGAAGTTCTAGCGAGAGCAATTAGACAACATAAGGAAGTCACAGGGATACAAATTGGAAAGGAAGAAGTCAAAGTATCATTATTTGCAGACGATATGATAGTCTACTTAAGCGACCCCAAAAACTCCACCACAGAACTTCTATAGCTGATAAACAACTTCAGCAAAGTGGCTGGTTATAAAATTAACTCAAGCAAATCAGTAGCCTTCTTGTACTCAAAGGACAAGCAGGCTGAGAAAGAAGTTAGGGAAATAACGCCCTTCACAATAGCCACAAACAACATAAAGTACCTTGGTGTAACTCTAAGCAAACAAGCGAAAGATCTGTATGACAGGAACTTCAAGTCCTTGAAGAAAGAAATCGAAGAAGACCTCAGAAGATGGAAAAATATTTCTTGCTCCTGGATTGGCAGGATCAATATAGTAAATATGGCCATCTTGCCAAAAGCAATCTACAGATTCAATGCAATCCCCATCAAAATCCCAAATCAATTCTTCATAGATCTAGAAAGAGCAATTCTCAAATTCATCTGGAGCAACAAAAAGCCCAGGATAGCTAAAACTATTCTCAACAATAAAAGGACTTCTGGGGGAATCAATATCCCTGACCTCAAGCAGTACTACAGAGCAATTGTGTTAAAAACTGCATGGTATTAGTACAGCAACAGGCAGGTAGATCAACGGAATAGGATTGAAAACCCAGAAATGAACCCACAGACTTATGGTCACTTGATCTTTGATAAAGGAGCCACAACCATCCAGTGGAAAAAAGATAGCCTGTTCAACAAATGGTGCTGGTTCAACTGGAGGTCAACATGCAGAAGAATGCGAATTGACCCACTCTTATCTCCTTGTACTAAGATCAACTCCAAGTAGATCAAGGACCTCCACATAAAACCAGACACACTGAAACTATTAGAAAAGAAACTTGGGAAGACCCTGGAGGACATGGGCAAAGGGGGAAAGTTCCTGAACAGAACACCAATAGCTTATGCTCTAAGATCAAGAATTGACAAATGGGACCTCATAAAATTACAAAGTTTCTGTAAGGCAAAGGACACCGTCAGAAGGACAAAACAGCAACCAACAAAGTGGGAAATGATCTTCACCAACCCTCCATCTGACAGAGGGCTAATATCCAATATATACAAAGAACTCAAGAAGTTAGACCCCAAAGAACCAAATAACCCTATCAAAAAATGGGGTACAGAGCTAAACAAAGAATTTTCACCAGAAGAAATTCGGATGGGCGAGAAACACCTTAAGAGATGTTCAACATCATTAGTCATCAGGGAAATGCGAATCAAAACAACCCTGAGATTCCACCTCACACCAGTCAGAATGACTAAGATTAAAAACTCAAGAGACAGCCGGGCGTGGTGGCGCATGCCTGTAATCCCAGCACTTGGGAGGCAGAGGCAGGCAGATTTCTGAGTTCGAGGCCAGCCTGGTCTACAGAGTGAGTTCCAGGACAGCCAGGACTACACAGAGAAACCCTGTCTCGAAAAAAAAAAAATGAATAAAAAAAAAAACTCAAGAGACAACAAGTGCTGGCGAGGATGTGGAGAAAGAGGAACACTCCTCCACTGTTGGTGGGATTGCAAAATGGTAAAACCACTCTGGAAATCAGTTTGGCGGTTCCTCAGAAAATTGGGCACGTCACTTCCAGAGGACCCTGGCATACCACTCCTGGGCATATACCCAGAGGATTCCCCTGCATACAATAAAGACACATGCTCCACTATGTTTATAGCAGCCTTGTTTATAATAGCCAGAAATTGGAAGGAGCCCAGATATCCCTCAAAAGAGGAATGGATACAGAAAATGTGGTATATTTATACAATGGAGTACTACTCAGCAATTAAAAATAATGAACTCATGCAATTTGTAGGTAAATGCTTAGATCTGGAAAATATCATCCTAAGTGAGCTAACCCAATCACAAAAGAATACACATGAAATGCAATCACTGATAAGTGGATATTAATGAGCCCAGAAGCCCTAAATGCTCAAGGCACAATTAGCAAGTCAAATGACTCCCAAGAAGAAGAAAGGAGAGGACCCTGGGCCTGTAAAGATTGGATTCAGTTTTGTAGACCCAGAACAGAGAAATCGTGGGGGGGGGGGGGAATGATTGGGGAATAGCTGGGGGGGAGAGGAATTATGGGACATATGGTGGGGGGGAACTGGGAAAGGGGAAAGCCTTTGGAATGTAAACATAGAATATAGAAAATAAAAATTAAATAAAAAAAAGAAAATTATCTAAGAACACAGACACAAATAAAACCCCTTCATCCCTTAAAACCCTTTTTGAGTTGAGAGTTTTCAAATTCTCAGACTAATTTGGGATCTCAGAAAGGTTTTATCCCTTGATCCACTTGGGTTGAGCTTAGACATACTAAAATTAATAGAAAAGAAACTGGGGAAGACACTTGAGGACATTGGCTCAGGGGGAAAGCTCCTGAACACAATTCCTTATTCTCTAAGATGAAGAATAGACAAATGGGACCTCATAAAATTACAAAGTTTCTGTAAGGCAAAAGACACTGTCAAAAGGACAAATTGGCAACCAACAAATTGGGAAAAGATCTTCACCAACCCTACATCTGACAGAGGCCTAATATCCAATGTATACAAAGAACTCAAGAAGTTAGACACCAGAAAACCAAATAACCCCATCCAAAAATGGGGTACAGAGATAAACAAAGACTTTTCACCTGAAGAAATTCGGATGGCTGAGAAACACCTTTAAAAATAAATGTTCAACATCATTAGTCATTAGAGAAATACAAATCAAAACAACCCTGAGATTTCAGCTCACACCAGTCAGAATGGCTAAGATTAAAAGCTCAGGAGACATCAGGTGTTGGCAAGGATGTGGAGAAAGAGGAACACTCCTCCACTGCTGGTGGGACTGCAAGCTGGTACAACCACTCTGGAAATCAGTCTGGTGGTTCCTCAGAAAACTGGGCACGATACTTCCGGAGGACCCAGCCATACCACTCCTGGGCATATATCCAGAAGATTCCCCAGCAAGCAATAAGGATACATGCTCCACTATGTTCATAGCAGCCTTATTTATAATAGCCAGAAGTTGGAAAGAACCCAGATGTCCCTCAACGGAGGAATGGATACAAAAATGTGGTATATATACACAATGGAGTACTATTCAGCCATTAGAGACAATTAATTCATGAAATTCTTAGACAAATGGATGGAGCTGGAGAACATCATACTAAGGGAGGTAACACAGTCTCAAAAGAATACCCATGGTATGCACTCACTGATAAGTGGATATTAGCCTAGAATCTTGAGACATCAAAGACACAATCCACATACCAAATGATGTTCAACAAGAAGAAAGGAGTGGACACTGGTGTTGGAAAGGCTCAAAGCATCAGTGTAGGAGAATACCAGAACAGGGAAGTGGGAAGGGGTGGGTGGGGGAACAGGGGGAGGGAAAAGGGCATGTGGGACCTTTGTGGGGAGGGGAACCAGAAAAAGGGAAATGAAATATAAATATAGAATATATCCAATAAAAATTTCAGAAAAAAAAAGAAATGTTCTATTCAAGCATAGTTGGAAATGTCTGTGGTCTTCTCACCCACACACGATTAACCAATGGTGATTAACCTACATTATTCTTTTTTTTAAGTAAATGGATTTAATCTATTCCCAAAAGGGTTTGTTCACAGGTGTTCTTGTGAACATAATTTGAACAATAATTTCAGTGAATATAAGAAGGATAGAAAAAAACCTCAAGGCAGCAAATTAATATTATTAAATGACCAAAAAATGTGATGAGTCTATACAATTCAGGAATAGAAGACAGAGCAGGGTAAATCCAAACTAGAATATGTCTAGGGGGTCTGCCTTTGTAATCTATCTGTGTAAAAATAACAAAAATGTAACAGGGTAGTGAAAATACATATTGCATGGTAAAGAGCCTCTGTCACCTTAAGTAACAAACAATAGTCCAAGAAGTGAGGAGTCTGTGCTGTACCACCCCAGCCTGCTTTAAGTCTGTGTATCTTCCCTAACTGGCTCTCTGGACTACTCTATATGTTCCTACCTTCCAGAGAATAAGGCAAAGCCATATTCTTATTCTGTCTATAACCTCAATGAAGACTCTTTCCACCAGTCACAAGAATGTCTCTCCAGGCATCAGCTAGCCCAGACAGCCATTCCTGAAACCTCCCTCTTAGTCTGTGAGCTGGAGAGAGGGGCCTGGACCTGAAATAATGCCCATACCATCCTCCCCTCTCCTTCCTCTAACAATATCCTGCCTGGGATTTTCCACAAAGCTCCTTGAACATAGACCAGTTGTTCAATGGAGATAATATTGCTTAATGTATCATGGATAGGAATTTGTTGCTCCCTTCTTCTATAGAGAGAGGGAGGTGAAGTAGATAATCTAAATTAACAATATGTGGGGCTTTTGTTCAACAGTATCTCATTACTGAATAAAACATTGATAGATGGGATACAAAGCTTCATTCGAAAGTATCCAAAGAGTGTTTCAATACATCACTCTACAAGACACTGTCATGGAGGGGTGGCTTCCCTCCCCACAATGTTGACTAGGTGGCTTCTACAGTCTTGTCTATCTCTGTGGCACATAGCCACAGATCCATTAATTTAGAGTACATGCTTTCTGGGTACATTTACAAGGTACCAAGACTAGCAGAATCTACCTTTGCGTGTGGACCATTTCCCACAAGGAAAGTTAAAGTTAGATCTTACATTACTGAGAAGCCTATAATAGCCATAATTTTACTGAAAGACCAGACAACAGCCATTGTTCATAATTGAGTCAGAAAATGCATTTTTCTTCATTCTTGAGGCATTTTCAGGCAATAATTTACTTTGCCTTTAATTTTTTTCTTCCTTCCTTAGACATACAAACACAACTGGGAAATTAAACCATTATAGAAAGTGTGCTCTATTTATCTTTTCCTTACCCTCCTTCCTTCTACTCTTCGTCCTCTTTCCCTGCCTCCCTATCACTTGTTTTAACAAAAGCTATTCCTTTTCTTCCCTGACAACAGAACAGTACCCTCTAGTATGTGAAGAACACAGCAGAGATGATGAAAGCCACCCCTCACCTTCGCCCATCAACTGGAGAAGCCAATGGCATTGGTCTAGTTTTTATGACTTGCTGACTGAGCTACATGTAAGTTGGATTAAAACATAATTGAGTCAGAAAAAAAGTTATAATAAAATGGAAAATAATGATTTAAAAATCCCTGGCAGGTTACTTGCAATGGTCAGTTCACATGCCACTGAACTGACATGGTGACCATGGGTAGGCTTATCTGGAAGTCACAGACCCAGGGCCTTGGCAATAGCACACATCAATGGTGTCGATATAAGCCTTGTACTTCAAGATATTAAGCTATTTTAGGATCAAAACAAAGCAAAAGCAAGCAAGTAAAAATAAAAAGCCTGATATTTTAATTAGATATTTGCTTTATTTACATTTCAAATGGTATCCCCTTTCTATGTTACTCCTCTGAAACCCCCAGCCCGTCCTCCTTCCTCCCCCCATTTCATGACTTGCATTCCCCTATTCTGGGGAATTGAGCCTTTACAGGACCAATGGCCTCTCCTCTCATTGATGTCTGAAATGGCCATCCTCCGCTCCATATGTAACTGGAGCCATGTGCCTCCATGTGTACTCTTTGGTTGGTGGTTTAGTCCCTGGGAACTCTGGGGGTACTGTTTGCTACATGTTATTGTTGTTCCTCCTGCAGGGCTGCAAACCTCTTCAGCTCCTTGGGTCCTTTCTCTAGCTGCTCCATTGGGGACCCTATGCTCAGTCTATTGGTTGACTGTGAGCCATGGGTATTTTGATCCACTTTCCAATAAGGATCAAAGTATTCACATTTTGATCTTCCTTTTTCTTAGGCTTCATGTGGTCTGTGAGTTGTATCTTGGGTATTCCAAAACCCTGATTTTTAAAAGTCTAACAAGAATCTTGCTTTGACACCTCTAATGAGATAAGAACTATGGACATGAAATTGTACCATCTCTTCTTCTGCCAGCTCAAAAAAGAAAATATTTTAAGTAATTTATTTCCAAACATACGTGAGGCAAATATCATGGAATAAATGTCAGGTTGAGCCTCCAATGATTATACTTATCTTCATTGTTTTTCTGCAGGTCTGGTTAACTGCAATTGCTCTCTGTGCCTGCTGTCACTTAGATTATCTGTCCTAACCATGCAGCAGTGATAAATGACAAAGAGGAGTACCAGAGAATATGTTTTCCGAGTTTAAACTGAGTGTGGCAGTGCTACAAGATGACTAATGCTTCCTCTGTATTCTCTTATCTTCTTTAGGTCGATTTTCCCACACAGTGGCCAGCCCCCAAATTAAACCCTCAGGTTAACTCACCTGCTTAAGTCTGAAACAGTGGAGGTGTAGGCTGTCCGTATTACATTTTAACACATCAGCATATCTAGATTGCTTGGCTAAGTCAAAGCATACAGCTGCGCTGTTGCCATCCCTTTTGCTAACATCTGAGTGAAGCAACGCCCATTCTGTTCAGTTGTCAACAAACATCTTTACCACCCTCCCTCCAGCATGTAGCTCACATTTTGCAGCTTCCCAGGGGCACAAATGACCTATGACACTGCATCTTGAGCATCACAGGCTTACATGATAAACATGTGTTCATCGCATTTGGGTTTGTTGACTATTTCTGAGTCCTCTGTCTGGGTCTCTACAGCTGAGTCCTCCTAATTCTAATCCTACAGCTCCATGTTCCCCAAATCAGGCAGTAACTGGGTGTACACACACCCCAATGAGAGGGATTCTAGAAAAGGAAGATTGGAGATCACAACTGGGAACCCAGCAGGGTCAACATCCTCATTTGACTCAGACTTATGATCGTGTACTGAAGGCATCATCTGCTTCCTGACTCTTCTGGAGATAGAACATAGGGCTGGATAGGAGGAATAACCTCGAGGGTTCTCAAATGCAGTTGATTAACTTTGACAATAATGAAACCATCTTATGTCACTAGCAGACAAGACATTGAATGAACCCAAGTCAAAGAAATGGTAGCAGCCTAAGTGGCTGAAGTGTCAGTTACACTGATCTGATTATTGTGCACTATACTATGGATGCAAGGGCTACCTGTGCCCTGTGAATACGCACAACCACCAGGCGTTAATTAAAAGTACATACTTTAAAACTCCCTCATGCAACCTTAGCAACCTGGGTCTAGACTGCTAAAAGAGAAGAATTCTGTCTTAAAGATCTTCTTTTCTTTAGTTCTTGACATGGCCAGTGGCACAATGCACAATGCTATTCAACTGGAAATGTAAACACACAAAACAAAAAATTACCCAATAGTGAAAAGAGAAAGAGAATAGGATGCCAATTCATAAGTAAGACATTAGGACATTTAAAAGTCCATGAGTTCTCAAAACTATATCTAGCCACAGACCTATCAAGGTGCCTGTAAATTTTTACCTTGGTAGGTTTGTTTGCTTTTGTTAGTTTCTTCTATTTTTAAATTAATTTTTAAAATTTTTATTTATTTTTATTTACATTTCAAATGTTATCCCCCTTCCCAGTTTCCCTTCTGATAACCCCTTATCCCACTCTTCCCCCTGCTTCTATGAGGGTGCTCCCCCACCCACCCCTGATGCACGAATCACCGCCCTAGCATTTCCCTATGCTGGGCATTGAGCCTCCACAGAACCAAGGGCCTTCCCTCCCATTGATGCCAGACAAGGCCATCCTCTGCTACATAAGCAGCTGGGGCCATGTGTCGCTCCATGTGTACTCTTTTCTTTTTCTAACATTCTACATGATGTCATCAATAAAGTTCTTGTGACAGAAGGCAATAAGGTCACTCCCTTGCCTCACACAAGTCACTGAGAGGAGCGCCCTTCCCACCACACACCTATGCTCCCCGCTCTGCTCACTGCTTCCTCTCTCTCACTGTCTGTCCTCTCTGACTCACCGCCCCAGCCGCCTTCTCCATCTTATGTTTTCTGCAGAGTGCTCAGTGAAAGCGAGGCCTGTCCTGTTCACTCTGTGCGCCTCATCAGACCATAGAATCTTTCAACTTCAACAAAAGGCTGCTGGGAATGATAAACAGCCAAACAAAGTAAGTTCAGGGCTTTGAAATTTATATTTTGAGAAGACAGGTCATTTCAATTTCTTTCAGTTAACAATTCCTCAAACGTGAATCTTTAAAATAGAAAATGTGGGCTGAAGAGATGGCACAGCGGGTAAAATACCAAAGCCCTAAGAAACTTCCTGGACTTGCTTAAAGGCCTCTTCTTCTGCAGTTTGAACTTTACTTTTAAACTGTACATTCCTCTTCCAAAAATAATAAAAGCATATATTTTAGAGACATGATAGGGAGGAGTATGTGGGGTAATATTAATAACTAGCAAATCTAGATGAAGACTTTCTATAGACTTGAAGTCACCATTTTGTACTAGTAGTTGCACCAATCCAACCTAACCGAGACCCTCTTGCAAGGTTATCCTTTCAAACACTAGTGAATCAGCAAGTGACAGAAATGACATTTTAATTTCTTGACACCTTTTAATCACTGGACAAGAATGAGCTTACTTCTTACTCCAATGTTTGTCAACTTTTATTCAGTGGAAACAGATGGAATTCTGGCTCAAGTTGAAAGGAAAGGTCTAGCCTCATTTTGGAGGGTGAGATGTAGTATAGATATATATGGCTTCCAAATCTGCTGATACCCCATCTTTCTAAAATGTACAAGGTGCTAGAAATAATGAAATCTGAGTAACTTCTCCACTCTGGAAAGCATCAGAAACATTCATTCCCACAATTCAAGAAACAATTAATTAAGATTTTTAATGATGTTTTTATATTCATAAACATGGTTTATTCTTTGGAATTTTATATGCTATACCATATACATACTTACAAGTTATAATTATCAACCATTCTATTTTATCTAGTTTCTTTTTAACTTTTTTTGGTTTTATTTTTTTATTATTTATTTTATTTATTTACATTCCAAATGTTGTCCCCTTTCCTGGTCTCCCCTCTGAAAGCCCCTCACCCCATTCCCCCTCCCCTTTGCCTCTAAGAGGGTTCTCCCCCACCCACTCACTCCCGCCTCACCCCTCTAGCATCCCCTTCTGTTGGGGGCATCAAGCCTCCACAAGAACAAGCACCTCCCCTCCCACTGATGCCAGATAAGGCAGTCCTCTGCTACATAGGTAGCAGAAGCCATGGACTGACTCATATATACTCTCTGATTGCTGTTTTAGTCCCTGGGAGCACTGAGGGGTACAGTTAATTGATACTGTTGTTCTTCCTATGGAGTTGCAATCCCCTTTAGCTCTTTCGGTCCCTCCCCTAACTTCCATTGGGATCCCCAGTCTCAGTCCAATGGTTGGCTGTGAGTATCTGCATCTGTCTTAGTAAGGTGCTGGCCCAGCCTCTTAGAGAACAGTGCTCCTGCCTCTAAGCACGTTTAGGTATCAGCAATGCTGTTGGGCTTTGGTGTCTACAGACGGGATGTATCACAAGGTGGGGCAGTCTCTGGATGGCCTTTCCTTCTGTCTCTGCTCCATTTTTTTGTCCCTGAGTTTCCTTTAAACAGGAACAATTCTGGATTAAAGATTTTGAGATGGGTGGATGGCCCCATCCCTCAACAAAAGCTCCTGTAAGGCAAAGGACACTGTCAATAGGACAAAATAGCAACCTACAGATTGGGGGAAAGATCTTTACCAGTCCTGCATCCAATAGAGGGCTAATATCCAAAATATGCAAAGAACTCAAGAAGTTAGACTCCAGAAAACTAAATAATCCAATTAAAAATGGGGTGCAGAGCTAAACAAATAATCTAGAGAAATGCAGAATGGCCGAGAAGTACCTAAAGAAATGTTCAACATCCTTAGTCATCAGGGAAATGCAAATCAAAATGACCCTGAGATTCCACCTTATTTTGAACTTTAAAAATGTATTGCAATCATTTATTTGTTGTGGGATGTGAGTGGATGTATGTGTGCATGGTGTATTTACAGAGGTCAGAAACCAACTTTTGGGAGTCGGTTCTCCTCTTCCATCAAGTGGGTCTCAGGAATTGAACTCAGGTCACTAGTCTGACTTGCAAAAGTCTTTTCCCACTGAGCCATCTCACTTGTCCCGAGCTTTTAAATAGTTACTTATGACTGAAGTAGGCACTTATCAGTAGCCTGCTAGTGAAATTTCTCCCAGATCTTTCTGGATTTGTATATGAATGGTTGACTCTCATAAACAAGTAAATAATTTCACTCTGGGCACATCTTTTGGCTGTGATACATACACCTGTGAGAGAGCCAGATCACCCCACTGTAGACTAGAGACATCCAAGAACTTCTACTTCCTGACCACAGTGTCCCTCGCAAGTGTATCTTCTCTATGTGGCCAGCTCACCCTCTGTCCCTTGGGAGTTACATACTCTGGGTGCCCCCTCTGGAGTCTCCTCGGTGGCCCTCTCAGACGCTCGTTCCTTATACCTGCTTTACTAAATAAACCCCTTCTTCATTTTGCTGTCACCTTTAAGGCAACAAAAGTGGCACTCAGGTTACACAAAATATCATATAGAAAAATTGGACACCACCTCAGGTGACAACATTAATTCCATTCTGTTTCCAAAGTCTAAGGAAAAAATATCAAAATCTGTCCTTACTTTGAAAAGGAAGCCACAACACATTCTCGGTTATGAAAAATCCATTCTCAGGTTGGAGAAGCCTCAGGGCAGCCACCAAATGAAATACTCAGATTAATTGACAGCAGCAGTAATATGGTTTTTTTTTTTAAGCTAGTTGTTTCACAAAACAAATGGGGTGTCCAGTTTACAGCATAAGCAGACTTTGTGTTGACAATGAGCTATGGTGCTTTTAAGACGAGCAATCCATGAAAAATGAGTTGCCTCGGGACTCGGTCAAGGCCAGCTTAATTTAAGTTTTCCTTTCCCACTTGGCTGGCCATTAAACTCAGGCAAAGTATCTTGGAATTGGATCAGAGAAAAAGACATTCTGGCCAACACCATAAAGCTTGTTATTTAAAGAGATGCTAAAAGGAACGACTTCCCCTTTAGGTTGCAGAAGCATGGAAAACCAAGGCGCTCCTCAAAAGCCGTCCTCTGTCATTTTAAGTGTATCTGCGCAATAGTCAGCTTTAAGTAGAGCATATTTTATGGTCATTGTATCACCTGAGCTGCCATACAGAGCACAAAAAAAAGATTACAGACTTTCTTTTCAGTAGAGCATTAAATGGTGCCCTGAATAGCAATTTACTAAAAGACCAAATAGATGTGGCACATCCTGCATATGTTAGCCTGACAGGATCGTCTACCTGGAACAGAAACAGGCAGTCCTTTTGTTTATAGAAATCACCTGCGTTTTACCAAGGGAGCTGAAAGTAATTAGTTTAGGACCTTTGGAAGTAAAGAATAATGAACATTTTTGGAACAGTAAGTGGTTAAGTTTAATTATTTTTGCCAATCTCTTGCACGTAGCACTGGGGAGCCACTGGCTGTTCTTTTTAACTAGAACATTCCTCGTGTTTATTGTTGCTTATCTAAAAACCTGTTTGCCTCCTGTCTCAACGTCAATCCTCCGTGAGGCTCTCTACCCACACCAGCCAAGAACAATTTCTCTTTCCTGTGGACACCTGTCTCTTCCCACCCCACCCCCTTTCTATAATCCATCTAAACACTCATGAATGTCCACCTTATGCTTTCTGGAGAGTGTCCAGTGAAAACAAGTTCTTTCTTGCTTACTTTGTGATCCTCATCTGACAGTGTAATCTTTTTATTAAATGTGTGTTCTTTTTTTATTTTACTTTATAATTCTTGACACCAAAATTCCACAGGTTCATTTTGCAGTTTACATTTTAAAATTCTGTCATCAGATTCTATCTTCCTATTGATTTTATTCTATCGTTTTTGTTTGTTTGTTTAATTTTTAAACTCCAGATTTTATTCCCTACCCCAGTCCACCCTCCAACTGTTCCACATCCCATACCTCCTCCCCAACCTCTGTCTCCATGAGGGTGTCCCCACTCTCCAGCTCCCCACCCAGCCAGACATCTAACTCCCTGGGGCCTCCAGTCTCTGGAGAGTTAGGTGTATCTTCTCTGACTGAACCCAGACCCAGCAGTTCTCTGCTGTATATGTGTTGGGGGCCTCATATCAGCTGGTGTAAGCTGCCTGGGTGGTTGTACTGGCTGGTTTTGTGTGTCAACTTGACACAAGTTGGAGTTATCACAGATAAAATAGCTTCAGTTGAGGAAATGCCTCCATGAGATCCAGCTGTAAGGCATTTTCTCAATTAGTGATCAAGTGGGGAGGGCCCCTTGTGGGTGGTGCCATCCCTGAAAGAAAAGCAGGTTGAGCAAGCCAGGAGAAGCAAGCCAGTAACATCCCTCCATGGCCTCTGAGTCAGCTTCTGCTTCCTGACCTGCTTGAGTTCCAGTACTGACCTCCTTTGGTGAACAGCAATGTGGAAGTGTAAGTGGAATAAACTCTTTCCTCCCTTATTTGCTTCTTGGTTGTAATGTTTGTGCAGGAATAGAAACCCTAAGACAGTGGTCTAGTGTTTGAGGGATCTCAGGGGTCCAGGTTAATTGAGACTGCTGGTACTCCTACAGGGTTGCCTTCCTTCTTAGCTTATTGGCCAGACAGCCTATAACAAAATCCAGTTTCTGCTTCAATGAAAGCCCCTACCTTGTGGCAATAAGGTAGAGAGCTGGAGAGAACATCCAGCATCCTTTACATGTGCACACATGTACAAACTCACATGCACCCCTACCCACACACACAGAAGAAAAACTGTAGACTTAGTTTCTATTCAATTGTAAGTACCCAGAACCCATGCCCCCCCCTTTGACCTGCCAGAGCTCCAGGTTCAGAGCACTGTCTTTTAGTGACTTAAAAATAGAATCGTGCCCATCAAACCAATGTGACATTATATAACAAGGTCTCACTTAAGCCAAGTGCTTACAATAAACACCGATAAAATACGTAATGGATGTCCCAAATAGTTCTATCTAATATTTTGAATATTTGATGGATCGCCCAGCAATTCCAGAAGTCAATAAAATATGCTCTTGGCCTATACTGCCAATAAGCAAGGCGTCTTCGATTTTAACAAGAGCAAGTGTTCAGCAGCAAAGTCGCTGATCTGCTACCATGTAACTTTTTTTTCCCCATTCTATCTTCTTTACACCTTGCCTCATATCAAAAGTGGAAGGATGATTTAAATAGGTCTGATACGAGAAATGGCTTCAATCTGATTAGCAACGAAGACATTCTTCATGGGCCACTTAGAATCCAGACTTAGGGCAGACTCCCATGCTGGAAAACAAGAGGTTCTTATTTTTGGTTGTGATGTGACAGGGCTCTCTTTCCACAGGATCAAGTGCTCTGTCTTGACAGGATGAGGCCTCTTTGCCCAACTTGTTCAGGAAGCTCTGGGACAGAACATGAGAGAAAAGACCATAAAAGACTAGGTTGGATTCCCAGCTGATAGAAGCTAAGAGGCCCCTCAACATCTCTGAAATTCAGTTCCCTCCCCTGGAAAAGACTCCAGACCATATTGCTCCTTATTGTGTAACCAAAATGATACACTGTTCAAGAAAGCAATCTCAGCATTGAGAAGAGCATTGGCTGCTGCTTCTGTACTCTGACCTCGCACTTCACCAGTAAGACCTTAGCAGGTACTGCCTTGTACAATGTTTGCTTACAGATCAAGGTTTCCGCGCTTTCTGGTGGCAGCTGCAGAAGCCTTAACTGTTGTAGAATAAATAAGCAAATGCATGGTGATTCGGGGCGGTGAGGGAGAGTCGTGACAAAGTCTTCCCTCACGCTGGCAAATGCTTGCAATGCTACTACAGAGAAGGTTTAAATTTGAGAACTTTATTTCTCTAAACATACATATTACTATCTCTAATGTTTAAAAAGGAAGCCAGCTTTGGTTAAAGAAAAAAAAAAAACTTGAAGTTCACAGTGTTCTCACAGAAAAGGAAAAGGGAAGCACGCGTCCCTCCCTTCCACTATCAGAGTTCTGAATTGTTTCCTGGGTATTCCAAGAGGGAAGCGGGAAGCAGTTGATTGGGGAACGGGGGGGGGGGGGAGAGGGCTTATGGGACTTTTGGGGAGGGGGATCCAGGAAAGGAGGAATCATTTGAAATATAAATAAAGAATATATTGAATTAAAAAAAAAAGACCCCTGTGAATTAAATGGTATGCTCTGGGAAGAAGAACCAAAGGAAGAGATTCTACAGAGTTCAGGAGACATAGAGGCTAGCTAGCTGCACAGCCACGAGTCAGTGGTGGGCAGGACCAACCTCCCTCCAGGCTGCTCAGCTATGCACGCCTCTTACCCTTTGTTCACACCTCCATCTTATGCCAGTGCCCGAGACAGACATGGGGGTCATTCCACCCCTTGAATTGTTTATCTTCCCAATCTATGGCCACAGTGGCTATACCACCTTTCTCTGGGTTTTGCCATTACATGTGTTTTTAGTGTGGTTCGTGGCTGAGCGTAGCTTGTTGGGGCTGCCAGGGTGAACAAGCCTTTTCCCTAAAATCTCCGCTAACAAGGGAGGTAGAATAAGAGGAGAGTGGGGTAAAAGGTGAGAGGAGTGCGTGTCCCTCTACTCAGAGTCAAAGAGCCCTTTCTTGAAATCTGAAAGAATGACTCTGATAGCGGACGGTGTGGCTCAGAATGAGCCTGGACAGAAACACAGGAGGAGGTAAACATGCGGGGGAGGGGGCTTTCACCGCCCCCACAAACCACACTGAGTCTGCTGTTTGCTAACCCTTACATAGTATATAATCACTGAGCCTCGGTTTTCACAGTTGGAAAATATGCATTAAGGTCGCTTTTCTCTTCATACTTTAAAAATGAGATGTCACATGGTCAGCTGCGTGGGTGGCGTAGCACCTTGCACAGCTCGGCCATCCATAAGGCAGTGACAGAGCATTATCACAGTTATTAGCAGTGATGAAAATCTACGTCTATTAAGAGTAAATGTCATGGAAATCACATGATTCCTCTTACAGGATTCCTGCGCTTTCCTTTGCTCCTTCTACCCGTTAGACCTTCCTTTGTGAGCCACACCGAATTTGAGTGCACATGCTGTATGCAGACAACTTTCTGACTTCAAAATACTCTCCTGGTGGAAGAAAAACAACATGCCGTCTCTTAATTCTGGCTATAGAAACCTATTATGCACGGCTGGTTGGTGCATATTTGTAAGTCCCTAAACTGGACTGGCACGGGACACAGACGTCTGACTTTGGTTTCTGGCTCATTTCCAGTTTGAAAGGGCTGCTGCTCTGAGCGGGCTGCGGAGGGCCCTGAGTGCCAGGCCCAGGGTGGAAGCCTCCAGTAGCCTCCACCTGAAAGCCAAACCACAGCCCTGGGGTAATTAAGAATGCGTGGCCACGCTTTCATCTGTGAGGCTTCCTGTGCTAAAGCCAAGGCGTTGGTAAAATAGCAAATGGTTCTGTTGTCAGGAGGAAATGCCAGCCACATAGCAATGACAGAGACAAAAACCTGGAAAATTCTAACACCATACAATTGCACAGTCCATTTGGACTAAAAAACAAATAAGGACTCTTTTTTTTTTTTTTTTTTTTTTTTGTCTATTTTTCAAACTGTTTAAAGGACCACAAACAACCTCATCATAATGAAATTGCCACAACTTTTATCTTTCAAGACTTAGACCCTGTATAAACGAACTGTAAATAAAATCAGGTATTTTCCTCTCCATTTACTTACTGCATCATAATTGTTATTCAGAAGCATTTCTTTTGTGCAGTAAAAGACTGTATTTTAGAAACATTTCAAATGAACCCCGGACCTCTCCACCATTACTTTTCATAAATGCGTTTTCTTAATTTTTTTTCTAGCCTGGCATTTGCATATAAATGACTCTCCCAGGTCTGCTCCGTGAATTGAAGTAAATAATGTAATTAGAAATCATCTACAGGTGTAGAGCTGGGATTCTTAATGGCGCTCTCTGTTGTTTGAGGAGCTCTGGGTGCCCTTGGGTTTGTTTAGGTTTCACTGCCTTCCCTACTGTTCCCTGCTCTTCAGTGTGCCTGAAAACAGCAGACCCCTGGAGACCTATCAAGGATGCTATTGTGTGTTACGTTGGGTAACTGGAACTCTTCAGGCTTGATCAAAAACAACAACAACAACAACAATAAGGAGAATGGCACATTCTCTGAGACAATGTGATGAAAGCTAGAACATTAGGAAGTTTTTGTACCAAACAGAAGAATAAATAAACATAAGTAATAAGCAAACATCTGTTCTCAGGAGGAGACAGAGCACAGCGGAAGCAGACGCCACTTCGGACCGAGAGTAGCCTTCTTCCCGTCCAGAGATTTTCTCCCTTACACACTGACCCCAGCAACACCATTATTTCAAAGCTGTCCTTAAATGACACCTTCTCCAAGAAACCGCTCCAGCTAAATTAACTTCTTTTCTCCCCCAAACTTGCCCATGGTGCTTTTGCTATCAGCATCCTTCATCTGGGGACTTAATTAATCATCTCGAGCCTTGATGTTGTGATCGCAGTTACTTAATTGCTTCATGGACCTAACAGGGTCATTTTGTCCTCTATGCATTATACATTATAAACTTCTAGCAGCCAAGAGTGCCTCTTACATTTCTTTCATGTCCTTGGCAATGCCAAGCACAGAGCAGGCAGACAGAATGGACCCTGGCCTGCTAGAACACAGCCATTCTGTTGCTATGGCAACTTGGTTCCTCTAAATCAGATGAGACCCACAACTGTGACATTGATATTACTGAGTGGTCCTACTGAGTCAGGTGAGAAGGAAGCCATGTCACTGTTATACATTTCCCCAGTGAGTGGGCCCTTAAAATCCAGCCAATGACTGAAGGGCTTGCATCTGGGCACTATTTGACACAAAGACAACTAATAGGCTGGGGTTCCAGGACAAGTGCTTCCTAAGCACAAGAATTGGACTAATAACTTGCCTGGGGTGTGCACTAGTTTCTTCGTTTGTAAAATGAGGATTAAAATACTGATAGAGTAGACATTAGAGAGCAGCTCAGACATTAAAGGCATTGGCTACACTTCCTGAGGATCTGGGTTTCATTTCCAGCACCCAATGAGAACCCACAATCATTTGTAACTCATAACTCCAATCCCAGAGGATTTTATGCCCTCTTCGGTAATCTGTGGGCACCAGGTACACATATGGTACCCATACAGACATGCAGGCAAAACATTCATACATATAGAAATTAATCAATTTTTTTTCAAATACTGATAGTAGCTACAGGATAACCCAATAGTTAATGTGGTGAGGACTACAGTTTGGATTCCCAGAACCTCCCCCAACCCCAATGCCAAGTATAGGTAGTTGCCTGTCTGTAATCCCAACCTCTGAAAGTAGAGACAGAAGATCCCAATAGCAAGCCGGCTAGCCAGTAAGAGTAGCTGTACCAATGGCTCTGGACCTGCCTGAGATATTTTGCCTCAATGAATAAAGTGGAACATCAATGGATGATTCTGGATGCCAACTCTAGGCCTCCATATGCACTTGTACACATATGTGCCCCACATATGTGAACATGCCTATTCACACATGCATGTCACATACACACATCCACCCAATTCACATGGAAATGGAAGAAGAAAATAATAAACAAAATAGTGAGGGTTACAATCATTTTACACTCATTCTATCTAACACTTGCCTTAAAGACATTAACTCTCTCAAGTCCTAGACTCTCAAGTCTACCGTCTTTCTGAGTGGGTCTGAAAACTTAAAGGTGTGGAAACAAACAGTGAGGATCAGTAGCTCCCCAAAGGTTACACCACGGTATAACAACACTGGATCCAGGTCAGGACAGGAAGAACTAACAGGCTCCACTGTGGGCCTGGGTACTAGAGGCTTTCCACGGAGATGGCGACAAAAGGGGGGAGAGGAGCGTGCGGGCTGGAATGGGAAGTCAACTCAGCCACTTCCGCTTCCGCTGCTGCCGTCGCTGCCGTTGGCTCTACCTCTGTCTCCGCTGTGCAGTCTCAGTTGCTCCGTGTCGCCCTGCACTGAGCCAGGCCGGGTGGGCTGATGTGAGGCCAACTAGCCATGGAGGAGTGGGGGAAGCTTCAGGTGGCATTTCGGGAGAGCAGACCTCTTCCCAAGTGTTACAGCTCCTATGACAGAAGCTCTCAGACGATGGAGTAGTTCTCGAACACCTTTAATCCTTCCAGATAGGATTCTTATATAAAGTTTAGGGGTGGGTCAGAGTCTTACAACAGGCACTTCTCATTGGCTTGGTCTGAGAGCTTGGGGAAAACTTATGGAAGGGCTTGGTGCTGCGTGACTGATGATCACAGACCTCTCTGTGGAGAGAGGAGTTGTAGGAGGCAGTAGATACTTGACAGGAGCCAGGGGCCCAGGGGGTGTGGCCAAACACCTGCTGTCCCTTGCCGGTGACAGTTAACTGCTGGGTCTCCAGGGTTTAAAGCCTGAGCTTAACCAGGGACCAGGCTGCCTATCACAGAGCACCACCCACACTCCACTGGTAAGATGCTGTCTCTTCCAGACTTAACCTCAGATGGCTATTTTAAATATGAACAAATAATACATTTAAAACATTTAAATATATTTCATCTTTGAACTTAAAAGTTTAAAGGGCAGTTGATACAGAATAATCAATACATGCCCACTGAGTTATCTTCATGTACGGGTCATGGTGCAATTCAACGTTCCTACAATTAATTTAGACAAAAGTTAACCAGATGATAACTTAGTGTTGCTACACAGTGTCTACACAGAGGAAAGCTTGCAGTATCATGAGAATCATATCCAATAAAAAATTCAAGCAAACCAATATTAAAAGCAATGCTAAATATTAGAGTCAAAAGTGCCAACTGCAGAAGGCCTTTCTTTACACCATATGGATAAGGATGTGGCCTCTTTCAGGTGCACAAGATGGTGTGGGTGTAAATACTAAGCTGCAGTTGAAGCACTTTACACAGACCAAGCTTACGTGAAGCCAGCACTGGGGTGAGATGCATTGCATCGAACAAGTGTGTACTGAGAACTTCCAGTGAACTCTGTGAAGAAAGACAGGCCAAGAGCAGGGCAGAGCTCAGCAAAGACTTCACAAGGGAAGCCGCTTTGGTATTCTAAAATGAGGGCATCAATAATTCACTTGGAAATCCATCCTCCAGCTCAGTTAGAAGAATAATGATACAAATCAGAAACACTAATAGTATTAATAATTAATCAGTCCTACCATGTGTTTTAGGAACTAGAATGTCCTATACATTAATTATTGATTCTTCAAACCCTCCAACTGGCGAGTTCAAGAGGAGCAGGTCTTTGAGTAAGGCTCCAGTCATCTCTAGTGTATTTCTTTATCTGGATTCATATTTGTGTGTTTCTTTTTTTCCCAGTTATGGAGTAGATATGCATTCATTCAGTCTTTCCTTCATTCTATAAACATTTATTTAACATATAGCCCAAACACAGGGGCAGGACTCAAGAGATGAACCTATGTTCACAGCCCAACAACCAAGGCAGCATGAAACGTTTGCATCTCTGAAGAAAAGGATGCTGGGGTAGATTATAGAGATGACAATTACAAGTACCCAGAGGACAGCATGGTCACTGGCAGAAGAAAGGAATGCCCTAGAGATGTTCATGAGAACAACCATTTTCCAGCTGTCAGATCCAACACTAGATTTTTCCAATGTGTTGCTATTTCTACTGTTAATTTTATATTTTTGTCTTGGAATTTTCTTCCCTCATATGTGTACACCCTGTCTCTGAATGCTTTTGCCTGGAATTTTCCATAGCCCCATCTCTTGTTTTTTTCTTCCTTTTTTGAATTTTTTTAAAAAGAGGATGTTTCCTTCTGTGTTTTTGTACATACTTCACTTTGATTGATCCTCTTCACCCAAACCCTTGCTCTTCCCTGTCTCACGCCTCTGCCCTCTCCCATGTGATCACTTGGTGCATCATTCCCTGGATTTCCCTTTCCACTTTCAAGTCATATGGGTTCTACTGGCCTTCTCAACCTCTTTTCCCTCTTGTCGATCCCTATCTCATTTCTAGACATCTGCTCACACTCATTCACACATAAATAAGTACACATAAAAAAAAAAGTTACAGTCTGGGCCAAAGGAGATAGTGCTACTTGGGAACTGCTTGCCGCATAATCACCATGACCATTGCTTCTCAGCCTTTTGGCTAAGATCAAGCGTAGTATAGGCATGGTGACCTGAGTTTGACCCTCAGAACCCATAGAAAACAGCTGAGTGTGTGTGGTGTGGTTGTAATCCTTGTTCTGGATAGGCAGAGGCAGGGAAATTGCTGGGGCTTGTAGTACATTAGGCCTACACTATTTGGAGCAGCTACAAGCCAATGAGAAACAAGTCTTCAAAAACAAGGTGGACAGCATCTCAGGAATGACATCTGGGGTTGATCTCCATCTTAGTGTTTTACTGCTGTGAGGAGACACCATGACCAAGGCAACTCTTATAAAAGACAAACATTTAGTTGGGGCTGGCTTACAATTTCAGAGATTCAGTCCATTATCTTCAGGGTGGAAAGCACGGCATTGTGCAGGCAGACGTGGTGCTGGAGGAGTCAAGAGTTCTGCATCTTGATCCAAAGGCAGCCAGGAAGAGACTCTCTTCCACACTGGGTAGAGCTTGATCACTAGGAGACCACAAAGCCCTCCCCCAATAAGGCCACTCTTCTAACAGGGCCACTTCTTATGAGCCAAGCATATTCAAACCACCACAGTCTCTGACCTCCGTATGTATACTTACACAGGTGCATTCATGTTTGTGCACAATTGCATGCATACACACACATGCACATATTCACACATGTACAAACACTAGAAGCTAGGATCACTGCTGCATGATATTGATTATACCATGAACCCAAGATTGTGTTATTTACTAGAAAAAAATGTTTTAGTTGTGTGGCTCAGTCCTTAGCACACACCTCTAATTCCAAACAATAAAGGTAAAGTCAGTCTGTAGAAGGAAACACCCATGTTTATAAGTGATGTCCAATCGAATGGCAGACAAAGTGATGAATCAGAGAAAGGTTTGACATAATATGATATGCCCAACTATTACTATTACAAGAGAGGAAAGGAAAGCTATTTGAGGGGCAGTGCAGAGAGAAAGAAGGAGGCAGTTTTACTGGAAGAGTTTCACAGAGATGGGTTGAAGAAAGAACAAGCTAGACACAGGTAAAGACAGAATGAGCTAGAGAATGAGAAAGTTAATTGCCAGAGTTAATTTGAGGCCAATCAGAGCAATTCAGTCAGAGGCTGAAAAAGAACCCAGATTGAATTAGCTTAGAGAGGAGTTTGAACAGCCGAGTTCAACCAGCCAGCCAGAGCTCCTAAGGAACTAGAAAGGGTGAGTTTATTCAGCAGCAAGTCTGAGGATAAACACATTCTAGGCCTAGACTTGCTTATGAAGAGGCTAGAACCTTCCAGTACTAGGCCTAGGCTAGCAGATGGAAGCAGTAAGCCCCTGGAGATGACAGTTACTAAGGAGGATAAAAGTTACTTTTACAGATCTACATACGACAAAGAATGTCCATCATTTGTGTTTCTGAGCCTGGGTTACCTCAATTTGGTATTCTACAGTTCTATCCATTTTTTTTCTACAAATTTCATTGTTGCATTTTTCTTTTGAGTGGAATAAAATTCCATTATATGAAGCACATTTTGCTATCCATTCATCTAGGTTAATTCCATGTCCTTGCTATTGTGAATAGAGCAGTCAGATATCAAGAAATGGCTTTCTTTCTCTTTAGTTCACTGCCCATTCTTCTTTTCACTACACTGGTGAATTTTGTGTTTGATAACTGACCATCTAGCAAATGTTAGCAGCGACCACATATTTAGAATATCCTGATTCCAAATAGGCAGTGACGTAATGATGTCAGTATCCTTTATTCTTATCCTACAGGATTAAGGGTGTGGGGTAATCTTTGACTATTCTCTTTCCCTTTATATAAAATAAACTGATATGGAAATATCTTGTTTATAATTCACTGGCAAAAAAAAATCATTTCTACTAAGCAAACATACTGTGCTAAGAACTCTATCAAAGACTTAAATTTGATTCATGTTGCTATTTCCATCAGAATTGTAGTGTAAATCTCAATGTTAATAGCTTCCAATTACATCTTTAAGTTTAGAATTTTCCCATGCAGCTGTACGCTGTAAATAATTACAAAGGAAACTGTCATAAAACGATTTTGTCAAATCTACCCCCTGCTTGACTCCAAGCACCACCAAACTCAATCTGGAGTCCAGCACACAGTCTTCTGGCTCTAGCCGGTGTCCTCCACACCAATAGAGTCTCATCTTTTGATGTCTGACAGGGCTCTTTTGTGAGGTTTTGTGTGTCTTGTGTTTATTTATTTCAACAATGTTGCTGATTCTATCCTCTAACCTTAATTCTTAAAACTTAATCCTTAAGCCGGTCTTACAGGATAGGAAGCACTCACATGCAGCAGATGCCGAACAGGTTCAGAAATGGCTAAGACCAACCCCATAGTGCCTTATGCCAGACCTAGTCTGCTACCCAAGTAATGCTATTTTGACTTCTAATTATTTTTAATTTTAAAATATAGAAGAGGCTTTACAAAATATTTACTTTATTTATATATGTAGTATTCATAAAAATGAACACACGAAAAATTTGGTTTGGTTGTGGCCCTTTCCTCTTCTGCTCCTTCTTTCCTGCCCTTCCCTCCCCTCGTAGCCCCTTTCCATTTTTAATATCCTGTGTGACCTTTTGACTTTTCCTACCTTTTCTCAATACCTCCTGCTTCTCCATTCCATGGTCTCCTACCTAGTTTTGTGTTCTGTGCCCACTCTCACACTACTTTTCTATATACATATAAGCATTAAAAGTTAGGACCTACACAGGAGTGATAATATGGATTTTACTTTTCTGGGGTCTGGGCAGCCTAATCTAATATTCCTGCAAATGTCCTAATTTAATTGTTCTTCAGAGCTGCCTCAACCCTAACACATTACTTCCTTCAAGATCCAAGATTCATTCTTGAGCTAGCCTTTCTATCAAGCTGCCCTTCAGCATTTCATAACATACATCTTTTCATATATTATCTTGTAAAATCTACATTTTGATTATTAATAACATATCCCTTAAATGAACTTGGGTAGTGATGACTTGTTCTGGCATAAGCCACCATGGGATTGGTTCTTAGCCACTTCTGAACCTATTTAGGCATCTGTTAACACATGTTTCCTGTCCTGTAAGATCAATCTAGGGATTACATACTCAGGTCAGGGTGTGTAGGACGATTGGGGCATAGTAGATGAATACAGGGAATAGCCATTATCACTCTAAAGTTTTTCAAGGAGAAGGAAGAACTTATTAGATGATTCACATTTATAATCCCATATGCACCAACCTTGAGCCATCTCATCTATGGAAAGAAATTATTTTCAGGTTTAGCTAGTTGATTATTACTACTACTACTACTATTGTTGTTGCTATTATCATTATTTATTTGCTTGCTTGGTTGCCTTGCAATGGCTGAACCAATCCTCCTCTATGAGAAGCAACGACTCGTGCTGACTACTGACTGATTCTCAGCATCGAGAATGTTCCATTTCTCTATACTTTGCTCAACTATTCTGTAGACCAGCTGTAAATCTCAAGTGATACAGAAATTGTTTTCTTTTAGAAGAAAAAAGAATCCAGCATTAATTCTTTGACTTCCTAATCTTAACTATGCATCACTTTCTTCAGGTTCATAGTTCAGGGCTTAGATCTGAGGGCCAGTTCACTTCTGAGGCATTCAGATGATGCTATTGCCTGCCTGGTTGAGAGACTTCACAAAATACTCCAGCCTTTGCCCTATTTTTACATGTAATTAAAAGAAAAGAAAAATAAATGGAACACACCAGCTATTAGACACCGTATTTGCACTACTCCTCTTGTTTATTATTCGACATCTGGACCATTATCTATGACATGACTGAAAACTAGTCAGATGTGAAACATATATATATATATATATATATATATGAACTAAGCAATACAAAAATCTCCAAGGTTTCCAACCACAGAAAGCACATCCTCACTTGTCATTACAATGCCCATCACTCAAGTAACAAAACCTTTAATGATCTGTTAGACAACATTTAGCACAATTAAGCACAAAATAAAATATTTAGGAAACAATTTCAGTTATTTTTAGTATCTGAATTGCATTTAGTCTGATGTTATCATCATTACATAACGTAACCATGAGAAATCCACTGAGCAATATGCGAGCCATGAATGAGCAGCAGACAACAAATTAATTACACATAAAAGTATTAATGAAATGTGCAGTGATGCTGCCAGAAGCGGGGGCCAGGCGGCTTTCCACGCAGTTACAGTCGTCTGCTGGAGGCTGTTCAAACTGTCGTAACACACAGTTTTCTCTTCATGATTTCAAACTATCTTTGCTATTTCCTTTAAAATTTTTAAATTATATCTTAAATTATAATTCTAATTATGTGTATATGTGATTATCTCTGTGTGGGTATGTGCAGGTGAGCGCAGGTGCCAACAGAGGCCAGAGGCATCAGACCCCCCTGGATCTAGAGTTAACTGCACTGATGTGTGTGCTGGGAACCTAACACAGGACCTCTAAAAGAGCAGTCCCTCTTAACCACCGAGCCATGCTCCCAGTAGCCTGAAAGAAATTACTGTTTGAAGCAAAATCAGTTTCAAACAGTTATAAAATATACACTCAAATACATTTACACATGTCTTAGGGTTTTAGTGCTATGAACAGATACCATGACCAAGGCAACTCTTATAAAGGACAACATTTAGTTGGGGCTGGCTTACAGAGGTTCAGTCCATTATCATCAAGGTGGGAACACGGCAGCATCTAGGCAGTCATGGTGCGGGAAGAGCTGAGAGTTCTACATTTTCATCTGAAGTCTGCTAGCAGAATACTGACTTCTAGGCAGCTAGGATGAGGGTTTTAAAGTCCACACCCACAGTGATACACCTATTCCAACAAGGCCACACCTACTCCAACAGGGCCACACCCTCTAATAGTACCACTCCCTGGGCAAGAACATATACAAACCATCAGAACACACATACATATGCTTCTCAGCCACAGATAGAAACATTTTCACACACATTTACATTTCTCAGAAGTATTGCATTATAAAAACATTTTTATTCCTCCTATAACTGTATTTAATAACATTGCTTAACTAATTATAAAATTTACCATTGGAAAACTTTTTTTAAAAAAAAAATGTAGTTCCCCTGACAGAAATATCAGGCCACCGTTTCCCTGTTCAGGACTTACATGGCACTGACTCTTCCTGAGTTCCCTCTACACTAGAAAACAAGGTCAAGAAATCCCAAGATGTAGAGACCTTAATTCTCCAAATCTAACATACCGGACACACGGTGACCACTAATCATTTGCAAGGGGGGTTGGTTTAAGTCACAGTATCTCACTAGTCTGATGTAATAGTTCATCTGTAATTTTAAAATGATTACTTGCTAAATGGTAATATTTGGCGTATATTGGAGTAAATTAAGCATATTATTAAATTACTTTCACTTGTTTCTTTTTATTTTGCTTTTTGATTGGGTTTGGTAATTTATGCTTTCAAGGACTCGGTTCATTTCATCGAAGCTGTTGGATTCATGTTCAGATGGATGTTCTCGGCACTTTCTCATTATATATTTAATGACTACGGGATTCATTCTAAGACCTATTCTTCATGTCTAATATTGGTCATTTTTGCCCTCTCTCTCTTTCCTTCTTGGTCTGGCTAGAGGTTCATCAATTTAATTGACCTTTTCAAAGAGCTGGCTTTTGCCGTATTGATTTTTCTATTGTGTTTCTGTTTTCAATTGTATCGACCGCTGTTCTTTGTAGTTTCCTCCACTCAGCTTGCTTTGGTTTTAATTTGCTCTTATTTTTTTAGTCTCTTAAGCTTAGATCAATTTAGGGTATTTATTCTTCCCTAGATATGCATTTAACTCCCCAAAACTTGCACATGCCTCCCCCACACTCTGAGCTACAAACATGGCTGGCCCTTGCAGTTTATAGTCTATATTCCTATTTATCTCTGCTCTAAGAAGTGTGATGCTCTAGCAAAGCATTTTCTTTTCAACACATTAATAAAAGTTTAATAGCTTATGGGACCACTGGACCAAAAACACTCAGGCGCTTGGAAAGCAGTAAGCAATAGCCTTGGGTACTTTAGATTTCTCTAGTTCCAATTATGGAAAACTCAGAGTGTGCTTTGAGTTGACTCTTCACAGGCAAAAAAAAATCATTTTATAAAATTGGATCTGAGGTATCCAGTTCTTCAGTTTCAAGTCTAATGGCAAGGCATTCGGCTTTCTTTCAAGACAATCAGATCATCATCTGGACGATATGAGCTATGGAGTGGTCTTCTTTGAAATCTCACTTTCCTAGCTCAAGTTAGTGCCTGAAATATATAGTGGGCATTGAGTAGCCAGGATTTCACTTTGCTCACTGGGCCAAGCTCTCCCCAACACTGTGTTTTTCCAGTAAGTGAGAATACCACAGAGGGGGTGGGAAAGGTGTCAATTCACCCAAGCACTTGAGTGAGCCTAGAACATCTGTCTTACTAGTTCAAAGTCCAAGCAAGTCAGAAAGAACACTCTCTATATTATGTCCTCTAACATGTTTGTAATCCTCTGGTAGAATGAACATTTGCCAAGAATCCTGAGGAATAAGTAGGTAGCTTTGCAGAGGAGAGCAGAAGTTCACATGCCACCACGCTACCGTACAGAAGTTGGGAGGTGCAGGTAAGTTAGAAGTCAGGGCTCACTGTGGAGTTCATCTTAGTCTCTTGATGACTAACAGTTAGATGGATTTGTCCTATGCATGAGAGCCACGTCATTCTAAGATCCTTTGAGCTTGGCATATTTATATATTATTACATATTAAAGTCAAAGTTGCATTTGAGCTAATGCTAATTAGGCAGGGATTGTAATGAACAAAACAGAACAAAGAATCCCTTCATTTTCAGTTATGTAGAATGAATACTGGGGTCTTTTCCTAAACAGAAGGACCTGTCACCTTCTAGCCAGAGTTTGAAAGGACACTGCTACCCTACAAGTACTGAAAGCCAGCGTGTCGGAGATGGAAAGCGGAGATGACTTGTCATGTTCTACTGCCTGCTCTTAGCACCACAAGTGCATCTCCACTCTCAGAACTGTCAGATTCCATCCTGACTTTCGAAATCGAAGACTAACAGGCTGTCTGTCATCGCCAAAAAGAGCTATGGGTTCTATTTTCATTGGTTGAAAATTACCTTTTTCCAGAGTGCTGTCTTTTAAATAAGTACTTTATAAGTCAGAGGCTGTAAGGCTACGGCCTCAAAAAAGCTAGTTGTGACTAAGGAGATGGAGAAGTAGGTGAAGCATTTATGGACCAAGCCTGACAACCCAAGACGGGATCCCAGAACCTATGTGAAATCCAGCCAGGGACAGTAGAGCACATATATATCAACTGTAAGGTCCTACACAAGGATTGGAGGTAGAGACAGGAGAATGCCCAGTTTGTAGGTCTGCTAGCTTGACTTAAAGAGCAGTGAATGACAAGGGATCTGTCTCAAAAAAGGTAGAAGGTGAGAAATGACACCCAAGATTATCCTCTGACCTCTACATAAATGACCACACCTGCACACATGAACAATTATACTCATATACCATATACACACAAAATGCATGCATCACATACACACACACACACACACACACACAATACATACACACAAGTTTAATTGTCATATACATGGCAAATATTTCCTGCCCACTCCCTGATTTGCCCTTTGCATTTGCCTGAAGTGTCTCCATCACTCATACTCGATTCCTCGTCAGTACCAACTGTCTTCTCCATCAACTGCTATCTGATTTCCCTGGCAGAATCAATCCTCCTTCTGCACATAACATTTTGAACATATCTCTGTGTGTAGAGTTGTAATTATAAATCTTCCCCTCTTGATCACAAAGCTGTAGTGGGATGTGCACCAAACATCCAAGTGTCATAACAGATAAAAATCTTTGTTTGGATGCACGCTCATCCATTTATCCTTCAAGAAATGGGTCACACGAACCTCAGAAGCATACTTTACCCTCAATAGTACATCCATACCAGCTTCTGTTTGAGAGAAGTCTGGTCATATTTCTCAACTGCTTCTTTATAAAAATTCTCTTCTGCCTGTGATTCTTCATGCATGTGTGTTTCCTTCATTGTCCTTAGACGATGTTGATGGCTGCCCGTACCCTTTGGCGTCATTCTTTGTTGCTATGCCATAAGATACCCCAAACTCAGGTTGCCTGAGGCAGTCATTTATTTGACCAGTTAGGGAAGGAGACAAGGAAGGCTTTCTGGACTCCACAGAGGCATAGTGAGGCTGGAGTGTCTCTCACATGGCTGGCAGATCACTTACTTGTTAGCTGGGATATCTGCTGCCCAGGAGCCCAGTGACAACTGCTGTTTGGGCCTCTACAGGGCTGAAGAGATCTCTACCCTGTGGAGTATATGCTAAGTGTCAGTGTTCTATAACATGGAGCACAATGTCCATGTAATTCATGGACACAAATGTAGTCAGTCTCTTGAAGTTGGGTCCCCTACAACAATATGCTACATTGTGTCTCCCAAGGCAGGAGTGTGGTCTACATACCCTGGAGAGAAGGGTCATATCCTCAGAGGAGGGCTATGGGTACCTTAAAGGATTTCTAGTCTACCACAATCTTGCTGTGATCTAGATCTTCCCAGAGTTCTCAGAAGGGATGTCAGTATCTGCTATAACCTAGATATGGTCTGTTTCCTGCAGAAATGAGGATACCTCTCTTTCTTACTGAATCAGTCATTTCTCAGGATATAAAGATATCTAGATATATATGCTTGGGCCTCATGCTCCCCATAAGTCCTTCAGCTCTTGCCCAGGATCCCAATGTTTACTCCTGAACCAAGAGCTAAGACTCTTCCATTTCTATGTCTGCAAAATCATCCCCCTCTATAATTTTTGTACTTCTAAAAATGAGCTCACATCAATATTTCATCAATAATGGATACTCTTTCAATTCCTGCTTCACAGCAACAAGTCATGGGCTCTCTAGGATCTGCTAAATTAGCATTTCTGCTATGGCTTGAATGTGTTCTCTCAAATTTAAATTCACATGTTGGGAAACATAAACCATCATGGAATAGTATTAGGAACTGGGCCCTTTTAGAAGAGGGTAGGTCATGAGCTCTCTGCTTTATGGATGGGTTAATGTCTATGCCAAGAAAGGAGTCTGAAGAAGAAACACTGCCATCCTGTTTTGTCCCCCACCCCTTTTCGCCTATGAAGACACAACTCTCTTGTCCTTTGGATGGTGCCACAATAAGGCACCATCTTGAGAGCAGAACTCAGGCTCTCTTCAATTGTGAAAAATAAATTTCTGTTCTTTTCTTTTCTTTCTTTCTTATATTTTGTTACATAGATAATAGGTGTGACTATGTCATCAGTTTTTTTTATTGAATATATTCTTCATTTACATTTCAAATGTTATACCCTTTCCCTGTTTCCCCCTCCCCCAAAACTCCCAACCCATCCTCCCACCCACCGCCTCCAAGAATATCTCCTCCACCCAACCCACTCCCACCCATCCCCCCCCAAATTTCCTCATGCTGGGGCATCTATTGAACCTTCACAGGACCAAGGATCTCTCCTCCCACTGATGCCTGAGAAGGCATTCCTCTGCCACTCTTTTGACTGGAACCATGTGTACCTCTTGGTTGATGGCTTAGTCTCTGGGAGCCCTGGGGTGTCTGGTTGGCCAACATTGTCATTCTTCCTATGGGGCTGCAAACCCCTTCAGCTCCTCCAGTCTGACTGTGGTATTTTGTTATAGTAGCACAGATGAACTCAAATAATCCCTCCCTTCTACTTACAAGAATAGCAATTTATCAGATTATCTGTGGCATTTTCTAGTTCTAAAGAATACTGCTCAAAATTAGCCTCCTCAGTTACTCTGTAGTACATATTGTTCACTGGAATCAAATATCTGGGGAAGGAAACAACCTGCTGACTAGAATACCTTAGGTGAGACAAGGAACGTCACCAGGAAATTTCAGTGTTTCATGGTTGTGAGAAGTTTTGTTGGTGCTTTTTAGTAGAGAAGTTTCTTAACTGCAAAACTTAAGAAAAGTTCTCCAGAACTTTGGCCTTGTTCCTACCTTATCTCATTGACCTCATTCAAAATGATTAATGAAACATAAACCACATGCTTTCCATGACTAGAACAACAAGGCACAAGCCCATTGGCCCTCTCTAGTTAATAATGTTCCGTATTGATTGGGAGATTGATATCAAGATCAAGTATGAATCAAGATATTTATTCTCACTAATGAGGAAAAGAAGTTGGAAGACAAGACTGTTCTGGCTTTTCTCCCACTTCCAAAATCTGGGCCCCACCTCAGACCTAGTCTGCAAGAAGAATTAGATTGGGGACACGGCTGTCACGGATTGAACTGTAATCTGCATCTTCCAGGTTGAGATGTCTGGCCTGGTTAGCAGCAGCAGCAGCAGAGAGGAGAGAGCTTGCATCCCACCATGGGCCTCAGAAAGAACTCTTCATTCCCTAACGGTGGCCACTCGTTTCCCCCAAGTCTCCCCAGCCAGGTAGCACATTCTTTTCACTTTGCTAGAACATAAAGTAGAAAGGTCAATAGAAGCCTCCCCAAGTTAAAACCACCTTTTCAGGATTCCAAGGTGGAGAGAGGACCTGAAGCTCTCCAGCAATCCCTCAGGCACTAGACTGGGACTGCCAGGTTCCTGAAAAAGCTGGTTCTAACATCAGCTAAGGCATTAGACACAGCAGAAACAGGGTAAATAAAGAGATGAGAGGTAAGGGCAACTGGGAAGAAAGCAAATACTCTTCCTTCTTCCATTATCTTTTTTTTTTTTTTAAATCTGCTGCAACTAGGAAATGCCATCCATATTTGGGGTGTGTTTTCTCACATTGGTTGATGAAGACAATCAGGGCAATTCCCTAAAAATACCCGCAGGCCAGCCTGATGGAGATGATCCTTGAATTGAGCTTTCTGCTCAAGTGATTCTCAGTTGGGGTAAGTTGACATTTAAAACCAACCATCGCATCATCCAAACTTATTTTCTACTTGGGAAAATATTTTAGTGTTTCTTCAGAATCTGAGCATGGAAAGGCCGTGCAATCCAGCAACTGTGCTGCTACGTGTCAGCCAGAAAGAACTAGAATTACATGTTCCAAGCAAATAATTGTGTCAGTGTTGTTTGCAGCACAATTTACAGAAGACAGAAAGGAAACGATCCACATGTCTTCAGACAGATGACCCAACACATGTCTTACAGGTTGAACGTCCCTCATCCTAAAATCTGAAATCAAAAGTACTTCAAAATTTGGGGTTGGAGAAAGAGCTCAGTTGGTAAAGTGTCTGCTGAGCAAGGATTAAGATATGAGTTCAAAGTTCCAGTACCCGTGTAAAAGCGAGGCGCAGTGACCTATGTCTATAACTCCGGTGCTGGGAAGTAGACACAGGTGGATCCCTGAGCCCACTGGCCAGACAGCCTAGCCAAATCAATAAGTGCCAGGATCAGTGAGAGACCCTGTCTCAAAGAGTGACATGGAGAACGATGGAGGAAGACACCTGATGACAACCTCTGTTTGCACAAGCATAGATCACCTGTGATATATACTTGCACACATATTCACATAAACACACACACACATACACACACACACACACACACACACACACACACACACCTAGTTTCCTTTCTGTCATTATGATAAACACCATGACCTGCTTTGGGAAGAAGGGTATAGCTGGCTTACCACTATCCATCATGGAGGGAAGCCATGGCAAGTAGTTAAGGCTGGAGTCTGGAGGTAGGAACTGATTGAGAGGCCACAGAGGGAGACTGCTTACAGACTGGCTTCTCATGGCTTGCTCACCCTGCTTTCTTATTTAACCGAGGACCATGTCCCAAGAACAGTACCACTCACAAGCTAGGCCATCCAACATCAATGATTAATCAAGAAAACCACCCCACAGACTTGCTGACAATCTGAAAGAGGCATTTTCTCAGTTAACGTTCCCTCTTTCCAGATGATTTCAGTTTGTGTCAAGTCAACAATAAAACTAACCAGTTGGTATATTACTTCATAATCAATAACTTTTTAAAAAAGATCTATCTATCTCTATCTATCTATCTATCTATCTATCTATCTATCTAATGTATAGGAGTACACTGTCACTGTCTTCAGACACTCCAGAAGAGGGCATCAGATCCCATTACAGATGGTTGTAAGCCATGTGGCTACTGGGAAATGAACTCAGGACCTCTGGAAGAGTAGTCAGTGCTCTTAAGCTCTGAGCCATCTCTCCAGCACCCAATCAAAAACATTTGAGCACAGCCATGACATAACAGTTGGAAAATTCCATCCCTGAACTCGTACCATAGGCCATAGTCAAAATGCAGACATACTAAAAAAAGACACCCAAATCACCTTTATTCTACATGTATAAGGTATATCTGAAATATATGAATTTTGTATTTATACTTGGGTTCAATACTCAAGATATTTCATTGTACATATTCCAAAATCCTAAGAATTGAAAGCTAGAAAAATTTTGGTCCAAGTATTTCAGATAAGGGATATGCAACCGTTACAATGTCCATCATTCATTCATTCATTCATTCTTTGCTATTCATTATTCAAGAAGTGAAATTCTTGTACAAAATACATGCAAATATCATATGAGAAGAAAACAAGCCAGGGAAGCAGAGTCAAATACACTATTCCATTTATATGTGGTGTCTAGAACAGGTAAATTCATAGACAGGAAAAATAGACTATACTAGAAGCAGAGACAATGATTACTGCTTAGGAGATACAGAGTTTCTGTTTGGTGTGACTTTTTTTTTCAACTGAGAAAATGCCTCTTTCAGATTGTGTTATCATACACAGTGGTTGTTGGTCTACTCTGAATGTAATCAGTGCTACTGGATTGTACTCATGTAAGTGGTTAAGATGGTAAACTTTATATTGTTTATATTTTGTTGCAATAAAACATATTTTTAAATGCATTTTGAGCAAATTCTATAGCTTAATTGCAGTAATTCACACTATCCCTTGCCTTGTTTAAGGTAAATTTTAATACGGGGATTTTGGATTTACTACTCATATGTTAAATTCATAGCACGTCTGTTTCTAGATCAGTAATCAGAAATAGGATATATTAGCCACACGGCCAGAGATCTCATCTGAAGCAATAAACCACTAGACTTCTGAGAGTCAAAGAAGAGGTAAAGTGGGTGGTGGTTTGTAATCTCTCTGAAATGTCCCACACCCATAACAGGGAGCTGGTGCCCAAGAGTCACTTGACACCATAGCATTCTTTTGGACTCATGGATGCTGAGGATAGCAGCATCTTAAGCAACATCCCAAATGACCCTCCACCTCTTCATTTCTGCCATCGACCACTCTGGGCGTACCTGGGGGGCACAAAGTCAATAGCAGCCTCAGGCAGGTCTTTATCTGGAGTAAGTCCCTCTCTTCTCCTTCCTGGGTGCCTTCTTTCTCATTGGAAATAATTCAGTGCAGTGTGGGAATCCAGAAGCCCTGGGACTTAAACCTTTTCCACTTAATTGTTTCCTCCACTGGAAACAGGGGAGTGTTTTTCCTCTGGATACTCCAGGGGGATGCTTAAGTACACAGCTGAAAGCAAAATGAAGTCCCTCGGGACACAGACATCCGAAGCATTAGAAACACTAAGGAAAATCATGTGTTCCCAACATTATCCCCTTATTCTCCGCTGTGAGGGTTTGAGATAATTTTTAATGGAAGGCACAAAATAGCTTTTCTAGCAAATGTTCACGTTAGTCTGATATATTCATCATTAGCATAATAATTATGCCATTTTCCCTCTTAAAGGCAGCAGCACTTCCATACGGCATTACATTTGTCTTCCCAGATCTTCTTTTTGGAAGTGTAAAGGTAACTGTTATTACCCTAATTTTTCAAATATATACCCTCACTGGAGAGGATGAGTATTAAGATCGACCAGAAAGGGCTTCCCTCTTGACTCCTACGGCCTCCCAGAACCCCTTTCAGAATCCTTTTCTCTATAATTGGAACATACTGCAGGGTCCTATACACTGAGAAAGGACTAGAATGGCACCAAATATTAAATATGATTGGCTTCTTGAACTACTAACTTCCTTTTCCTTTGAAAACCTCATATTACAATTAACTTGATACCAACAATTTTCTGCCACAGGTTAAGTGGTAACGGCCCTGCTAGCCTAACAAGTAGTCAATTAGTTGGGATCCATTTGAGAGATTTAATTCCCATTATTTTTAAGTTGGCAAATCCGAAATGGAATCCAAACTTCTTGAGTACGGGCTGGTTTTGTGTGTCAGCTTAACACAGACTGGAGTTATCACCAAGAAAGGAGCTTCAGTTGGGGAAGTGCCTCTATGAGATCCAGCTGTAAGGCATGTTCTCTGGTTGGTGATCAAGCAGGGAGGGCCCATTGTACCATCCCTGGGCTGGTAGTCTTGGGTTCTATAAGAAAGGAAGATGAGCAAGCCAGGGGAAGCAAGCCAGTAAGTATCATCCCTCCATGGCTTCTGCATCAGCTCCTGCTTCCTGACCTGCTTGAGTTCCAGTCCTGACTTCCTTTGGTGATGAACAGCAGCATGGAAGTGTAAGCTGAATAAACCCTTTCCTCCCCAACTTGCTTCTTGGTTATGATGTTTTGTGCAGGAATAGAAACCCTGACTAAGACACCTTGGCAATTTCCCCTCTCTCTTGTTTATAAGCATTAAACAAAAATTTAAATACCAGTATAGTTTGAAAGATGGACCTGATAATTAAACTACTTGGGGGTTGAGCTGACTAGGTTCCTAGCAAACAGATGGGAAAGGGACAGGATGAGAGATGACCATTCAGAGCCTATGACTAGGCCCACAGGTAAAGCCAAAATGTGTTTTCATCTGAGAGCTTACATTTTAGACCCATTTGCAGGGAGGTTGAAAATGGCTCCAAATTTCCTGGCACATAATGATAAAATCCAACAGATACAAGTCTCTCATCTCTCTCCTTATCATGTGGATAAAAAGCCTGAAGTTCCGAAGACTTAAGTAGCTCATCCCCAGCCTGGAGTCTGGCCTAAAAGAACCAGATATTTAGAATGTAGAGCCCAAAATGCCCCCCCCCAAAAGCAGACAGAACCTTTTAAATGGAACCCCTATTTCCAACTGAGATCCAGGGTGCTTTCAGGTATAGAAGAGCACTGGTCCATCTAAGAGAGTTATGTCTTGTAGTGTTTTCTCATAGATAAAAGAGAGATGAAAAGCCATAGATTCCAGAGGCTATGAGCTACCGTTCATGATTCATCAGTGAACGGGAAAGTACCAGGAAGCATGAGCTAGTGGGAACAAAGAAAGGAATGTAATTTTAGGTCCAGATTACCTCCCATGAATGTTGGCAGGTGCAGAGAAAGGAGATGGGGGACCAACAGCTACGGAGAAGCAAACCTCAGGAACGAACACGGAACAATACTAGGTTTCTGTGGTTCATAGGACAGTAGGTTCAAGAATGTAACGAAGCTTTTTTTGTAACAGGAAGACTTTGAATTATTTGTCAAGTTAGATTAGTTTATGACATGACTGAAGCCACACAAAGGTCTTTTGATTCCTGGTCCAATTTCCTTTCACATTATAATGGTGTTTTGTTTTGGTGTTATTTCTTTTCAATACACACAAGACTTCGTGATGACCAGGGCCTGCTAACTTGAATGACAGCTCAGATCAGACACCAGAGTAAGGAGTTGCCAACCAAGGGAGTGAATATCAGGGTCTGGAGCCTGTCTTCTTCAGTACTGGTTCATCCATCATCCTCTCAGTCAGTTTTACCCAATTAATTACTTTTCCCACAGTCTATAAATTAGATGTAGTTTAGACCTGACTCTGAATTAGAAATCAGCCATGCGTTTCAGCCTGGAAACACAGAGAAGCCAGTATTATTTAAGTCTAACGTCACAGAGCACCCTGACCATTGCAGGACTCTGAGTCGTCGTCAAGCCTCTTTGATCGTACAAAGACATCTCTTTGCTTGCATGTGCAGCTCACTGCACAGAGAACTAGCTGCATCCTGTTGTCCTGGTCAGAGGAAGGCAAAATGGGATTTCACACTCTGCCTTTCACTGTCTTCAAAAGGTGAAGGATGTTTCTCTTTCAGCTTGTGTTCTCTAAGTTAATGTCACACAGATCATGAACCAAATGCTGGGATCTGGAACCTCATGGTAGAGGGAGCCGTCCTCTGGGTGAGGAGCACTGTCTGTCTGTCTGTCTGTCTCTTTCTCTCTGTCTCTCTGTGTCTCTCTGTCTGTCTCTCTGACTCTGACTCTCTGTGTCTCTCTGTCTCTCTCTGTCTCTGTTTCTCTCTGTGTTTCTCTGTCTCTCTGACTCTGTCTGTCTGACTCTCTGTGTCTCTGTCTCTCTGTCTCTCTCTGTCTCTGTTTCTCTCTGTGTTTCTCTGTCTCTCCATCTCCTCTCTCTCTGTCTCTCAGTCTCTGTCTCTGTCTCTTGTGTCTCTGTCTATCTTTCTGTCTGTTTTTCAGTCTCTGTCTCTATATGTCTCTCTGTCTCTCTGTGTCTCTGTGTCTCTCTTGTCTCTGTCTCTCTGTGTCTATCTCTGTCTCTCTGTCTCTCTTTCTATGTCTCTCTATCTCTGTCCCTCTCTATCTCTCTGTGTCTATCTCTGTCTCTGTCTGTCTATCTCTCTGTCTCTCTCTCTATCTCTCTGTCTCTCTGACACATCCGGTTGGCTCCCTGCAGACTTCACTGTGTGAACTAAGAGTGATACTCCACATTCATGGCCGGCCCGCACCCATGTGTCCTGTCTGCTCATACCCAAATCAGACAGATATTAAACACAGAATGAAACTCACTATGACAGCTTTTAGAACAAGGGCCTGGATGTTTTCACCTTCCTGGGAATTCTATAGCTGGCCTTGTCCTTACTTGGCATCCAAAAATCAGTGTTAACTTTACATTCTTAATTAACCACAATGCATTGGGTCTAATTTTTACTAACAATGTCATCTGGAATGAAAAGGTAGTGGAGTTCGCTTTCACTGAGGGATCTCTTACTGAAAAGATGGTGAAATGTTACCCCTCTGCATTTTCTATTGCATTTAGGGCAAATTTAAAAGTACATGCGTGTCTGTGTGTCTGTCTGTCTGTGTGTATGGTCTTGTGGAGGCCAGAGAACAACTCAGGTATCATCCTCAGGAGTGTCATCCACCTCATTTGAGATGGCATCGCTCACTGGCAGCTAGCTCACCGATTGGCTGGGCCAGTCAATGAAGTTTGCAAGCTTCAGGGATCCTCCCATTTCCTGTGCCTGGCATGCCTGATGTTTTCCCATGGGCTCTCGGGATCCAACCCAGGTCCTTATGTTGGCAAGGCAAGCGCTCCACCAGCGGAGCTGTCTATCCAGCTCTTGATCTGTCTTTCCTAGGCTGGTGCTTGGACACAGCAGCAGCAGGTTTTCCCATCCGCTAACAGCACTGGATTAAAATGGCCAAAGCAAGTCACAGCAGTGGGAGAGAGGAAGGCGAGATTTGGCCTCCTCTTCCTTTGGAGCACTGACTTTGCTTCCAATCTGAGGCTCTTACCTTAAGCTTGGCCAGAAGCAGCTCGTGATCCTGAAGCAGTTTTTTCGTTTCATCTTGACTGCTCCCGATTTCTAGGAGATTGGGCTGCGATTCAGCCAGCTGAAGTCGTACCCATTTGCCACACTAGAAGCAAAATGTGAAGGGAATTTTATTCTCTCTCCCCCTTCTCCTTTTCCCACCTTTTAGTTTTAATTTCCAGTTACACTATGAACACTTTCTCCTTCCACAGAGATGGGCTGATGTATTGAAATACATCAGATCTGACGCAAACCCCGGGTCTTCTTTTATCCCTAGAACACATTTTCTCACGGAGGGCAGGCTTGAATTCTTTAAATTCCCAAATGGGAAAATGCGTGCATTAGATGACCTGTTCTTCAGCATCCCCAAGTCACCGGAAGAATTCACACAGGACAGCTCTAGACAGTGAGGGACACCTCACACCGGTAAAGTGGGGCAGAGCTTCATGAGGGAGCAGACCTGGGCTTTTCCCATCCATAAGTGCAGACTTTGCTCTCAAAAGAGGCTGAAGATGGAAGGTGGGGTAAGGGACTGGAGAGAGGAGCATCAGTGGCCTTTCTGAGAAACAGAATCCAGCTTAAAAGGCTTTCCTATATGATTGTTAAAGTTTGTGTGTTCGTTGTACCTCTGACTGTCCCATATTGTGGGATACATATTGTGACTCAGTCTACGAGTATTTTAAGTTTGAGGAAAAGTAATGTTTACTTTAAAAAAAAATAGTCATAGATTTGCTTCTCTTCCATTGCTGCTGGAATCTGTACGTTGCCCAAAGCATCTTAAAATCATGTGCAAGTGGCCTGAGTTCACTGGGGAAGCCTTGGACGATGGCATTCCCAGACACCTCTGCGAGGAGAGGATGGAGCAGAGGTCTGCTGTTTGTGGTGCAGAAGTCTCCCAGAGGCGGGAACCCCGCCTCGAGCAGAACCCTGCACTCCATGCTTCTTCAGAGAATCGCTCTGCTCCGTGTCAGGTTGTTTTCCTCCTACACATCTTCACACTACTATAAAATTCTGCAGCAACTGGATTCAATGGGCCTCGTAGCCGGGGTTTGTCTTTGGTTTTTTTGTTCGTTTATTTTTTGATATTTTTTGGTTTTTTTGTTTGTTTGCTTGTCTTACCAGGTTTGCTGTCACTAAACCTGAATCCTTTGGGTGGCAAATCATCTAAAGAGCAAGCTTATTATCCCAGAGGATCTTTCCTGCTGATTTCAGTCACAGGAACCAAATCATGGGAGCCTTCTACAACCCAAAATAACGTGTGGCCATCTTTGCAAACAGCCAGACATACAATAGACAGTTAAGCCCCCAAGTCGCTGCACCTTCCTGTTCTCAGGAGACAGTTTCATACATAGTCTGTGGCAGTCTCCATCCCCCTACAGTGGGAGAAGTAGTTAGTGTTGCCTTTACCAGTGAAAACCCATTCTGGGAGGCACTTGCAGAGGCTCTAGGGGCTTCCAGTTTTCTCCTGCTCAGGACAGTGCCCCCCCTGACCTGCCTCCTCCATTCTCAATCACATCCACTCAGAAATCACAGACACACACTATCCAGACTCTCCTTCGCCTGGATTTCTTGAACCCCCATCACAAGCGCCTTGCCTCTAAGGACCAAACTGAAAGTACAGTACGGAGTGAGGTTAGTTCCAAGGCGCTGTAGACAGCTTTCTAAGCCAAAACGCAACTGGCAACTTGTTGAAACTTAGCAGTCCTCTGTCACTGATTTACGTGGTGACCGACCACTTGTTGTTTGTCATCTGCCCTGCAGTGCATTATCCCCCAGGGCTCTCAGCACACCACAGAGAGCCCCACCCCACCCCCAGCCACACAGAGAAAAGAAAGCTGTAAGTTTACCTTGACAACGGCTATCACGATCTTGGAGTCCCCAGCTTGCACCACTATGGAGCTGACAGTAGTGGTGGAAACACCCACTTGGGGACTTTCTTTGCAGGACATGGCACTTTAGAAGCAGAGTTTAAACCCAGAGCAGCCTTGGTAGGGATGCTGTCTGCTGGTCAAGTCAGAAAGGCTTCCATGAGGCTACCGGGACTCTTTCAGGGAACGCTCTCTGTTCACACTGATTACCCGGCCAAAAGGAAAGAACAGGAAGTTAAAAATAGACAGCCCCATTGAACTTATCGAGAGGGAGGGGGAAAGGGGAGAAAGAGCAAGGGAGAGAGAGAGAGAGAGAGAGAGAGAGAGAGAGAGCGCCACACCCCTAGTATGGTAACAGTAAGTGCCTGTTATTTTAGCCATTATCTGAAACTCTAGGGACAGCTTTAAGCTCTTTGCCTATCAGCTGATGTCTGATAGCTAATGGAAAAAAAAAAAAAAAACCCTACATCCTGACAACCCAAATTAGTTTTGCCATTGAAACTAAACAGTTGTAACTATGGACTTTGTAACCAGAAAGTCACTGACCTGGATACCAATCTTTTCAAGTCTTCTTCATGCAAAGAAAAATACTAAAAATGACTTTTTTCTTTTTTCTTTTAAAGTTCTGGTATTTGTTTGAAGAGTTTGCTCAAACAAATTGCTCAAAATAAAATCTGTTTCTCTAAAACTGAATAGGCTTTGCCAAATGAAGTCCGTGGAATGGTCGGTCCCATTTTCTCAGAGCTTCTCAGGGGGTATTTTTAAAACATCTCACCCAGGATTTATCAAGAAATACACATCTTCCCGGGTTTTGTCTGTGACAATTTTCTGAACAGTATTTTCAAATTCAGCTAGCAAACATCTGTGAGGAAGTTCGGCACTTCCACGTCTGTAGTTAACTGTGAGAGATGTGTTCTCTTTGTTGTGAACATTTTGTTTCTTTTTTGTTTGTTTTTGATTTTGCTTTGTTTAGCCTCCTAGCACTGTTCTGGCTCCCCCTCCCCCCCCCCCCCCCCACACCTCCCGGCTTTTTTTTTTTTTTTTTTTTTTTTTTTTTTTTTGTTGTTGTTGTTGTTGTAAATCCCCTTTCTACCTGCAGGAAAAAATTGCAACTTGCTTCAAATCAGAGTGAGGCTCAGAGATTAATCCTATTGCTAGAAGCTCTGCCCCTGTCAGAAGTTGTCTGTGGTATTAAGCAGCAGCTGTTGGATCCCTGTCAAAGAACAGCTGAAAATAACACCACTGAAGTTTAGGTCAGAGGTCAGAGGCAAACACATCAGAGACACTAACTCCAAATCTGATGAAACCACTGGAGAGCCGTAGGATGAAAGATAAAACGGAGGACGGAGCCGAAGGAACCCACTCCCTGTCTAGCCCCCTTAGCTCTGAGTTACCGGTAGACTCCGGGCTCACACGGAGGGGGCTGAGCAAGCAGCGCCGTTGCTGTCTTTTGCTAAGGCTGATGAAAATATCTTGGAGTTGAAATGTGTGGGAGTATGCGCGCACGCATACGTGGGTGTCAGCCAGTGCTCTTCTTTGCGAGAGCATGCCCCGGCTGCTCTGCATACTGTACACCCTTGAACCGCCAGCATCTGCCTACTGCTCTGATGAGACGAGAAACACACCGAGATCCCTGTTCCTAGATGGAACAGACTTCACCTGACACCATGAAAGCAGCAGCCGGAGTGAGCTCTGGTCCACAGGCGCCAAGATCCTGGACAGGGTAGAACCTATTCAGAGCAGTTTCAGTTTGTGGCGGGGCCGAGGAGCTCATGGAGAAATAACCACTTCAGAATATTAAAGACAGCTTCTTCCACTGAGTCAGTATGCAACCGGGGTGTGTAAACCCAAACAATTCTATTACAAGCAGCTTTCAGCCCTCACGACGGAGATCCAGAATGTCCACGGCTTAAACTGAACGCACAGCGGGCATTGCTTAAGTCCTTATCCATCTTGCCAACCAGAACGGCAAACACCAACCTGCATACAAACAGCACACTTTCACCCTAAGTTAACCCCCGGCTGCAGGGCGGCTCACAAGTTGCATAAAGGCCCTCAAGAGTAGAAAGGAATTTGGGGCAGCAAGCTGCAAAGAGCACGGGCTAAGTCAGCTGCTCCACTCACAATGCTTCACTTAGGAGGGAAGACGGTGTTCAAAGGTTTGGGGGACAGCGAGGGACTTCTGAAAATGGCGGCCAGTTAGCCGGAAAGGAGAGAGAGAGGGGGTTGGGGAGAGCGTATGGCTCAAAGGCTAGTTAAACCCAAGGCTTAAGGGCAAGGGGAATTAGAAATAGGACTTTGTTAAAAGATTAATCCAGCTACCCAGCCACATATTTTGTGTGTGGATGACCTTTCTCTTAATTAGATGGAGCAGGTCCAGGATACTGAATGAAAAAAAAAAAAAAAGAATAAAAAAAGTTTCTCTGCTTTGGTGGGCACGAACATTAAGGCAAACCACATGCATCCATTAAAGTGTATTCTTTCTCAATATTACACAGATTCCTGGTCTTAAAACTTGAAAAAGACCTGAATAATTATTTTTTCCTTTTTTATTTATTTTTTGGACTCCACCTCCCAGTAATTTAATAGTCCTCTCTACAGAAACCACGTGACTCAGATCACGGCACCAGTGTCTATTTTCTGTAGAACCTTGTGATACTCTTCCTCTAGAGCAGTGGTTCTCAACCTTCCTGATGCTGTGGCCGCCTGTACTCATGTTGGGCTGACCCACAACCATAAAATCGTTTTCATTGCTACTTCATAACTGGAATTTTGCTACTGTTATGAATCATAAGGTAAATATCTGTGTTCTCCTATCATCTTAGGTGACCCCTATGAAAGGGTCATTTGATCCCCAAAGGGGCCATATCCCACAGGTTGAGAACTAGAGATCTAGAATAATGCTTAGTTACATAGCTTGCCACTAACCCCACCACATATTTAGGGAATCGTTAGTAAGAAATACATTAGAGCTAAAGAAATTGCTACATGCTGCTCAGGTGGACTTATTTCATATCGAAGTGTTTGTAAAAGCCTCTGAGTTACAGTTTATTTATACTCCCTATCAACATCAGAGAGAGGGAAAAAAAAAAAAGCCAAAACGAAGAGAGAACCTTGCAGGCATTCTCCTGCCTTTGAAGTTTATAGGCGATCTGGTAGAAGTTACTCTACCTTCTCTGTTCATCCCTCTGGGAAATGGCTGTTTTTATATAAGCTGAATTTCAGTGAAATAACCTCTATGGGGAATCATAAAGCTGTGGCTGAATTTGGTAGAGTTTCAAATAGCAGGTTCTTAAAGAAATAGAGAGGGGGGAGGAGCTGGTGTTTGAAGACCTTCTGTGCAGTTCTTTCCAGCTCTATCTATGGACAGGCTGTCCAAACGCTGTGTCTTACAGTCTACAGGAAGACTAGGCTCCTTTTTCTTTCATAAACAGTTCCAGGCATGTATATAGTTAATTTTTTTTTCTACTTTACAAAGACAAATTACATAGACGCAAATATAAATAACCCAGAATAAGTGTGTTATGATAGTTTTATTTGCAGCCTCCTCATCAGCAATTTATTCAGCCGTACCTGTGCTCATGTATATCTTCGTTCATCTTGGAGGACTAACTATGTGTTCGTTAGTATCAAACACTCTTCTAGAGTTTCTAGCAAAATCAGGACAAGGTCAATCTACGATGATTTGCCCTCTGCGGTGGGGGTGGAGACATAACCCATTGGATAGCAAACATACAAACAGAATCGCTAAATGATAGGTGGATGGACAGACAAATGATAGACAGACAGCACCATCATGTATTGAGAACTACAGAGGAGCACACAGACAGGGAGGAGTAAATAGGAGGAGGGCACTGTTTTAGGAACATCAGTAGAAGTCTAATAGGTAAGATTTGAGTAGAGGCATGGATTAAATAGAAAGAACAAGGCATTCTGTATCTCAGGGAAAGAATATTCCAGGCAGCTGGGGCATGTCTTTATTCTTGAAAAGTATCCAGTAGGTTGTTGAGTTAAGTGAGGCCAGAGAAGGAGACACAGATAGAACTGAGAGGCTCCTGGCTCGTCCCTCAGGGCCTCTTGAGTCAGTGCCACGAAGTCCTGGTTTGCTCAGATGACCCTGGTTTACACCTGTTCTGCCATAATTACTCTTAAGGCTCCTGTCATGATCAAAAGACTCCATTTGGATGATAAATTATGTGCTAAACCTACTGGTAAAGTGATACTGATACTTTTAGATTCATTCTGAGATGGAAAACTATTGGTTCACTTCCAAAGAATAGCATAATTTGCCTTAATGCTGCTAGAGAAACTCTTTGGGAAAGAGGCTGTCAAAGTCAGGCACAAAAGAGAGAAGTCGGATGACCACCATACCACCTAATACACATAAGGCCACTCAGGGCCATGCTGGGTTGACTACCACACCACCTGGTACACAAAGGCCACACAGGCCCATGCTAAGACACTCCTTTTTGAAGACCTAAGCTGTGCTGAAGAAGAATAACATGTCTGAAAGATAAAGGTTCCCACCTGCAGTTTTATTCTCTCTGTGAATTGAACTCACAGATTCCCTTACAACTAACTATGCTGAATGACATATTTTAGTCCTTAGCTTCCCCATGAGATCTGGGAGAACAGTTACAGACATAGTAATGGTATACAAACTTTTATATCCGATGCCTTTCCTAGCTATAACTGATAAGAAAAGCAAAAGAAAACTCAGGCGAATTAAATGAATACATAAGTTGACCAAGAGATCCAGGCAGAAGAGGATTCCCTGTAATCCGTGTGTGAAGTGCAACCCACATTTCTCCACTGACACACACACACACACACACACACACACACACACATCTCTTCTTTCAAAGTCTCCAAAGCATTAACAATGCAGAAAGAGTTCAAACATTAGCAAAGTTAAAATGAATAAAAGACAAAGGAATCTTGGTGATTTGGGCGAATTCCTTTCTGAGTGAGAATATCATTTACAATAGTTCAGGCCGGGGGAGAAAAGTATTTAAAATCATCAAAAAGCTTTTCCTTCACAAACTTTAAATCCTTAAGCCACATCACTTTCTACCTTTCCCGATCTACATACTCCGTATCCAACAGAGCCGAAGTCCCACTTATTCCTCTTCCTATGAGGAAATGCGTGGAGAATCCGCCTCCAGAAGACTTCGATTAAATACAGACAGACAGACAGACAGACAGACATGAGATCTGGTGAGCTTGATTTTGGAAAATTGCATTTCGTTTGTTTTCATTTACTGTTGCTAAACTCCAGTTGAGGCTGAGACGTTCCATCTCAAAGTAATCCCCAGGGAGGTCCCAGGGGCCACAGTCATTCTGGGGAAGCCAGAGGGACGCTTTTAGTGAGGTGACCCTTCTGTGCCTTTTGCCGGGAAGACTAATGACCTAACACAAAGCCCAATGACATAAAACTCAGATGCCCCAAATAGTGAGCCCCATGGAGTCCAAGCAGGAAATAAGTTAAAAGGAAAGAGTTTTAAAATATGGGTTGTATTAAGAAACATTAAGACACAATTAAGGAGACTGATGTGTCTATTGACTGTTAAACAATGGTAAGTGGCTTTAGAAATGTTGTTCTGGGTTTTCTCAGTTATATATGGTGGCTTCCTTTACAGGCATAAGTTTAATGACAAAAATGTTTTAGTAAGATCTACCATAGATGTTTTCTGGATTCATTTCTCAAAATTTGTGTGTATGTGTGTCTATGGGTGTATGGTGTGTGTATGTGTGTGAGTGAGTGTGTCTGGGGTGTATGTGCATGTGTGTGGTGGGCAGGGAGGTGTGTATGTGTGTCTATGGGTATGTGGTGTGTTGGGGGGTAGGTGGGGAAGATGTAGAGGAGGCGTGTATGTGTGTGTGTGTGTGTGTGTGTGTGTGTGTGTATGTGTGTGTGTGTGTGTGTACATTTGAGGGGTAGGGGAGGTGTGTGTGTATGATGGGGGTGAAGAGGTGTGAGTGTGTCTATGGGGTGTGTGTGTATGTGTGGGTGGGGGTCTGCAGGGTGTGTGCATGCATGAGTGTGTGTGTGTTGGGGGGGGGTAGGAGTGTATTTAGTTACAGAGCTCAGAAGAGGAGGTCAGATTCCCAGGAGTTGGGGTCATATACAGTTGTGATCTAACATGGGTGCTGGGAACTGAACTGGGATTTTCTGAAGAGCAGCAAGTACTCTTAACCTCTGAGCCATCTCTACAGCCCCAACAACTGTAGATCTCCAAAAAAACAAAAAAACAAAAAACAAAAAACAAAAACAAAACAAAAACAAAAACAAAACTGTAACTAGTTTTAGAAACAAACATTTTTAAAGGCCCATGTCCCTGTTCTAAGTGACTATGTCTTGCTCCAATTCACACAGAAGTCGCCGACTCTTTTGTTAATACCTCACTGGAGAAGGGTGGGTGTCCCAGAACCCACATGAAAGGCAGAGACTGCCCAGAAGAATAAAGAAGTTACTGACACCTGCAGGAAAAAAGATATTTATATGCACAAGCTTTTGAGAAAAACAGGAAGCGAGATGAGAGAACCTCACAGAAATCCAAACTGGAAACAAAAGTAGCAGGTCATGGGTACCCCGCCCCACGTGACTCAGGCCACCCGGAGCAAAGGGCTTCCGATCACAAACTCCACCCGCTTGAAAGGAAAGACTTCAAACGCTCCCTCAGTCTGTTAGGTAGAGTTTAGATTCTGGTGCTGGCATTAGCTGTGTTTGAGCTCCCGGGGAGAGCAGATAGCAGGGAGAGCAGAGCGCCTCACCCACTGAGTGTAAAGCCCTTCCTCCCTTTGTCAGCAACCTGGTTGCCACGGCCCCTTTAGATCTGTGCAGCAAACAGTTGTAATGGAGCCGGGCCTCTCAACAACCTGAACTCTAGGCTTGAACTGTATACTCCCGTGTCATGAGTTGGAAAGCTAAAGCAAGAAAAGTTAGGGGACCCATCCAGGTTCATGAAGCAAGCGAGCCAGGAACCCAGCTGCTTCTCTTGGAATTTTTTACTGCAGTCTCAGAGAGAGTAAAATCTCTCCTAAATGTTAGATAAAAATCTCCAGCGGCCATGGCTGGATCACTCTCCACAGCGCAGCAGTCTGTGGTCGAGCCTTCTGTGTCAGAGCACAGTAAGAAACCTTATAAGGAGACGAAAGCACGCAGGCGCGCTGGAGCATGGGCCTGTAGCTCGGCACTCAGGATGGCTTCTAGTTCAAGGCCATCCTGGGCTACAATGGTATAACCGGAGTGTCAGCGGCACGGGCTGGCCGCCCAGGTGTCCATGTTCTTCACAGAGGCTAAATAAGAGTTGCACACCTAGGGATACAAAGGAAAGACTCAGAAAAGGAGAAAACAGGAATTTGCCGAGGCAGAAAACACCCTCTGGGGAGGGGTGGAGTGCAGAGTCGTGGACTGGCTGGTGGACCCCGCGCTGGTCTCTCACAGGATCCTGAACTCTCCGCTCATTTAATCTTTGTTTTTCCTTCCTCAGGTCCCTCCTCCTCTCTCCCATTACTTCATCCCCCTCAGCCCAGATGGTCCTTGGCCCAGGGAGATAATAAAGGCAGTGAGGTGGTACCCCAGCTGCAAGTAGGGTGTGGTCTCCCTTTATAGTCCAGCTGCTATGTAGAAATGCTATCTCTTTCCACCCCACCCCTTCCCTGGCTGACTATTCCCTACTAACTATTCACGATAGTCAGTGCCAACCTAGACTGGGTTACAAAGTAGGATCCCATCTAAACCAACAACAACAAAAAAAATTTTTTTTAAAGGAAAGAAGGATTGCAAACGAATTATAAAAACCAAAAGCAGCACAGGATCGGACCTCTGCCCTCAGCAGGCTCATCAGATAAGGGCACAGAGCACACTGACGACGACGATGGCCTGCTCTGAGGACGCGCCACAGTTGTTGTCTTGGAACCACTCTGGAGCTGACAGACAATTGCATGTCCACTCTGTGAGGGTGGTTTGGCCACTGTCCTTGGTCACTCCCAGACCCAGGTGGACGTGCAAGGCAGATCAAACAGGGCAGGCGAAACGCAGGAACGAAGCAGGGTAGATCAGGAAGTAAAACCTCTCCCCATTGGCATTTACAGACAGGCTGGTGAAAAGGAGAGTTTGGATGGTTTTCTTAGGATTTTCCTTCTGACGTTTAGGAAGGCAGGGGGGATCATGGTTGAGGCAGTAGCTCATTTATGAATTCAAACCTATTTTGTTTGTTGGTTGTTTTGTTTTGTTTATGGAAGCAAAGCTTTTAAATCAATGAATTAAAAAAGAAGATCTTGACTGAAAAGGTATAATCCAGGATAATGACAGTTGTATGTTTTATTTAGAATTCCAACTCATAACTAGATTTAGATTTTCAACTTTGTAGACAGCGACGATAGAACCACTTCATGGCAAACTGCATGGTAGAATTTTGTGTCTCCAGAATCTGGACACAGCACACCTGCCTTGGACCCCTGCTCTCGGCCCCCTGCCCCTCACTGTCTAAAAACCTGGCATCACAGAAGAGCTGTCTTACAGCCCAGGGCACTGGCTCGTGCTGGCAGCCTGAGCCCGTCCAAGGGGAAGCTACATCAGAGCATCCTGAACAGAGACCAAGCTCTCCAGCTGGAGAACAGATTCTCACAGCAAATCTGCCAGGCCTCTCTGGCCTCGCCTTCCCAACATCATGCTTGCTGTTCCTTAAGGAAAAGCCTCCTAATCGGGGTCAGATCGTCAGCACCCCAAAGGTAACAAAAGCTGCACAGCATTTTGAAGTCAATTCAAGCACCCATTTTCTTAAAACAACAACAACAACAACAACAACAACAACAACAACCAACAAACCACCACATGGCTCCTGAGAATTTGTGATGTATAACACTGACTTTTGTGCCAGTAAACCCTGAGGAGGGAGATGGCAGGCCTTTGCCCTCAGAGACTTTATGTCCAGAAATTCACAAGGAAATACTGATGTAGGGCACTGACTACGAACAGCTACTCACCAAACACCTTGCAGCTCCTCTCTTTAATTACCAGGAAAACGCTTCTGTTCTTGATCTTTGGTCGAGGACACTGACCCAGATACAGTAAATGATTTGTCTGCAGGTACAAGATGCCAAGGGTTTAACCCAGGAGTCTTACCCAAAGACTAAATCATGGAGACTCAGTTTGTTTCACTGGTGACTTGCTGTCTGAAACAACTTATTTTGAATAAGTAGAACTAGATAAGAAATTGAAATGTATCAAATTAATTTAAAAAAAAAACCTGTCAATTCCAAAAGCATCTAGGCAAACTTGTAAATTGTTTTGATCCTGCTGTCACTGACAAGTTGTAGTGAGAATTCTGGTGTCTTAAAAACAAAACAGTTATGCTATATGAATATGGTTTTGTTTTAATCAGAGGTGTGGGTTAAGAGGCTGCTTCACAGCAGGCGATTCTGATTCGCCTCACAGACTTGCAGGGGTGTGATTATTGCTCAGCTTAGGGAGTGTAATTCTGGGGACTGTGGGGAGGGGAGAAATGTCAGACCCCTGAGAGGGACTAGGGCACTCTGAGAAGGAGGCTGCTTCTCCCTCTGCTGTCCCTGATTGCTGCTGTTGCAGTTTGACTAGAAGACATTGTAGATATCCTGACAATGAGGATGATTTGCCTGAGGAAACTTGAAGCCCCTAATCAGCAAGAAGTAGTCTCTGGAGGTCTATGCCCCCTTCCCACTAACCTTCTTTCTCTTCTACCTAGTGTTGGGGGGAGGCGTTGGAAGGGAAATATTGGTATGTGAATCCTATAAAGTAGCTCAAAGCAGTGCCAGCTGTGCCCTGGTGTGTTGGTCCAGGGCCTGGGTCTCTATTTCTCCTGTCAGTAATGGAGGTATTCCATTTTCTTTGTGTGCCTTGTTGATTCCATGGGATTTGACTGCAGTGTGTTTTGTTTGAAAACACACTCTGGGATTAGCTGTCATTGTCACCTGCTCAGAACCATCCCACTGTCCCTCCATTTTCTTCTTCCTTCCCAGGTGTAGCTGGTTCTTTTCCCTCTGCATTCTGTAGCCGTCTCCAGATCCCCTGTGTGTGCTGCGAACTGTGCAGGTGATCCACTCAACAGAGGCTGCTCCTCCCTCCCCCTCCTTTACCTTACCTTTAACTAATCATGTAATTCTCCAGTCCCACCGATCTGCTAGCATCTGTATTCACCTGTGGAGCATTTCCTTCCTTGTTTATTCAACCAAAATAAGAACATTGATTTCAGAAAGGTGCTATTCACATGCAATGTTACCCAAAAATACGGAAACAAAGCTACCCAACCAACCAACCGACCAACCAAAAATCTTACCCTTCTCATTTCCATTAAAGCATAATGGAAGGTCATATGGCAAAGGAACAACAAACCGATGACCAGATCTTTATAACCAGTGTAACTGTGGACCAGGGATTTACAAACTCAACATAATTTCAAGGACTACCAGCAGTTAATGGGAGGAATGAACTATTCAAAATGAAATGTTGAGAACATTTGATATTAGTTTTTAAAAAAAAAAAAAAACAAAACTTATCACCTATCTCCACCTTGTACAATACACCAAAGCCACTTGTGGCTGTAAGAGATGCAAAGGTGGAAACTGTACAAGAGGGACAAAACTCAGGCTAAAGGATTTTCTAAGTATCAAAGCCATGCCAAAAAAAACAAAACAAAACAAAAAAACAAAAAAACCCAAAGGTAGTTACCAGAGGTCCCACAGACATGTGAATGCTAATGTCACTAAACTTCATTCACAAACACAGACTAAACAACAAACTGGGTAGGGGGAATGCATGCTATCTGTGCGATGGATTAATACTTTTATGAAATTTCTTCAATCAAATAAGAAAAATGCTAGGGCTCTAAGGGAGAAGTATAGAAAAATAGTTAAGTCACCAGGGGGAGAAGCAGTGGACGCCGCTAATCAGTACCCAATTTTCAGTTAATTATGCGAACACAACTGTTCTTGTCTAAGATTTGAAAAGACTTCAAAAAATTAAAATCCTCTGTGCTGAAAAGAATTCCTGTTGTGTGCTGGAGCTGTTGAAGGGAGTGTGAACTTGCCACCTACAAGCACTAACTGGTCTGGAATTTGCTGTGAAGAGTAGGCCAGATTCAAATTCAGAGATCCGCCTGCCTCTGTCTCCTGGGTGCTAGGATTAAACATGTGCCACCATGCTGGGAAGTCTCTGTATTTTTTTATTCAAGAAACTTAACCGATCAGATGACTGAGTTACTGGGGATCTCTGAGGTTAAATACTTGTCTCTTTTGCAGGAAGCTCTGGGTTTGGCTATTGGTAACACATGAATAGGATGGTATGAAAATCAATATATTTAAGTATTTATAAAGGCCGAAACACAGAGGCCCAGATCTTTTTTCAGACTCACCGAGTCTGCACTTCCATAAGCTCTGGCGTTGATCTGGGGAACACTGAGGTTTGTCACTGACCTGGACTCTGGTTTTGTTTCTAATTATATCCACGTTATGACTATGAACCTTAATGCATTTTTATACCCTACTGTCTTAGCCATTCCAGAGGGATCTCTATGGTCTATGAGCTTTATAAACATTTTTTTGTTGTTTTTTTTAAGAACACAGCAGCAATGAATGGTGTATGATCTAAAATCTATAGCCAGACCCACCATTCAGAACTTACCATTATTAATTGTAATGAGATTTCTAAGTCATCCTATAAAAGCTTGCATAATCCATAGGGTAGAAGGAAAGCAACCGTATCTTAGCAATAGTTTTAGTGATTGTTTTTGATGCTCCTGACTCGAACAGAAGAGTCTAGCCAAGCCTGGTTCTGCCATCACTCTAGGACTTCCCATTATGGGAGTTTCAGTAACAGCCTATAGGCTCACATGTTTGAATTCCATAGACCTCAGTTGGTGAAACTGTTTGGGAAGAAACAGGAGGTTGTGGCCTTGGAGGACACTAGGGGTTGACTTTTTAAGAAAACAAAAAACAAAAAATCTGGTGCTGTTCCCAGTATGTTTTCTGTCTCCCCTCAAAGATGTGAGCTTTGAGCTGATGCTTGGTTCCTTGCCATCATGAACCCTAACCTTATGAAACTGTAAGCCCCAAATAAAGTCTTTTTTTTTTCGTAAGTTGACTTGGTTATGGTGTCTTACCTCATAATAAAAAATTAACTAATATATTCATAGATGGTACAGTTTGAATGTAGATAGCTGGTAGGGAAGGTAGGTCTCAGAAAACTCTAAAGATGAGGCAGGCAGAAATATAAAAGGTTGATACTAAGCTATAGACTCTCTTTTTATTGTGAACGTAGATCACAGGCAAGAGCTCTTGCCTTCAAGGATTTGAAACAACTTTATGGACACATCACCAAGTTATTACTAGGATATCTAGAGCACTGAATCGTTATGCCACTCAGCAAAGACAGTTGGGTTGTTAGAGTTGAGAGAGAAACTTCTTTCTTCTAAAGAAGCTACATTTTCTTTTGTTTTAATAAAAGATTTTTTTTTTTTTTTTTTTTTTTTTTTTTTAGAAAATACTGGTCAAAAATTGACTTTAAAAAATAATTAAAGTACGGTTAAAGACGTAAAACTCATCAGATTATGCTGTAGAAACCAGTAATGAGTAAATTCTCCCTAGATTTTATGAACAATCTTTATTTACAGAAATCAAATTTGTCAAATAACAACATGGCAAAGAAACACATATGAAAATCTGCTGCCCTTGTATTGTTATGGTTTTATTGCATATTTACAATTTGGGCACATTATAAGGATATACAGAAGCCAAATTTCCCAGCCCTTAGAAATCCAATAGGAAAAGGTTAGATAAATCACACACGGGTATCTGAACATGGGTATTGGAAACATATATGATCACAATTTCACAGGTGAATATTGTTTACTAGGACAGAAGATGAGAATAGTACACAGTAGAAAGAAGTCACCCAAGTACAAAACTAACAAAGTTGGGCTGAAAAGATGAAGACTATGACATTTAAAGGCTAAAATGTCTACAAAACATACTATCCGCTACGTAAACTGTGAGGTAGAGTTCTTCCCATCCTAGTGTCTGCTTTCCTGACCACACTGGGCACTTCCCTGCACAGGTCTTTCTCACGCTGTGGTACCAGGAACTGTCTCCTGTATCTGTCCTTGGTTTTCTTTCTGTCCCCTCCACTTCCATCATAACGTGTTCTGTACCCCTCAGGGATGCGTCTTATTTTACGAGCTGAAACTGGGTGGTAAAGGTAACAGGATTGAGCTGGTGGTCCTTCTTTTAGCTAATAAATGAGCATGCTTAGAGCCCAACCTCTCAGAGTGGAGCTAATTATAAAATTTCATGTCTGAGGAACCACTTGGGGAGCTGACAGAACAGCATCCCTTCCCTCAGATACCAACTACCACCTTCAAATAGGAGTGATATCATTTCTACCCCCAACTTCTCTTACTATTTCAACATGGGAATCAGAAAAATTGTTTACAACTTTTTACACACCCAAAATATAAATAATCAGGGCACAGAACAACCACACTGGAAAAAAGAATGAGTTTCTTTTGAAAACCACTCTGCGAGCCAGGATTCTGAGTATTTACTCATGAGAAAACGAGTAACTATATTCATACAGATGTTCTTAATAATGATCATTGCAGCTTTGTTAATAATTGGCAGTCCTGGAAACAGCCCAGTTAGCCAATAGGAAGCCGGGAAAACAAGTGGCGATATACAGTTATGGGGACACCACTTAGCAATAAAATAGGGATGAATTAATAATACACCAAGCCCACAAATAAACCTCCCAAATATTACGGCTGTAAAGAAGCCTGGATGTGCAATGTTAATTAAAATAAGTTCTAAAGCAGAACAATCTAACTTACGGTAGGAAGGAAGCGCACTGCTTGCCATCTGGGGGCCGTGACGAATGAGAAGGGAGAGCTTTCTAGAGAGGCAGATGTCCCTTCCCGTAGTATGCCGCGTAATACTGAAACGGAGCACGGGAAGGTTCCACGCATGTCCATTTCATGAATGTAATCTTATGCCAAGAGAAAGCAGGTGCGGAGCCCTTGCCAGTGAGAAACATTCTAAGGTATTTAGATGGAAGCACGCGAGAACTGCAGTTCCAGATCCGTCAGAACATAAGCCGGCTGGATGGACATACGGACGGGCATGTGACAAAGCAAGTGTAACCAATGGTGGTGAGGATGCAATGAGATAATTTTAAATTTTATAGACTGAAATTTTTATATCAAAACTTTGGGAAACAGAAGTTTTGACATTTGCTCTGTCAACATGATAGTGACCAAATACTTCTATGTGCCAATTTAGAAAATTAAGTTTCTCTTCAGAGTCTGAGGTGAGCAATGCAGCTCCCAAATCTACTCAAAACTGCCCAAGTGATACTTGGATCCTCTCACAAGTCTGAAGAACTACATCTACTCTGAGCAACTTCACTGGCTGTGAAGACTAACACCCGAGCGAGCTAAGATGCAGATACACTCTTCAGAGACAAAGCAACCATAAAAATGGTTAGTGTTCTTTCTGTCTTAGAAACTAAAACAGCCAAGAAAATAGGACATGAAAGATGTGATGCTGTAGCCTCCCGTGGATAGGCGTGGCCTTCAACCCCCAAAGGGAGACCTAGGCAGCCACCCCGAGGGCTCTGCATTGGACTTGTAAACATTTGCTAAGATGTCCCCTCAAGATTCAGTAGGAACCAGCCTCAGAGTGCAACACCCTGTCAGACACGCTGTTGCACATGTCTCTCTTCAAACCCTCACAACTCTGCTCTTAATACTTGAAGTAACTATTTTTAGCCATGTTTGGAATTCCTGTATCATGACATACAAGAATTATATATTGCGTCTTGTCTCATTAAGAGTTCTCAGAAAAATAATCTTGCATCAACAAGCCATTTAGTCACCAGCATTCGAAATACTTTCAGTGCCGGCTTTCTTGTTCTCTTGAAGACCTCCGTGTCCTAGCACAGGCTCTGCCTCTTCCTGAAGTGTACAGACTAGTGTTTGTTCTCGTGTTTGCTCTTAACTGTCACTGCAGCATTACGTCATTCTGAGCATCACCAACACAGTCCAGTGCTGTTACAGCACACCTTCACGGCTAAGCTCTATGACAGGGCCAGTCTTTCCCTGTTACCACTACTGCCTGAGTTTGTCAAGCTGCCTCTTTTCTAACCAAAGCCAGCACTAATGGTTGTCGAAAGTCGTGTTTACCTCAGCACTGGGAGAGCCTACAAATATCCCCAGAAGTAGGCTCTTGTTTTATAGCTTGTTCCTTAATATACTCCAACCACGCCTTTCTCTGTCTTGTTAAATAATTGAGTAAATGGATTTGTCTCATGCCCTGTCAAACACAACACAGATGATATGTGTGTCTTGTCTTCTGTCTCGCTGTCCTAACTTCTTTCCACAGCAGGGTATCGTCAGCTTTAAAGCTTCAGTATGTGATGAGGGTACCAGCCCCACCCTCAGGATGTGATGGAGTGCGCACGGCACGTCCACTGTGAAGAGGGCAGGGCTTTGGGAGTTGGGGTGGGGAAGAGAGTAGAGGTGAGAGAGCAGGGGTGAAGGGATGAGGATGAGGGGCGGGGTGAAGAAGGGGGTGTGGAGCAGAGGGGATAAACAGTGTCCCCTCTGCCACCCCATGAATGTCACTTGAGACAGAGCAAGATTAAAGAACACTACTTCCTACTCGGAGAAAGATTATAGCAGTAATATGCCCCCTGTATATGCTATGCCCTTGCGTTTTCAATACTTCTGTAGATTATTACATTTCGTTACTGAAATTGATGGCATGGGCATTTCATAGATTACAGTCTCGGGGATATTCCTTGACATACAGTGATTCTGAGAAATCAAGGCCTGTCAAATGGTATTCACTATGTTTCACCAAGATATTTATTGGCTACATATAAGAAAATCCTTCCTGCTCTCAAGCAACAATGTTTACGTGTAGAACTGAAAGTCAACACTGGTGCTGTTTGCCTTTCTTCATGCCATCTTTTTAAATCCTGGAGAGCTTTTCCTTTGGGTGCATAATCAAAGATAGCTCCATTACCCAAGTCTTGTAGATAACAGCCAATTTATGGATGTTTACTTTAGCCTATACCTTCTCTACAACTCAAGATCTACAGCATTGTATCTTTAGTTCTTAGCAGCCATCCTGATTTTATTATGACTCTGTGCTTTGGGTAGGATGCGAGCCATGCATAAGAACACACAATCTCTTCTGACAAGTACTTAGCATATGAAAGAAGGCTGATGGTCTCTACCAAAGTATACTGTGCAGTGGAATGCATCCACCCAAACCTGCAATCATACCACAGCATGCAAAGGGATTTAGAAGGGAAAATAAGATTTGCTTAGCAACTTGTCATGTTCTGAAAATGAGTCACAATACTAACAGTATTCTATACATCAACTGAGGGTAATGCAGTGACAGACACATTGCAAATAGGTAACATTCACAAGCCACTTTAAATCCCAGAGAAGTACAAGGTCCAGCCCACTCTCCTGTACTGAACGGACACTAGCAGGCTGAGCTCTCTCGCCAACACTGTTAATGACTCCCCTGTAAAATAAGGTCAAAACAATGAGAACTGGGAATGCAGCCAAACGAGTCTCAAAGGAAGTTATCGTCTTTGCATCACAGCTCTGCCAAGTCAGATATGTACTAAGAGAAGACATCAAATTGCCATTGTCTGCTGAGTTTACACAGGAACAAAGATAGGCATAGGCAAAAAAAAAAAAAAAAAAAAAAAAAAAAAAAAAAAAAGAAAGAAAGAAAGAAGGAAAAGAAAAGAAAAAGAAAAAGAAAACCCAGACACAAAAGCGACCCAGCTAACATGTCAGTCAGCCTCCAGGAAGGGCTAAAAGAAGGCAGGGGCTGCGACACTGAACCAGTAAAAAGGAAGTATTTCTTTTTAATGACATTTGTAGGTCAGTGTCAGTATTAATATAACAAAGGCCTGAGATTTCAAACAAACTGAAGTCACCGCCTTCGTGTGTCCTCTAAATAAAGTGTGACAACATGAGGAAAGCCAGTTTGGGGCAATCCTGGGTTCTTATTGGTAACTCTTATGCATCTGAACAGACACTGGAGAGGAGGAGCCCATGTCTGCCAAAGGAGAGTGACTGTGCTCATTCTGCACTTAACTGTTCAAATCATGCATGGCATTTCCATATTTTGTTTTCCTTTACCTTTTGCAGGAGAGAGGGCTTAAGATACATGAAAATGAAATTGAGATTATGCATCCATGAGCTGATGGCATAATTACCAGGTCAAATAAAAATACTGATGATGCTGAAACTCAGTAAAAAGAAATAGATATTGCATATAAACAAACATCTAAAAGTAACGTGTCTAAGGATAGATCCTTAGACACGTAAAAACATCGGACACATTCCACGGAAGCAGATGTATAAGTCAGTCCTAACGCTAGAAGAAAAAACAACTGTTTAAATACACCTCAGACTACAGTGGTAGAGAGATTACTACTAATGCTTATAAAGGAACACAGGTGTAGGACCAAGCGTGTTACAAATGAGGAAAGGTCTAGGCACAAGATGTGTGGGCCAAGAGTCAGCCCTCAGAAGGACCTTATGACGAAACAGGAAAGGGTTAGCACCGTCATGAGGACTGAAGAAAGAATCACAGGAGCTCCTATGCACAGGAGGACAGCCCTGAAGGAAGGTTATCAAGTATAGAAAGGACTTCTGGATGGTCTCAGAGGCAGTGTAAGCCATGGGGAGCAGCTCAATTCTGCCCTGGGCATCATGGTACCCTTAATCAAAACTACTCCAGAAAGAAAAAGTAAGTATAATATGCTTTCATTTAGGTGAAAATGACAGGGAGTCAGCTGAAAGCCGTGCATTTCGGATCAGACATGAAATGCAGGACACTAGGGATGGGATGCCTAATGAGACAGAGCTGAGGACAGCAGCACAATGCGCATGTGCAGCAGACCTAATGTGAGAGAGCGAGGTCAGCAGCACAATGCGCATGTGCAGCACATGTACTGTGAGAGAGCTCTCACGTGGCAGAAAGAGCATCTTTGAGTGATGGAACACTATTCCGGAGAGATGCTAGAAACTGAGAGAAAAGGAGGATGTGTCAGAGAGCAAAAACATTCGATTCGGTAACTGGAAGACTATGGCTGATTTTCAGAAGGACCGCTTCCTGTCAAGTGAGGTGTGAGGCTGACTGAAGGGTGCCACAGAGTTAGGGATGAGGATGGATGGAATTCATCAAGGCCGGCAGAGAAGAAGGCTGGAGAAACTGGCTTTAGCACAGAAGAGTATGTGAGCATCTCTACGGACTGGAAAAATAAACCAGCATACAGTTCGTCACATAATTTTGTTCTGATAAGCCCAGTTATTTTTCACCTTAAAATATCTTCTAAAATTAAAATTAATACAATGTTAAATTATATATATTTATAACTTAATACAAACATAAAAGCATTACCATTTTATGACAAATTTTATTTCTAAAGATCTGTACAGTTTTGTGTCTATACTTCTTCAAGATGATTTTTGCCTCTAGTATCATGAGATATTAAATATTACTAACAATTTCTGCTTTAGTTCCGGAGTGATTACTGTGATATAAAAGATTACACTGAAGTAAGTATGCATACCTTCAGCTCTAGCCCTCCTTCCCCACAGACAAAGTGTCTTCAAGGTAGTTAATATTTTGGACACCATTTTTCAAGAGAAAAATTTAAAATAATATTCTATTATTATGTTCTTAGAGGTCTAAATTGTTCTTCACAATAAACATGCTTGTTTTTTATTATATACACATGCATACATTTGAAATTCTTGCCTAAAATACATGCAGCCACCATTAAAAACAATGATTAACCCACCTTACAATCCTAAGAATGCCCCTTTAGTAAGGCACTCATGTTTAGAATCAGGATGTAACTACCAAATTAAATAAGATGTTTAAAGAAATTTTTTATTAAGCACAAACAACTTTTAATACATTATGAATACAATAGGAAAATGTCTTTCAATGAATATGATATATCAAAGATCTGAAGGGTTTTCTTCATATAGACAATAAAAATAATCAATTTTGAAGAATTACAAAGTAAAATTTTTTGAGGACACCACTACTCACTAGCAGTCTAACTATGGTCTAAATATCCTACATCACCTGGGGCGGAGGACAGCCATATTTTATAGACAATTCCTAAACTCTGATTAGCACCATTCAAAGCTTAGTATTGGTTGTTTGTCTACAAACTGACAAGTCAGGTACAGCGTGAAAGCAAGGACTCAGTGCGGTGATTACAGTTCCTTCTTTTTGATACCAGGAGTCTACAGTCTCAAAGCATGTTGTGATTATGCCTTGGTAGTCGAGAAATGTTAGCAGTTAGAGAGACCTGTTGTGGGAAGAAAGGAGGCTTATCCTGCTGTGAAGTGCATCGTAAAGAGCTGTGGCTAACCCCGCAGTGTGCCAACAGCAAAGGTGTGTGGGCATATGACCTGCAGATCTGTGGGAGCCGAGGACATTAGCTCTCCGTGGTCACCAATTCAGGATGTCTCAGCTGCTGCCTTTTGAGACTGACCAGTTTCATTCTGTCTCTGATGTGTTCTGCAGTAGAAGCCATGTCACTTGGACTCCCAAAATATTGTTCAGTTCTAAAATTAGAACACACAGAAATCACACAGGTTAATCCAAATTCATTTAACTGTAATAGGTGCATAAAAGAAGTTATCATAAAATATGACATAACCTTTGAGTACAAACTAGTTCATCTGGAGCACAGTGACTTGTACCTATAAACCAGTTCTGCTGGGACTGATCTTTTGCTGCAGGTAAATCATATAACATTAAGCTACTTTGACAGCTCAAATCCAAGTATCCCTAGAGATTTTCTCAGTGTCGACTATGAATGATGTTCTTCTAAGGGAATAAAATGGTATTTTTTTCAGTATGAATTCTAAATATTCACTGGAAGTTCCTGACAAGCAGTATGTCCCTTGTGTCTCTTTTAAGTTCTGTCTATCTGTTTGGCTCCAAGAAGCCCCCCACTGCTGTAACATGAAAAACCATAATTACCCCACCTGCAGCTGCAGCTGCAGTCACTGATGGAAGGTAAGAAAAGGAGCCAAGACCTGGCCCTAGCTTCTCTCCTCCACTCCATCACACGTCGGCAAAGCAAGGATCCCTTACCTCTACCTGATGGTGTGGTTTCTCTATTGTCTGAATTACAGTCCCTTCACCCTACCTCTCAGTGACTCCCTAACAAGGTCTGTTTCTCCAGGCATGAAACTCTTGATTCTTTTCCTGACTTACTTCAAATTTGAAAATAAAAGGCAGGGTGCAGACCAGGGCCTGGTAACTCTCCATATGAAAAGCCCAGGATGCCTTAGAGCCTGTTGATAAGATGACAGGTTTGGAGATGGACAGAGCTGAGACTGTATCCTAAGGCCAATACCTAGAAACTGGGCAACCCTGGCCTATGGCTTAATCTGAGCCTCAGGTCCCTCAGGTCTAAATCACTGAGTGATCTGGCTCTATCTGTTGAGCAATGAAGATGAAGAGCGGAAGGCACTTGACGGGAGCATCTCACGAGGTCCCAGTCCTTCCCGACCCTCCCACCATGAGGCCCAGGCCGCAGAGCTCCTGGTAATCCTCACAGCTCAGGCTCCAAGTTGTGAAGAATCAAATCTAATGTCAGCAACACCAACTGTCGCTGCCAACGGTGATTTGAACTTCTTTTCAGTTTATGTTGACTTACAGTAGGAGTTGAAAATGTGAACCAAAATGCATATACTTAGCTTTGTAAAGAATAGATTGATAAGAGAATGCAGCATACCCATCGGGGTAAACCACGGGGACAGTGAGTCTATCCAGAAGTGATTTTCCAATTGCTTCAATTTCCTCAAACTGTTCCTCATCATTCATCGCTTCAGGCTCTTCTGGGCAGTCTTGCAAAATCTGGGCAGCACCAATCAAGAAACATAAGAGGGAATTAGTCCTGTGCAAACTGTGTAAGCTGAAGAAGGTGTTTGGTTCCATGCTTAATGTCTTTATAAGCATCACTGTACAAACTGGTAAAGAAATTATAGTCACAAATGAAGCATATCTCTAGTAAAAATATATTGACACCCTCTTCTGGTGTGTCTAAAGACAGCTATACTGTACTTACATATAATAATAAATAAATCTTTGGGCTAGAGTGAGCAGGGCCTTAGCGAGAGAGGTCCAAGAGAGCAGAGGTCCTAAGTTTGATGGCTTACAACCATCCGTACAGCTACAGTGTACTCATATATATAAAATAAATAATAATTTTTAAAAAAGAAACTAAGCTAAACCAAAATAGAGCATACAAATACACCTTTGTGAAGTCCTGCCTAGCTCCTTTCATCTGTGATTTCAGTGTTATAATTCAAATATAGGAAGCTGTGCCATCTTGGAAGACCTTTTATTCTTTTGTTTTATTTTAATTGAAAATTTCAAAATTTGGGGCTGGAGAGATGACTCAGTGGTTAAGAGCATCTTAACCTCTGGCTGGTTCTTCAGAGGACCAAGGTTCCATTCTCAGCACGCACATGACAGTTCACAACTGTCTGTAACTCCAGTTCCAGAGGATCCATCACACCAGATATGTACGCGGTACACATGTCTGTGCAGGCAAAAATACCCATACACAAAAAATAACATAAATATTTAAAAGAAAAGAAATACCAACTTTTTATTTAGAATTTATTTATTTTTATAGACCTTCTATAGTGTTCTTGATTTTAAAATATTCCTACACTTAAAACTAGTCTCCTAAAATATTATCAGTGGTGTTAGAAACTGTCCTGCTTCTCTTTCTGATACAGAGGGTACCGTGCCCCATGCCAGGGGGAGAGCTTCAGGCCCTACATGGCTGCACAGGAATATCCTCCCTGGTCAAACCCATTAAGGAGAACATTTGAGGTCTACCATTTTTTTCTTGATGAACCACATATTGTATAACAATGAGAATGTTCATTGAACTAATGAGTCAATAAACAAGTCAAACCACCTCCTATCTTTCTTTTGTCCTCATTAGGTTTGTCTCATTGTGGTTTGTCTGTTGTTTCTTGTTCCAGGCAGGGTCTCTCTCTAGCCTGCCCTTGAACTTGTGATCTTCCTACTTCATTTTCCAAAGGACTGAGACTACAGGTATGATCCAGCATGCTCGATGTCTGCACAGGTCAGTGAGTGGGTGTGAAAGCCGGCTCTGGCCACTTTAACAGTGCACTTCAGACATCACATGCCTTGCTTCCCGAGGGGCCCTGCCTCACCTATGCTGTCCTGCGACGAGGTGCAGCGGAGGCTTTCCACTTCTCACTGCATATTTAAAATCCCTACATGTAAATTCCCACTGTAAGAGCTCAACCCAAGAGGAACTACCCAATTAAGCTTCCTTCTTGAATGAGATGTCCTCATTCTTCTGTGAGGAGAAATGGGCTCTATCAAAAACTTGCCCAAATAACACTACTATTTTTATTGCCAGCTTTTATAACTAATGACATAAAATTATAAAAAAGAAATTCCAGAATCTTTGAAAATAACCATATAGCAAAGGTTTTTTTGTTTGTTTAGTTTCATTAGTTTACCTGGCCATCCTTTACCCTAAATTGTGCAATCACAAGGTAACTTTTAAAAACTGACAATTTTAAAAATGTAGTTGCCAAAACAATTTCTTTTCCTGACCCAATGACAGAGCCAGACAAGGTGACAGCAGAGCGCAGACAGAAGCCTGGACCTGGATTGGGCTGCGTGGGCCTTGTGCTCAATTCCCAGCACCCACATGACAGTGCTGTTACTGTCTTTAACTCCAGCCCCAGAGGAATGTGACTCCCTCTTCTGACCTCTATACATGCAGTGTACAAACCTAAATTCATGCAAACACTTATACACATAAAATTAAAAAAAAAAAATCAAACAAGTTTTTAAAGATCCTGCCTACCTTTTCAGCATTTGAGTGAAAGGCAATGGCCATCTCCAGCCTGTGCACTCTCTCTTCAGAGGCCACTGTAAACTGCTTCCACACTCTGTTCAGGCGAGGAAGTGTGTCCCCTGAGGACCGGGAAGTACAGCGCAGAGACTGGCACAGCACAACTGTGGCCTGCAGCAGCTGTCTGCCATAGTCGTAAGTACTCTAGGAAGGAAAATAATCATTGAGATAGAACACAAGAATTCAAACGGAGGGGGAGGGGAACAGTGTGGCACCACTAGACATTAATACTACACACTCCAGTGGCCTCAGAGAGCTGATGATGACCAAAAGGGGGAGGTGAAGTTAGCTACACACTTTGTATTACATCTAACAAAGTAAAATATAACCATATGAACTCCATATTACAGAAATACACAAACATACTCTTGATCCCCAAACAATTCTGTATTACTATACTAATTCTACTGACATACTAGGAGTGTTGCTTTTAATTTGCTGGCATCACACATTGGTTGTGTGAACTGTTAGATGGTCCACACGATATATAATACTAAATACAGGGTGCACAGAGACCCTACACTCAAGCCGGAGTTCATATGCACCAGATGGCATTGTCTTAGTTCTGTGCAGCAAAACTGGCCTTCTTAGACCTTGTAGGTAAAGTTACACCAAATCTTGCAGAAAGCTATTCACACAGTGAGTGCACTTGCAGAAAAGAAGACAAGTTCTATACCTGTGCAACATCGACAAACTTTCTGTGTTTTTCCAGTAACACCTTCGTTTCCTGAGCATCGTCACCCAATCTGATGTGGGTCTTCAGCAGCGCATCCAGAAGTTCACTTAGCCATTCTACCGCCTACGTGAGAATAGAGAATAAAACCGATTCGGAATTCTCTTCTTGTATTAAATAGGACATCTGTACAGAACTTTCTTCTGTTTGATTAGTTAGTGCTTTAATTCTAACTTTGGTTTTAGCATTTTTCAATGCCATGCTCTATGAACTAATGATCTCCTCTGCTCCTCAAACTTCTGCCTCAAATACCAAGGCTAGACCTACCGAAGAGAAGTGCTCAATGTAAAACTAGCATCATTGTGACCCAAGGCCATAGAGTTCTGCTGGGATCTCATTACAGATGTGATTACATAATTTTCTGATACTAAACACATGATTACATCAAGTTGTTTATGTAGTACTGAGAATTCTTTTACGGGGTGAAAGCAGGGTCCTTTACTAGCCTTCATTCCAGGATAGAACTAACAACTGAATTAACAAAAATAATTAATGAAGGTTCCCAGTCTCTAAATCAGCAGAGGGTTTTGCTGAGGGGGGTGAGTCGAATGAGATCAGTTAACTAGCCGAATACCAAGCTGTATTCCCTACGGAGAAACAAGAACATGATGCAATAAACTGACTTTATCAGCACCACAGCAGTCCACTTGTATTTATAGATACATGACCTTAACTTTCTACCTTAATCTATAATGGAGTAAATCTAAACCAACCTCCTGTGCGGTTAGCCAGGCCTTACCTGTGAAGCATCCTCTTCACATTTAAACAACTGCACCATCTGAAGCATCTTCAGCCTCCGCACATCTACCATGTCCTCACATCTAATGGACCAAACACAAACTCAGCTTATTATTCTGGTTTCAGTGATTGTCTGACATGCGTGTTTAACAGAGCACTAAAGTACTTAGTCCTACGCTAATAACTGCAACTATTTTGTACTGACTTGTCAGAAGTTTATGAATATCTAATCTAGTATCTATGTTACATCAAGACCTCAAAATACCTGGAATGACACTGAATGACAAACCCTCTTGAGGATAACATGGATTCTGCAAAATATTGAAGCAAAGCATAAATGCAGTGGTCTACCAAAACTCAAAGAAACTTCCATCAGCAACTTTACTAACCAAGCTTCAAAGATAAAAGTATAAGAGTTTAGAAGATGATGTTTCTTGAAATTTTAATTAATATATTTTATCAAATTATATTAGCTGAAATAATATGAAATTGTGAATTAAAAATGTGTGTCTATACTCTTTAACAAATGGCCTGCAGATCTTCTGAGTTACGACAAACACAGTAGAGAACACTGCCTGGTCTCCCTGTGGTCAGCATGGATAACGTTCAGAGCAAACTCCAACAGTGCTTGGTGTGACGGAGATCTGACCATTCCCTTCATCCCCCACAGTCCCTTGAGAAAGCAGGAAGGGGACCCTTGTAAAGCCCCACACATCAGAAACAAGTGATTCGACAGGTCCGGCTCTACAGTCAGTGCTCCTGAGGAGAGTCTAATGATAACCCAGGGCTAGCTCACAAGTGGCTACTTTTTAGGTAAAGATTCTCAGTCACAGCCTAATGTTACAATACAGCTCCTGAGAGTAAGTCTACAAGTGACAGAGGGGGTAAAATGACAATTGTTTCCAAAATATAAAACAAAATATCGAAGAAACCTTAGTAATAAAGATGATTAGCACATAGAAGCTCATATATATTTTGTGTCATTGGGAAGATGTTAGCTTATATTTAAACTGTATATCATCAAAGCGCATGAATGTTAGTGTGGAAAATGTACCTGGGAAATGAGCTTTAGACAGATAAAACGATAAAAGACTGTGACAGATCCAGCACTTTATGGGGGTGCAAAGGAACAAGTGACTCACTTGCCTAGAATTAGCATCCATGGACAGAAAACAAGAAGATAAGGAAGTCCTGGATTGATAAAAAACACAACATATTCATGAAACAACGCAAGTGAAATTCTGTGGAAGTTACAGACACTGACACTGCAGAGCTGAAGGCGGCCTCCCACGTGATCCTAGGGACACAGCTTCATCTCAGAGGATTCCATCCAGCACATATGTCTGACGAGAGCAGTCCACAGCAGCTTCCCTGTCACCAGAAGTCCATGCCTCCACCCCACAGAAGACATGATGAACACCAGCACGAGACCCTTGAGGCCCCGCCGCTATCCTTCTGTTGTGAATGGGAGGCTGCTAAGGAATATCACTTTAAGACGGAAACGAGCACCAGCATCTAGAACAGTTTAGACCATGAGGCTAAAGACGAATCCCAAGCAGCTCAGGCAGAATTGGTAAACTACAAGGCAGTCCAATTATAGTAACAGAGGCAACTATGAAAACATCTGTACAAACCACAGCTGGGGCCTTTAAGTGACATCACCTGTGGCCTGCAGGCCCACGCACAGTTCAGGGCCTGTGCATGTCAGTGGACAGGATCTAGTAGTGTGGAGCATGGTACAGTCTGAAGACTGTGATGAAGAGGAAACACTCAGGTATGTCTAGGAAGAGATCTGACCTTGGAAGTGTTAACACGGCTCTAAAGAAAAAAATAAAGCTTGGTGAAGATGAGGAGGAGGAAACTGAAGAAGTGGCTTCAGTAAAGGAATCCAGGAATCTGCATAAGATCCTCCAGAAGAGAACAAAAATCAAACCGGAGTGGAACAGACTTAAAACTGTCAACACCAAGATCAAAAAGTCAAGAATTGAAACAAACGAAAGACAAAAACCAAAACAAAGACAAAGAACCCAGCTCCGTAGAAGATATTAAGGCAACAATGCAAGCAAGTATAGAGAGGAGGGGTTCTCTTCACAAGTCCGTCAGTTACGTCAAGAACTGCTTCCAGATGGCAGACCAGGAGCCCTTGAGCCCTCTGGCAGTGGAGGAGGCCTTTTAAGAAAAGAGTTGAAAGGCTTTACAGTATTGCCCCTTTACTCCATTGCTATAGCAGTTGATATCTGGCTGTTTTTTATAATGTGAAGTGAGAACTTTGCTCTGTAAATTTTCCTTCGGTAAATGCTGCCCAGACCCCACTGCTGAGGGTGTACTGTCTAGATGCCTGTTTCATCTTTGAGGACAGTGATAGATACACTTTTACTTGGCCATAGACATGCATGGTATGTAAGGACAGGACATAGCAGTAGTGGTGGTCAGACCTGGAAATGGCTTGGAGACAAAAGTAAAGGTATGAAATGAAAAAGCCTCGGTATTCTAATAACAGAAACAAGAGTTAGCTGGGTGGTGGTGGCACACACCTGTAATCCCAGCACTCTGAGAGGCAGAGGCAGGCAGATTTCTGAGTTCCGCGGCCAGCCTGGTCTACAGAGTGAGTTCCAGGACAGCCAAAAAAACCAAATCCACCCCCCCCAAAAAAAGAAAGAAACGAGAGTTAATGACTTCTTCTTCTTCTTCTTCTTCTTCTTCTTCTTCTTCTTCTTCTTCTTCTTCTTCCTCTTCCTCTTCCTCTTCCTCTTCCTCTTCCTCTTCTTCTTCTTCATGTATATGAATGCACAGTAGCTGTCTTCAGACACACCAAAAGAGGGCGTCAGATTCCATTACAGAAGGTTGTGAGCCACCATGTGCTTGCTGGGAAATGAACTCAGGACCTCGGGAAGAGCAAGCAGTGCTCTTACCCACTGAGCCATCTCTCCAGCCCTTCATCTGGTTATTGTACATGGGTAGATTACTCTTGTCTGCAGCAGCCTGGTGGGCAGCAAGGCCCAAGGCAAGAACAAACCTTGGGCATCTGGGCGTAAGATAACAGGAAGATTAAAGACTTGGAGAAATCCTAAGTTTGGTAGCCGACAGCAACTTGAACAGGAAAGGAAGCAACGTTTGGTGTAATAGGAATCTAACCTAGACAGAGTTGGCTTGAGGGGAACGTGGCACATCCAACTAGAGGTCCTCTGGGGGTACCCCGAGTCAGAGCCCTCGGTAATTAGCAAGCCCTGAGCATGCAGGGCACAGTCAGAGACAACACCCAGAGAGGAGAGTGAGACCCATGAGCCCTGGAAGTCACAACTTCAGCAACAGAAAGAGAAACCAGAAGGGATGGAGCCAAGAGGGCGCTTTGAAATAAGACACAGATGTCACTGACTTCCAAAGAGACAGCACCAATTGTGGCCATTGCTATTTAGAATCAAGTGGGTCAGGTCCAAATATTCCCTGATTTTTCTGAGACTGAGCATTTATTAGATACAGCGATTAGAAGTTACTGACACAAGAAAGCAGACAGGGATTGTGAGGGCAGAGAGGAGACTAGAGGGATAGAAAATGACTCAGCGAAGTAAGGAGCTCAGGTTCCACCTGCACATGACTGAGCTCTGAGACAAGTGGGGCCATCGGAAGCCGTGGGCTGCGAGCAAGCCCCCCTCCCACGCCACGTATTATACTTCCTAAGCACTCACAGGAGGAGCCAGAACCAGGGCGGGCCAGAAACACTGCTGGAGTCTAAGACAGAGAACCAGGGCGGGCCAGAAACACTGCTGGAGTCTAAGTCAGAGAAGCCAGAGCACTCACCCAGTAGCACCCTAGCAGCTGCCAGGTGGAGCCCAGCTGGAGGGCAGCGTGCAAAGGGGCCCCCTGCCCTATGACTCCTCATGATGTGGAATGCAAATTTCTGTAAAATTTCCCATGACTTAAGTTTGCAGGTGTGCAATATTCCAAACAACCATGCCACATTACCTATCTGCACCTATTCGTGCCTCTGTGTTTTTAATCTTTTATTTTCTAACCCTTCGGGCCACTATTATAAACTGAATCTCTAGATCAATGATTCTCACTGTCCTAACACTGTGACCCTTTAATACAGTTCCTCATATTGCCATGGCCCCTAGGCATGAAATTATTTAGTTGCTACTACAGAACTGTAATTTGCTACTGTTATGAATCGTAACGCAAATACCTGCTCTGTGACCCCCAAAGGGGTCATGACCCACAGGTTGAGAGTGCCTGCTCTAAAGCCTCAAGTTCCTGTTAGTTTATTAAGGGAAACAAAATAGGTGTCAGGCCACTGTCTAATACCACAGCCAATACAATAATGGATATATGTACAATAATGGATATATGTACAATAATGGATATATGTACAATAATGGATATATGGCATAACAAAATGATACAGAACCAACTAGGTAAGACTCATCGGAACTCTAAACTAAGAAAACAGAAAAAGCACATGTCTCCCAAAAAGGTCATCTTAAAGCAAATATGAGTAACTAAAATCTTTACAACCAAGTAAAAAGGAGAGATGCCTCTTCATCTAATGAATTAGCATTGGTTGTCAGAACAATTACATAGAAATTATCACACTCACCTCAAACCTACTCTATACATAGCATATAACAGGCAAGAGATTTGAGTTTGCAAAATATAGAGTATTTAACTGTTATCTTGATAAAATTTAACATTAACATTTAAACTTTGCCTTTGTTTCCTAAGTTGCATGTCTTCCATCACTCCTTGTATGTGGTCCACGTTTTCTTTGTTTTCAATAGTTACATCCTTTCCATAGGCCCAGGAAGCCTGATTGGAGATCTGATCCAGGAGACCTTGACCTTTTTCTCGTAAGCCTTGCAATCCCACATCTAAAACAAACAACACTGGATTGACTCTTGTAACAAGGGTGTTTCTCCCAACAGCTAGACATGGGTTCTAAATGTAGACTTCAGACAGTGACACGCCAGGATGAGACCTTTGACTGTCCCAAGCAACAGAACCTTTAAATGGAGCTTAAAACTATTTTCCACTTTGCTAAATTCTCCCTAAATGGTATCTTCAAAGAACAAATCTGCATAGATGACTATTTCTAAAAACTAAAAGTACAAGAATCTCTATTCAACAAATACTATTTTCTATATTTTTCCTTTTGCTCATGTTCCATTTTTTTAGGGAACTGGTACATATATTTTGTTTAAAAACGTATAATATTTGTGAGATTGCAAAATCGCTCACCATGTTTGATAGAGTAAAAGGATAAATGTTAGCTTTGAGGTGGGCCACTACAGCTCGTACGCCATGGGGAATGCCATTCAAGATGTACAGACTCCAAATCAGACACGTGCATACGAGCTCTCTTTTGAGAAAAAGTGTGGCTCAAGAAAACTTCCGATACTTTAAAAGTACATTTGGTGTATGAAATATTAAATAGTATCATGCATACCATCCATTAACAAAGGCTGTAAGCAAGTAAAATGTCAATACAGAAATGCTTTTGAAACTAATTCCCTGAAGTTGTTTTCATAATGAAGTAATTTGGTTCAATCATGTGTTGTTGCTTTCTATGACCTCTCCTCTGTTCATCATCATCTCCATGCACGCCTTCACTGCTCCCTACTGCGCGAGTGTGCGTGCGTGTGCACACACACACACACACACACACACACACACACACGACACGGAAAGGGTCCTGATGTCGAGTGTCAGAGGCGGACTGATGGAACTTGGAGATTACTCCCAGTGTGGACACACAATGCACAGAATCAAACCAACTATTTTTTCTCATGGTTAGAATATAGCAACAAACATAACAAAATCACAGAATAAAACAGTTTGGGGCATGCAGGGTTTGCCATGGAACACTCAAAACTATGGTTTCTGCATGCATTACACATAGCTGTCCCTGGAATATGCAAGACATAGCACCTGTAGATTGACTGAATAACAGAAGGTAATGGTCCAAGGAAGGTGGAACTGAACAATCACAATGGAAAATAAATGCTTCAGTATAAATTATAACCCTTCAAGGGAATAAAACCTTTCAATACTTTGTTTCTGTGTTCACTGCAAATGATAATTAGTTCAGTATAAAAATTAACTTTCTAACCATGGTAATATTTTTACAAAGAACTCTTTGGTTTCAGCATTTTTAAAATCTGCTTACCAACACTTTTCAGCTTCTCTTCAAGCAGTTTTAAAGTTTGCTGAATCGATGCTCCATCAGCTGGTGCTACGTCTACGCACAACATCCCTAGTAAGCCGTCCAACTGCTGAGACAGCTAAAGCAGAGGACAGAGAGACAACCCTGAGGTAACCAGCAGCTCGTAGTCGTCAACGGTTAGTGAGGTCATCACAAATACACTTGGAAAGACTATGCAGTTAAAAGATAAGGATGAGCGATCAGAAAGCATGTTGTCTAGAGGATGGACACACGGACGCATGCATCAGGAAGGTCAGCAGAACGCAGGACTTATTGATGGCTCCATTTCTATGTTACAAAACATATGTACTGAGAAACCATCAAAGTGAACTACTAGCTTGGAATTCTCTAGTTAAATAGGTCCAATCACATGCAAACAACAAAATAACTTAAAGAAATTCATTTCGTTACCTCCACAAGAAAATTACTGTCCTAGAAAAGTCATCATGGGGCATGCAAACCCACAAAAGTTTTGTGCAGGTCACTTGGAGACAGGGAAGGGAACTGGAGCAGGTACTCACATCTTGGGCCACACCATGAAATTCCAAAGCTGCCTGCAGGAGGTTTTGCCTAAATTCTAGTTGACTGGCCTGCCGATAGCAAACGTCGCTAAGCTGTTGCTGTAGAGACTTCAACTCTACAAGATCTTCCTCATCTCCAGCGTTTAAGAGTGCTGCAATCTGCTGGTTAAGCTCCACATACACTGCAAACCATTCCTGTAACAGGACAGCACAAAGCAAACTAAAGGTCAGATTTGCTTCTGGAGCACTATTTCTAATTTCTTATGAAGAGAAACATAAATTTTTGCAATTTGGAATTATTTAAATAGAGGATAACCACATTCTTCCACTGTGACCCCCAAATCAGCCCCAAACCAGTCTCCCGGGCCTTCTGAATGGCCCTGCTTCCCTGTTACAGGGGAAGCATGTTCACACTCAGAAAACACAGGGGCCCCTGAAGCTTTCCCAAACCAACTATAGATCTTATCAAGAACGCCCCATAAGCCCTGGGTGCATTCATCCCTCAGCACCACCTCCGGACTGTTGCTGTCTATCCCCACACCTCACCTCTGCCTCAGTGCATGCTGCTGAATTTGAATTTCACCTTGTCAGGTCCCCCATCCACAGAGGGATGTCACAAAGGCTTGGCTTTCTCTTAGTAACATTTCTACCACGTAGACATCTACCAATACCAATTCCTGAATTAGTCCCTGACTCCCTGATTTCCTTCTGAACTGTATTATTCTCTTTATCTTCCTGACCTATCGTAGACACCACAAAAGCTGATTGCCTGCTACTCTACAGCTCCGTACACCTCAATGTCATGAATCCTGTTCTGTGTCCTCCCAGGACTGGTCCCAACTGCCCTCCTGTAGCAAGCTCACGTTACAGTTCTATGGGGGTCCACCAACCTGTCTACAGGCTTCCTGTCCAGAATGGGGCGCCTCCTGCTCTCTCCTCTATCCTGGGTCACAGACTCACACTACTTCCATTTAGAGTCATGCCAGGCTTCCTTATACGCAGGCACTCTTCACACCCTCGAGCCAGGCTTCTCTGCCTACTGCGACTATACCAGCTCACGTGGCTGTGGTACTATAGCCATGCGCTATACCATGGTGCTCAGCAGCAGAACACATAATACAATGATAGTCCACAGATTATATAGCTTACCAACATCACATCACTCCATGTTTATGCAACATAAAGAAAAATACATTTCAGTGCCTGCCCCCCTCCACACTGTTGGGTAGTAGATGGCAGGATACATGCATGTACATATCTCACTTTGTGCCTTGATCATATCAAAGACTTCAAAGTTTTATTATGTAAAAAAACTTATTAGGTCTTATTCTGCAATGTCTGTTTCACAGAAGAATTCTCTCTATTCTTCTCTTTTCCCACACATCCCTGGTACTGTGCTTGTGCTCCCCTAACACACACACACACACACACACACACACACACACACACACTCTCTACTGTTGTATTACATGTATCTTATTGGACTCTCTCAGTACCTTGTTCCCCTCATGATCTCTTTTCAGGTTTTACAATCTGCACACACACTCACCTCCCACTTACTGACTAGACACAGGACGAGAGAGAACACACAGTTCCTAAGATCTCCCTCCTTGCTTCACTGGAAGAACCAGAAGCCTCTCATGTCCCCACCTGAGAGAGAACCCAATGAGCAATTCTGGAGCCCTGCACCCTGGGAGCAGATCACACGCCCAGTGCTGTGCAGCCCTCACTGCTGCCCTGTTCCCTGGCAGCACCGACACCCCACTTCCATCACGCTTCCACAGCAGCACGCTTCCAGCACCGAGTTTGCTATCTCAAGTGTCCCTTGCTTGAATTCCTCCTTTGCCACATTTCAAAGTTCAGGGACTAAGCGCCATCTCCTCAGAGAGGCCATCTCCTCAGAGAGGCCATCTCCTCAGAGAGGCCATCTCCTCAGAGAGGCCATCTCCTCAGAGAGGCCATCTCCTCAGAGAGGCCTTGCCTTGATGCCACACCTCCACTGCTCTCTGCTCCCCACCTCTCCTAACTTAACTATAAATTCTATATGGTAAGACTTTGCTACAACTCAAGAATTTGGAACAATGCACTCAATTAATACACACTGAATAAATATACAAAATACAACAGACATTGCTGACTTGATATTAAACTAAGTAGGTAATAAGATGATTTTTGGCAATGTCTGGAAACTTTTGGGTTAACATGGCTAAGAAGAACATAAACAAAGACCTATATGCCTAGACTGTCAAAAATGTTGAGGTCAAGTTACTGTTGCATTAATGGTGCTGGTGAGAACTGTCTTACTATTTTATTGGTTATGTTAGAAACATAATTAGTTTTTAAGGAATTTTAAAAATAAAAAGTTATTACAATGGTTAATGGAGAATAGATGTCAACATCTCATTTTACACTATGTGTGTCCTGTGTACAGCATGGGGGGCGGGTCAGAGGACAACTTTCAGGGGAAGTTTTTCTCCTTCCACCACAGCTCACTAGGCTCGGCAGCAGGCACCGTCTCACCAGCCCAAGAACGGCTGTTTTAATGTGAAAAGAATCATAGAGAAAATTGATGTCATGTTCTCAAATAGAATGTGATTTCACTGTCTTATTTATAGCACTTATTTAGTTAGTATTCTGAAGAAATGTGTCTACTTCCTGAAAAAGAAGTTGCAATGATTCTAAGCAAAGCAATACATTAAGGGGTTAGCCTTCTAGAAAATAATTTTTCACTGAGAACTTCAAGCTTCACTTGGCTTGGTGGGGCCCCATGGTATTCAGGTTCTTGTAACCTCGCCAAGGATGTAAATATAACACAACGACTGGCTTGTCTCAAAAATCAATACCTCGATTAGAGATACAGATTTTACTGATTTACATAACTGAGGTTGACCTAAAGACATATCAGCCTGTCTAGGAAGAGTCATGGAGGACCTGGATTGTCTATAATATGTACTGATAATCAATTAAAGTGTTTATTCCTGCAAAAGAGGGGGATGTACATGCATGTATGTTCCCTTAGGCGAGCAGACTGCCTTTCATTCACCCTGATCTATCCAACTTATACATCGGTTGTAAGAATACTGATTAAGTATGATGAGATGAAAAAGCACAACATTTGGGGCTTGAATGAAGATATAGTAGCCAATGAGCTTGAGTGTCTTCTTTGCAGCACCAAGAGTCAGGTCTTAGCTGCCAGTGTATGTGCAGTGGGGCATAGTTGGAATGCTGAGCATCTACAATAGCTGTACCAGGAAAAGCATCCTACTGCGGATGAAAGAAACACTGCCAGGTCAGGCTACCAAGGTGATTCCTATAGAGGATGTATCAAGAGGAAATGTGTCTTGAGTTTTTAGTTTTAATTCTCCATTATGCTTTTATGTGAAATTTGAAAATTAATGCTTGACATTGAAATTTAATGCAAATGGAATACTAAACTCCTGCCTTAAAGTTCTGAGATTCCAGATATGCAACACCATACCAAGATTCAACTAAAATATTTCAAAATTTGTTATTAGATTCTATAGCCACTATTATGTTCCCTTCTATTTATTCTGTTATGCTAAAAAGCTGAATGAATTTCCAAACCATGATCCCATAAAAAGAACTGAGCGTTAGTAGGAGTCTCATTCTTCTTTACATTAATCCTAAACAGCCAAACATATTGAGTTTTTAGTTTTAATTCTCCATTATGCTTTTATGTGAAATTTGAAAATTAATGCTTGACATTGAAATTTAATGCAAATGGAATACTAAACATTTTCAAATTCTATCTTTGTTAGCTATCAATACAAAATTTTGCCATTACTTCAGAAGACCTGAAAAATACCAATAAATGCTTCCAGCAGTTGGATCTTGGTTACAAAAAGCAAGCAAGAGTTTTAATTTTGTTATTGGGTTTTTGGTTGGTTAGTTGGTTGGTTGGTTGATTTTAAGATAGAGTGTCACTATGTAGTACTAGATGGGCTAGAACTGGCTATATTTATCAGATTGGCCTCAAAGTTGGGGCAATTCTCTATAGGTGCATGCTATACCACACTCAGTTAGGTAAGTCTTGAATAAAATACTAAATATTAGAATTTTAAATATCATAAGCCGGCACATTTATTATCAACCAACCTTTTCACACATCAACAATGTAGCTCCACCTATTGGTTAAAATAGTTCAATTCTCTTTTTAAACCTAACAAGGGAGAATTTCAAACCTAACAAAAGTGCAACTGGACACAAGTCCACATCCACCAAGCTTTAGTAGTTTCCACCCTGTGACTGACTCCATTAAATCCAGATTCCACCCAGTCTCTCCACACCTCCCAATCATACAATGACTCCCAGCCAGCACAGACGACTTAAGCGCAATCTCTGAGGAGCCTCGGTGCTTTCCTGGAGGACTAGGAGTGAAGACATCAATTTGTCTCTGCAAGTCCACAAGTACCAGCAGCATAAGAATTTAGACATAAACAAGAACATTAGGTTCATTCATTAAATTGAGTGACTTCTCTAAGAGAAGACATAGAAAGGACCACTTGGGGCCCACGGAGGTGCACTGAGATGCCAGTAAAGCATGACTTGAGATCCTCACGTCACAAAGCCTCACTGAAGTCTTGCATAGTTAAGTTCTGTCAGATAAAGTTAGGCATGCTCTATGCCACATACTGATTTCAAGAGTTAAATAAGTGAACAAATTACATAATCCAGTTATAATAATGCACTCCAAAATAATCCACGCAGTTCCTACCAACCAAATCACTACCAAAAAATTAAAACAAAACCAGAAGCAAACTAATTATTACTAAATCATGTAAAAAGAACCAAGAGAATTAAAAAGATTAACTCCAGGAGCAGGGGCTTACAAGTTAAATATAAATTATCCACACAACTTCTTTTAAGCATAAAAGAGAGGTCCACGCTGCAAACTGTGAGATGCATTAAGCATATAAGCTTTCAATTATAGGATTCCATTTTTAAGTTTCTTATGAGTTCAACATTATTATTACTGACCAGTTTTAGAAGATATTCTAAGGAGATGCAAATTAACAGATTCAATGTTAATTTTTCCAATTTTGTATTCAATCCATTTAAAGTCAACGTAAGTGACATGGCCTGAGAAAACTGAGAGTCTTCCTCACCAACTGGACACGGCTTTCACCCTGAGCCAGGCTGCCTGCCCCACAGCAGAACCCAGACAATACTGAACTCCTCCACGTACAGAGTTTTACATTTTATATTCTTTTCAGCCATTATTCTCTACAACCAGTTTAGGGATTAATTTATTGCATGATGTATATCTGATTTCCTGTGTTTAACATGGCTCTCGGCATATAATCCTACTGTATATTCACAGGAGAGCAGCGAAGGCCCCTCTCTCTGAGGACCACAGAAATGCCACTTGGAAAAGGAAAAGAGACCAGGGGGAGATTGGATGGGGGGTGACAACTGCGGGTTTTAAAGGGGAAGTGAATATGATCAGAGCATTTGATATACAACTATAAAAATTTCACAATGGATCACATTATTATATATGATTAATACTTGCTGAAACAACAATTAAAACCAGAAGCTTCCATCTCAGGAACTACTGGTAAAGGTTTTGCATTTTTAAGTCACCGTTTCCCTGACACTGTAATCGTCATCCAAATTGTGCTTCTTTGACAAAGCAATGGAACTGTGATTATGTAGTAGCCATCGAGTTGCTTTTAGACCTCTACACACTCAACAGAAGCACTCCGTGCCCTACAGGGACACCGGAAGCAACCCCGCCCCGCGCAGTACTCAGTCCCACCCAGCTCCACGTGGTGCCCTGGCGGAGGGAAAGCTCCTCACACTGTGCTGGCTCTCAATCTCCTCGTGCTTCTGTTGCAGGGCCTGCGAAGCCCTGATGGAGTCGCCAATGCCCCACTGTGCTCTCAGTTGCTCAGACCCAGGCCCTTCAAGCCAGTTCACAACCTACAAATGGAAAGGTAAGATGAGAATCACCAAAAGCTTTTCAAATTTTCATTCTCATTAGTTTCCCACGCCCAAATTCCTGAATTCTTCAAATGTTTATAACTTAGATTATTTAATTCTATTTAAATATCTATTAAATATTCTTAAAAACTCATTTGTATTAAATGTCTCACTTGGAATTACATATTTATACTGGGAACTCACTTCCAGAAACCTGAATTTGGAAAACTTAACACTGAAGCTAATAGTCAGCTTTCAGCTCTCTGACTATCTGCCAGGCTGAGGTAAAAAAAACAAATCAAAAACCAATGTCTCACTTGGAATTACATATTTATACTGGGAACTCACTTCCAGAAACCTGAATTTGGAAAACTTAACACTGAAGCTAATAGTCAGCTTTCAGCTCTCTGACTATCTGCCAGGCTGAGGTAAAAAAAACAAATCAAAAACCAACAAAACACACTGGAATGCTTCTATTACAGAGGGTAAAATTTTACTTATAATAAGATGTCCAGAACTACAGGATTTAGAGTTCAGGAGGACATCAGAAATGACATTGGTCAAAGGTTTTAACTAACACTTCAGAAAACTGAGTTTCAGCAACTAAGTAACTTGTCCAAGGTAAGTAATAAGATACTACTGAAAGGAGCCCTATGATGATTCCTTCCAAAGCCCTAAAAACAGTTAAGTAACCAAGTTGAAACACTACTTTCTTGCTTTAGTAACAAGCTCATCCTAGGATAAACTAAACATCTAGACTTCTTAGGAGAAGCCCCACAAACTCTGCTCAAGTGAGTACTGGGAGGATCTGTAGTTTGCCACGATGATGAGACCCAGCCCTCATTTGTGGCTTCACAGAGGCAGGTGTAAAGAGGCAATATCCATCTTAGGTAGCTATGAGTCATCCTAGCATCAAAGGTTCACGCTCCATCAGGAATCACTGAACCAAATGATACCCCAAGCTGTATCCCACCAGAGAGTAACAGTTCATACCTGACCCTGGGGGAATTTTAGGAGGAGCAACATTGCCCAGGAACGCTGGTTACACTCCAGCCTTTATCAGTGCTTGGGGGACAGAGCAATGATCAGTCTCATGCAGGAGTCTGCTAACTCTTCCTGCACATTCACTGTGATGGAATTCTAATGAAGCAGAGCGGGAACAAGATCACCAAGGGTCACCTGTTACTAAGTTACAATCCGAGACTAGATGTACAGTGACTTAAACCTAAACTTAGGACAGTTCTCACAAAGTGCGTGCAGATACCACCATCGCTTGCTGGGATGGCCTCAGAATGAAGTGCATTTCTGCTAACATGGGATTGGCACACATACTCAGTTTTAAATGTTTATGCATTCTTTTTTATAATTATATAAACATACAATATAAGGAAGTCCTGTGCATTTCCTTCTGTTAATTTTCAAAGCAGCTTTCCTGTATCATTCAAGATGTATTTGCTTCAGCTGACTCCTAAGATCCAAGTGATTTCTATCTACTTGATTTTCACTTAGCACTAAACTACAATACTGTAGTAATTTTCCATGTGCAAACTACTATGATTTTTAATAAGTTTACAAACCTCGTTTTAAACAGGCCACCCCTTTTTCTGCTTCTCTCAACTGCCCAATCAATAAACCCATTCACCCTAAGATGTACAGCTATTGCATCTACGTCCAAGACTCTGCTGTTGCATTGGAACATGACTATATGAAAACATACACAGCAGTCATATACAGTATTTCCTCTAATTCTCCTTTCTTCCCTGGAAATTTGTCCACTGGACCGTTCTTGCCCAATGATGAAAATGCTAATGACTAATGCAAACATTATACATCAGTCCTGTAAAATACTTGCTTCTATCCAAAATCACCAGTTTTAAATGAATTTTCCAATAACCTTTGCGAAACGATTGTTATGGAAATGCTCCTGCCAACTAGAAAAGAAACCTCTTCATACAGTTAGCAGTACTGAACACATTGCAAATGTCTGTTTATTATACATATGGGGTCTTGTGTGATTTCTGCTTGTCTTTTTATCTTATATTTTACTGTCTAAATATACAAACTTCTGCTTTAAGGTTCAATACTATCAGGCAAAGCTCATAAATAAAACAGTATTACTGCTGAGCAGCTGAAGTAACTGTGTTGAGCTTCCTTCCTTTTGGCTGAACTCTTGGCAAGTTCATCAGAGCTCTACTCGCGCAACTCTTCAGAATAAACAGGGGTCTGGTGCTCAACCTCTTCGGTCTCTCATCTGAGCGTCTCTTTGGGAGCAGGGCTCTAGGACCTGCTTTGCTTCACTAGTCAGTGTCACTATCACAGAGGAGACATGATCTGGTGTTAGTCAGCATTCTGGCTCTGTTCCCAAGAGAGTGTGCAGGGCTGTTTACGGGACATGCCAGTCGGTGTCCGTAAGATATCCATTACTGTTCCATATTTTAGTGTCAGATACAATAATTAAGACAGACACTTTCTAAAGAAATGTACAAGCTTTGGAAAAATACAGATGAGAGACAAACCATAAAGCCTGAGAGGGCAGACGGAGCTCGACAGCAGAGAGGGTGGGAAAGGGCAGAGCAAGACCTACAAACTCAGTCTACCACAAGTCTTCCACAGCAACTGGCATGTCCCAACCTTAGTCCCGTGTGCCATAGTTAAAGGTGAAAGCAGAACTCAGCCTCACACTGGGTGCTGCTTGCTGATTAGTTAAGTATGAAGGTCATCTTGTCCTCATGGGTTCCGGGACTGCTCACCTCTCTCAAACTCTCGCCCTTTTACCTTCTACACAGAAGAAAGCCTAGTCGCCAGACATGTCCTGACCCGAGTTCTGTGGCCTGTAGACTGTACAGAGCAAACCTCTGTCTACAACAGTAGTCTGTCTGCTGCATTAGTCCAGTGACACAAAAGTGAAAACGTACAGACCGTAGAGGAGCCATAAACCTAAACATGAACTTCAACCAAAGGACAGATATCTCCCTGACACAGAAAGCCAATCACATGAGCAACAGTACACAGCTTTAATGCACAGAAACTGATTTCCCTCAGTAAGGAATGCCACAGTGCAGATGCAGTAACTGTATGACTATTTCTAATAAAATTATTCAAATTGAGGTCAAAGCCTAGTAAACAAGTCCATTTAAATGCATCAATGATGGTGGCTTGCCAAATGGTATTATAAAATTTTTATTCACACTTTACTCAGTCAAATATGAAAGTTAACTTACTTTAAAAACAGCTTTAAACACAATCTATAACAATATGACCCCTCAAACAGTTATTGATACATGTAAATGCAACAGTATAACCTTAGAGGTGTGTCCTTAAAACCTGTGAGAACAAATATTTGCACAGGCTGAGAAACGCCTGTGACTGTCCACTACTGTTTCACAGCTGGACAGCATGAGGGTCAACCCCAGCAGGAGAGCACCCGACTGCAGGAAGGGCCTGGGGACCGGGCACAGAGCCCCCAGCCATGCACTTAGCTCCTGAGAGTGCATCTGACTCTGCACCTATGGCCTCTCTAGAATGGAGGGAAAGTGCATGTTCTATAATAACTCCTGCCGTGTTGGCAGAGCACTGCCGCAGTGCATGACGGGACAACCACAGCCTCCTGAGTACAATGGCGTGTCGGTCACCCAGGAGCCATGAGACCTGACTCCTAACTTCACAGAAGCAGCGTGGGAAATATCTGCATTCCTCATCCAGTCTGACCCTGTCCATCTACACTGTGATTGAAAATTACCATGCGACTATTAGCACTCTGCTCATCAGAGCCGTCCACTGCCCGTGCGTCATGTTCTCACTGATGCTAGTACAGGTAATCGGACAACTCAGGTCTCACTGATATAATGTAAACAGACACACAGCTTTCCAATTAGCTTTATATAAATTGATTTTCCCACATATGCAAGATACTCTGCTGTATGCATGTGTTCAGCATGCTGCTCCCGTGCTACCGTAGGTACATTTAAATGGCCACGTTGGCAAGGGAACTGGACCTTTCCTTAAGCCTTAAGTACTGCATGCTGTCCACTGGTACAGCAGCATGTTTGCAGCTTCATAAGGACAACAGCCAGGTGTGGCCACACATGCCTGAAATGCCTGCATTCAGGAAGCTGAGGCAGGAGAGTGAGGAGCTCAAGGCCTGCCCGCACTACAAAGTGAGACCTTGTCTTTAAAAGAAATTAAAAATCAACAAAAAAGTGAAATTATCTGTTTTTAACAATGATGTTAACTGTCTTAATCACTACAAATACCACCACCACCACCATCATCACCATCTCCCTTCTCTAATCTCTAAAACTAGGCATTCAAAAATTCATCTGTCAATATATTAACTTCTTTTCTAGGCAGCAAAACACACACAGTGATCAATCTTATGTCTATGTATAAACCCAAAACCCAGAACTTGTTACCTATCAGGCATTAGCATCTTATAAAATTATTATTTTAAATCTTCATTTAAAAGTCTTAGTAAATAGGTGTGTTACTGCTGTTGTTGCTGTAATTGTTCTGTTTGTGGAGGAAGAAACAAGGGCATAAAACAGTCTTCCAAGGTAAGGCTGCTCAGAAGAAGAAAGGCCAGATTCGGACAGCCTAGGTTCAGAATCTGAGTCTTGTCCCAACCACTGTGCCATGTCAGCTCTGTGCTGTCAAAGACAATTCTAACATAAAGTCTGTATACTCAATACAGACTGCCTTTAACATACCAACAAGTACCTACAAACAGTCACAATTAAATATATGCTCAGACATCTTGATTTACATGTGATTAATGTAAGAAGACGCTCTATAGAATCCAGTGCAATCCAAGTCTCCAAATCCACTTCCTTATTATGCTATTCTCTAAGTGCCCAAAATGGCAGCCTCCTGTAAACCCTCCTGTGCGGTAAAATCTGCCATGTTCCTAGAAAATAAAGTCAACTTCTACTACTTCCCACTAGGCCTTCTCAGACCACAGCAGCCACAGAAACAGTTAGTCTATAAACGCCCAAAGCACTCTGGTTCTTTCCTTATATTTAATGCTTTTTCTCCTTACCTCTATCAACAAACAAAACTGAATCTACTTTTATAACTTGTATACAATTTAGCACCATGCCTTGATTTTAAAAGAACACTTGAGTATTTCAAGCACTTGTACTTGTTTTTAAAGGTTTTATTTTTAGTTCTGTGTACGTGTGTGTCTGTGCATGGGTGTACGCATATAAGCACAGGTACCTATGGATGACAGAAAAGCAATACAGCATCAGCTCTCCTAGAGCTGGAGTTGCAGGCAACTGGGAGCCCTTGAAGTGGGTACTGTAAACTGAACTCAAGCCCTCTGCAAGAACAGTACACTCTCTTACTGCTAAGCCATCTCTCTAGCTGAGACAGCTTGTTTAAAGATTTATTTTCTTAATTGTTCAGTAGATAAAAGTCTACCATAATCTAAGGAACAGAAATGTCTTGGTATTTTCAGCCATATTCTGTATCAAAATCAATTATAAAAACAACTAAAAATTCATAAGTACATCTGTTTTTATTAATAGTATAAATGGGTACATTTACTATTAGAATTACCTACATCACATGCATTACCTTTGCATATAAGAATAGAAAACTTTACAATGAAGGTAAACAGTCTAGCAAGTTTTAGAAATTAAGAATAACTCAAACCACCATGTTCAAATGTTATGAATTAAATGAATACAGAAAGCTGCTTTTGAAGTCATTTGGTTAGTGAGGTAAATAATCAATTCTACCACTGCAGAAATCATTTCACTTCAGTGTAGACGCTCCCTATGAAGATATGAATGAATCCATCAGTCACCAGACAGACACTATCAGGGAGGATACCCAGAATTCACAGCAGCGAGGCACAGCAGCCCCGCACCCACCTGCATCACCTTCTGCTGGATCTCCTCTAGCTGTGTGCGCTTACTGCGCTGCCTGCAGACTTCCTGGTAGCGCGTGTACTGCTCCCGGAGTGAGTCTAGCAACTTCATAACCTGTGGCTGTGCCAGCAGCTCATCGTCCATGGGAGACCACGAGACCCCTCCATCAGAGCCGTTAAACCGACGCTGCTGTAATTCAGATAACAACTCATGCCCTTTACAAACGAGAGATACTTGTAATTAATGCCCACAAAAAACACAGTCCCTACAAGTTGATCTTCTAAATCCCAGTCCTGATTTTAAAACCTATCATTCTGCCTTCTCATAAGGAGTGAAATACAAGTAGAAACGTCATACATCACACTGAGTAGGAAAACTGCATATGTGCATACACATGAGAACAAAGTCATTCAATATATACTAGAAAACACATAGAAACAAATGGCCAAGCATGTAAATACAGACCCTATATGCCACAGTAAATGTAGAACATATACACTGATGAATATTTATCAGATGGTTGGTGGATTATTATTCAAGATATGGTATCAATAAATTGTCTTTGTGAAGCAAAATTACACTCTAGAATTTTCATTCTTAATTCAAGAAACGTGTTGGAGGGTTTCAGCTCTTCACTCTCAAGCACAGCACTAAAAGAGAAGCTGACAGTGAAGCAAACGCATCATCAGAGCGGCTGGAGGAAGGCTGATGAGCAGGACAGAACAATCCTGAAATGATCTCCACGGGGACGCCCACGGCAGGCTGACTGGCTGGTGAGGGGGCCATGCTGGGGAGAGGGGCACAGGGGAAGCTCTCAGGACTCTGCTCACACCTGAGGAGCGGGCACAGTGACAGTTTTAAAAATGAAGAGACTGTTTGCCCAGAATAAAACTATTTCAATTGTTACACAGGCATCAAAAATACATAGATATAAATTTTCTTCTTCTCTTTAGTTTGGAAGTATCCTATATTTAAATAGCTTCAAAAGTATAGAAAGAGAAGAGGTTTTGTAGCTTTTAAATAAAACCAATTTCTAAAAAAAAAAAATCAATCTAGTTGTTCTAAATCTCCATTATATACCTTCAGTACCTACCTTAAGTGTTCACAGCATATAAAATAAAACTTAGTACATATATTTAAATATTTAAAATGTCCTTAAATCAATGGCTTAAAATAAGATGCTTTTGAAATGTTAAATAATGCATGAAATTAAGTTTTCATATGAAATAGTATTTTTACTGGCCAACTACTGTAATTTCTAAACATGTAATTTATGGATTATAATTACTTCTTTGCTCCCTAAAGAACTAAGATCTATATCAACCTAAAAACTGAAATACAGCTGAATAAATACATCAAAACTATTCAGATTTTAAAACATTATTCCTGTCATTTTTAAATTGGAAATACATTTGTTTTAAAAATCTGTGGAAATACTTAAAACACATCAAAATCTGCATGAACTCCATATATGTGTGTCATTAATATCAGAACACATCCATTTTTTATTATTCTGACAATTGATATCTTAGCATTTTCCTTGTGGGTGCCATTTATACCAGAGAACATCCAGGACAATCATTTCAGAAAACAACCTGATGCCTCACTGCCTGGGGTCAGGTACTGACTGTAGAACTTACTGGCCGCATCTATGCACCCGTAACTGCCCACTAAGGAATGAACTGGGGCCTCCTGCCTGCTAGCAATGTGGGCAGCTCCTGAGTGACATCGGAAGCCCCTCTGTACACTCTTCCTTTTGAGAGCTCTCTGTATGCTCCTCCAACTTTCACTCAACTCATTCTGTGGACCAGGCAGGCCTTGAACTTGTTACCTTCCTGACTCTTCCTTGTAGGTACTGGAATTAATCAGCTTCTTCCACTAGGCCCAGCTTAACTGTTTAAGCCTCAGCCTCATTCCTTTAAAAACAATGTAGCAAGACCAACCTCTCAGACTGTGCAGAGGAATAAATGAGGAACACAGAGAGTGCTTAGTTTGTGCCTGGAACCCAGGAAGATTCGAAGTGTGAGCTATTGATTTTTTCAGACTAGAAATAAAGCCACAGAATTTCATTGGAAGAATTCCAATTCATTCTCCTAGAACTGATGGCTCTCTACTACAGTCACAGGGTAGGGCACGCACGGCATGGAGCATGGGGCGTCAGCGCACAGGGCCACCTCCAAGGACTCAATGATTTACACAGATGATTACCGACTGCTGTAACTGCTGCCTCTGTACTTAGACCTGCTTTGAGCTGTGGTGATAAATTTTCTTAATTGATTCTGAACAACTTAGGTTATATTTTTATCTCTAAAGCTTGACTTCTTGAAGTATAAAAGAGAAACAATAATACTAATTATCTCGAATGCTGTTGAGGGAATACAGCACACAGCAAGTACTCAATAATCATCATAACAACCCAATGAGACAGAATTAAATGCACTTTTTGAAATTCATTTTATAAAACAGGAAATAGATCCCAGGCTTTTAGGAGAAAATAATTTATCATTATTAATTGTTAAATATATTAAGACCATCAGGTTAATCCCAAATAATTTGAAAAACTTCCCTTTAAGCTCCTACTACATTAACAACTTACATGTTGAGCAAACTTTCTAAAGAGACTAAGACTTTGCTTACTAGATTACCATCATCACTAGTAAATGATGTTACCTGTCTGAAGGACCGTCTCGGGATCAACAGATGGAAGAAAGTTTAAATCCACAGACCTGGAAGATATCAAAAGAATCATTTTTAAATTCTGTAATATTCCTATAAATCTACTTCAAAAATTGTTTCACACTTAATACATTTATTCCAGAAAGATCTGATGCCAGACTGTTACATAGCCAACCAGTGCTCTCCGACAGTTCCATAGTATAGGAGTCATTACAACAAACCCATCTTATGGAGCCAAAACCACAGAAAACACAGCAAAAAGAACAATTTCCCTGAATGAAAATAAGTGTGCAAAATTTTTGATATAATATTTGCAAACCAAATTCAAGAACACATTAAGAGAATTTCATACTATTGCCAAGTTGGGCTGGCTTCGTAGCAAATGTAAGAATGGTTCACCATATATAATTAAGTAAGTGTACTCCAGCACACAAACAGACTTCAGGATGGAAAGAGCAGACACAAGGAGACAAGGGTTTTCATTCTCTCCATTCTTATTCAGCACTGTGTCTGAATTCTTAACTAGTGCAGTGACAGAAGAGAAATAAAGGAGATACAAACAGGAGAGGAAAAGTCAAACTTCCCCTTAGTGAAAATGACACGATCCGTGATTATAAACTACCCACCCCACAGAGCCGACCGGAAAACCCTTAGGCCTGCAGTGCATGGCGACTTTCTCTCCCACCTCTGGAGTAGCGTGCGCACGTTACTAATGTACACCTATAGCATGCCTGTGTGGTGTCCTAACAGTGCGCCTCACTCCTTCCACACTATGGTCCTGTGTCTCAGGCAGCTGGATATCTGCCTTCACTTTCTTAAATACATGAGAAAGAGAAAATTCAAGAAAGACTGAGGATCTACCAAATTATAGCCAAAGACCACACTAAACCAAGCTATACTCCAAACTAAACCCTGTAACTTGTTAACTTCAAGTATCCTTGTCTTCACCTCTTGGATAGCCTAGATATTCCTTGAAGGTTAATGCAAGGAAGAGTGATACAAATTTGCAAGGGACTGGATTCTGTTATCTCAGTATGAAAGAAACTAAACAATAACATTTGCATGCAAAGAGACTGGTAGACACAAGGTTTTATTAATACTTCTTGTAGACACACATGTCCATTGACATTTCCCAAAGACTTTCTGAAAACATTAAAAACTCATTTTACTAGAGAAGGAGAAGCAGGCCCTGGCCTATTGTCATATAAACCAGGCCCAAAGTCACAATTAAACTGGCTTCTTTGATGCTGAGCTTCCTCAGAGATCGTAACCCAGGTTGACAGCCATCAGCAGGGATAGAAATACTGCATTAAAATCTGACCATGGATTCATTTTCTATGAACTCTCTTCAAATGTCTGTCTTTCCTGAGAAATAAAAGTGTGTATGATAGAAACAGTTGAGTGTGTGTGTGTGTGTGTGTGTGTGTGCGCGCGCGCACGCACACACACGCGCACATGTATGTACACACATTTTTATAGAACTCTGTTCCCCAAGCAGGATATGCTGATTGCTGTCTTGAAAAAGTGCAGCTAGGCCAAGTGGGACAGGTGTGTATGACCAGATAAGGACTCCCTACCCCAGTGTGCTCTCTCCCTCCCGCTCCCTCTCCCTGTCTCCTCTTCCCCCTCTCCCTCCCCTTCTCTTTCTCTCTGTCCTCTGTCTCCCCCGCTTTCTCTACCATTATGGCTCTGTTCCTGTCTGTCTGCCTGTCTCCTTTATTCATTTGCCTCTACCCCTTCTCCAGGTCCTCACTCATGTCCTTTACCCCAAATAAACCTCCTTTATTACAAAAAGAGCAGCTAGGATTACACCCAAGAGTCTGTCATATATAAGACAGGGCCCACTAACATTCTCTGGTCAAAGTGGAGGAAGGTAGACAGACAGCACAGGAAGCCTCTCCACCTGCGGGACGACGAAGGCCTCGTGCTTGCTAGCACAGAGTCTCTTCTTTGGTGCTATAGCTGCCTATAAGTTGTCTACTATCTTGTAGGTAACCTCTCACCCATGCTCCTATAAGTAACCCACATAAAATTACTGACTCACCAAGCTAAGGCTTGTGTGCAACTATGACTCTAGTGAGTCATGCGTGCCCTGTCTGGTATGAGAAGACACTGTCTGTGCCTCCATGGGAGAAGCCACATATAAGATACTATGTACAGGACACTAATACCTGCGATGATTTGAGGTATCTTTAAGTAGACTGTAATCCAAACTATTTGTTTTTGCATTCTGAACGTTTTGTAATTAACATTTGGTAAAGTTATCGTGCTCCTACATCCATGTGACCACACTGTTTGAGCTGACTGACACAGGATCATATCTCAATTCTTAGGTTCCATTGTATATTCAAGGTCAGATGTAAAGAAGCTAGTTGAGAGTGCCTGTTAGTTCCCTCAAATGTCCTAATGACAGCACAGTGCTAGTAGTGACCACCATCAATCAAAAGCTCAGGGCTTTTTCTTTCTTAATGCTCTTTAGCCTTACATAGAAACCTGGCGCACCAACTGCATCTATTGATGGTGCAGTTCAACTGCTACATCGAGTGTGATGAGATGCCAACTCCTTACATTTAACTTACAAATGTCTCACTTAAGAAGAAACATTCTATATGCTACACATTTTGGTGCTGATGGATTTAAAGAAGTTTTAAGAATTTTATTTCAAGCCACAGATGTTCTCAGAAAAGATATAAGAATAGAAAATGGCTTCATTTTCAAAGCATGTTTTTACAACAAAATGCAGTGCAAGGAAAAAAAATACAGTCACACTCATCAAAAAGTAGCTTTGTAAAGCCAGCTTAAGTCACAGGGACATTCTATATGTAAAGCAAATGCTTATCAGCTGTGTGGCAGTTCTGAGTAGAGACTTGTTCACTGAGGTCCCCTTAACCTGAGCCAGCAGCAAGGCATTCTTCATTGGCAACTGCCTACCTTTCTTTCTCCTGCTCATTCCCCTTATCACTTCCGTTGTTAATCAGAGCAAGTTCATCTAGCAATGATGTAGACTCCTTTGTAAACTTCTCAAAGACCTGCAACAGGAGATTGTAGAGACATACAATGAAAAATCTCCAAAAGCAATACACACTAAAGACTTCAGTTAACGTAACTGCATTAGTCAGCAGCATTTCTTTTCCTTCCCAGGTTACAAGGTGTAATCCAACCACCAGAGCACAACAATACACATGCCCAGAACAAACCCAGATCTCAAGTGATGAGGAGGTTTAATGGTAATGGAATTTTCAAATTTAAATACATTAAATACTTTATTCAAGCCTATTTCCATTCTTATCCTTCTTTGAGAAACATCTGTACCAATAACAAATTTTTATAACTGCACGAATGTTACTAAGACCAGCTGTAGCCACCAATTCTAATTAGAGACCATTTCCTCCCCTTACTCCATCACCAGTCTGTTTACAGACAGTGTATTATATAAAAATGCATTGCTTATAATTTGAACATTATTCCCTAAGTATGTCTGAGAAGGGATTTGGGCTCATTTGAACATAGACAATAAAATAGATATACAGTTGTCCAATAGACGTGTCACTGTTTAAATACAAGGCAAGAATGGCTACTCATTCAGGGATAACCAATGTTCTCTAAAGTTTGATAGTACTCAATCTGCATTAGAGAACTTCCATTAGAGACTATTCTCTACACAATTCAATAAAATAATGCTATGTGACACAGATTAGTACACCTTAGAAGTCTGGACAAGCAGAGGCTTTCTGAAATGACAGACTTAATCTGTCATGTTGTGCCACAAGCTGATACTTCACATGCTGCTGCAGTATCTTCTCAATCAGCAATGTCATTGAGATCACTTCTCAAGACTGACCCAACAACAGTCCACACAGGGTAATGTTGTGCTTGCCGGGTTGCCCCAAGGGTTTCAGGTCCGTATTCATTCTGTCTTCCTCACAATTGTAGAAGATAGTACTATTTTATTACCATTTTATAGATATGAAAATTAAGACAAAAGTGAGGGCCACACACCCAGTTTTTAGCATCAGGACTCTAATCAAGTGACCCCCAACTACTGAGTGTGGGTTCCAAACCCTACACTACTAAGCACACACAATGTTTTTATAAAACATTGGTTTTATAAATACATCTTAGTTGATTAAAATGAGAATGCTGTTCAAACACTTATCTACATGTAAAAACACTTGACTATCTTGTTTTATACTAATATACCAACCAGCCTCTTGTTTAGCCAGTCCATGTGATCATAGGTGAGACTCCCACCAAAGTCTTCTGTCAACTGGCATGGCTCTATGTACCGTGTCAACTTATTGGCAGACACTAAAATAACCTACAGAGCGAAAGGTAAGAAATACTGAGTAAATTATTAAAGTCTCTGAAGGGAAATAAGGAGATAAGAACATGTAACCCTGCTTCAAAATGATAGCAAATGAGCATTTGTTTAGCTAATACAACAGCATTTACAATCAATTCAATAGGTTATGGTTATCTGCTTTAAAAAAATCTATCAAAATATCCTTACAATACCAACATTTAAAAAAGTAGTAGCAGCTCAGACAAACTATTTTAATACTTTATCATTATTAAAAATCCTTTAGTAATAAAAATAAAAGTATTTTCTTAATTAAAATCATAAGATTGTTGTATCAATTTAAAATTAGCTAGTTATACTAAGATAATAATTATATATTTTCTAGGCAAACTCTGTAGAAACATATACTCCTAGCATCCAGACTGTAACATCCAAACACTATTTCTCAGTGAAAGAAACCAGGCTGGTCAGGGTACTGATGAAGTAAGTATGCATAAGAATACCATCTCACCTAGATCACCATAAACTGTCAGAGGCCACTATGGTGGCACCAAAGAGGCCTGAAAAGATCTTTGCTGACTAAAGACGTCAGTAAGAAAAAGTATGGACAAATACACTGAATGGTTTAAGTCTGTGGATTTAAAGGATAACAGTCTTCGGGCTGTGCCAAGGGATGACGTCTGCATGCTGAGGACCAGCCATAGAGGACGGTAAACACAGGCAGCACATGTCACAGGAGGGGGCCACGGCAGGCACAGAGCAAGGCAGCACAAGTCTCTCTCTGCAAACACTCCAGCAAGGACACTGAGAAAGAACAGTAGAACCAAATCGCCATTCGCCAAATTTTGATGAACTAAGAGATCAAGACATTAAATGGCACAGCTATTAACAAAAGGATGATGGGCAGTCAGTGACTGAGTCTAATCAAGGAACATATCTCCAGGTGGGCAGCCTTGGGAAGAGTCAAATCTGAATACCTGTGGAAATCCAAGTGTGGACTTGTGGACTGCAGATTGTGAAAGTGTGTTAAAAACACTGAGGATGTTCACTACAGTGTGTTCACAATACTACACAGTGAAAACGGGGTCTGTCCAAGAATGACAACAATGGGGAGCAGAAGGGGGGAAAAGGGAGAAGGAAAAGAGGAAACTGAAGATCAAAAGGCTTTAGTTAATGGGAAAGCCCACACTCCCTCAAGTATTGCATATTCATTTCTAAGAAGCACACACCACACAATTTAACAACTGTTCTGTGCATGCACCAATCTTCACAGAAAACCTTGGCAGATGAAAACAAAACAACAAAAACAACTGAATAGATAAAGCAAATTTACAAGAGACACAGATCACAGCTGACAACCCTTCCAGAAGAGTAAAAGGTAATTTATTCTGAGATGTGCTTGAGCTGTAAGTGAGCACAGCCCTGAAGCACAGACGCGGGCTGCCCCAGTGTGCACCTAGGTAGAAGCAGGTACTCAAACTTTACAGTCACGGAACAAGAGAGTGATGACTTAAGGCCCTTTTTAATCAAACGCAGCTGATGGTTTTCTTAGCTTTCAGGTTGGTGGCAGCTAGTGGCTTGCTGTTAATACAGTCTGAAAATTTTTACCTGTAGTTGAAATGACAGATCAGATGCCCGAGGTGAGCTATTCAGGGAACTAAAGATAGCCTAAAGTAATTTGGCTCTAGATCCATAACATTCCAACTGTCCTCAAAGATCTAATAAACTCTGGTAAAACCTGAGAAGACTGTATGTCACCAGGGGTGTTGTTGGCAAAGGAACATAAAGGAAGTTTCCTTTTGGATATCACCACTGATTAAGAAAAAAAAAGTAAGAATCGGATATAATTATAGAAGAACACAAATGTGAATAAATATACTTTTATTATTATGAACATTTACAGATAAAAGGGGATGGAACATTCTGATTATTGGCATCTCAGTTTGAGGACAAGACTAATGCCAATTCTAGCCTTGTCAATATACAGATGCTGTCCCCTGACCAGCAACATCTGTCAGTCAACAGTGAGTGCTGCTGAGGGTCAGAAGGAACTTGAAAACACTGAGCTCAAGGATGAATACAGATTTCAGACAGGATGGATGTACTGAGAAATACTGAGGTCAGTGGACAAGGAAAAGCACTGTGGAAGTGAACTGGAGATAGATGACCAGAAGAAGAAATCCACACAGACAGGAAAGAAAATATGAAATTGAGGGACAGTTGACAGGATCAGTAGGTGTTCAGCTAACTGACACCATGGAAAGCTGGCAATAAAACTGTTATATTATACATAATTCTACAGAGTAAAGCACTTAGCCATGCTTGTAAAAAACACTGGTATTTAAAATAATGTTACATTTTAAAATAAGTAGAATATCTATAAAAATATAAGCATTTTTATGAAAGCTTAAATTATCTGAAATGATGCTACAGAAAATAACTTTCAATTAAATCAGAATGAACGTTGAAATTTGATTCTACCTCTAAGCTCTAAGCACACCTTACTAGCTGGGCTGAACTTTGCCTCTAAAGTTGAGTGTGTTTAGTGGCAAAATAACCAGTATCTAAAATAAATCCCTCCTCTTTAAGATATCAGGCTTTTAATAAGCACTTATTTACTAGGTAAATATCAAAACTGATCCTCTCCAGTGTCTGGGAGAAATATACAGACACAAGGAGCCTCATTCGTTAAATACTTCCATGTTAAGGCAAACAGCTACAGCATCAGACTAAGGCTGTCTTTTCCTTTATCCTCCAGATGTTTAGTAATGGTTCATTCGCACAGTGAGCACGCACCTGTGCCTAAGCAGATGTGACCTTCCCTGTTCCACCCACACTACGTCTGAACAGCTGGCACTTGGTCACTTTGCATTCTCTCAGAGCAACGCCTTCTGCTGGTCCCTGCTATGAACTCCTGTCAAGTGCCCACTCCGCGGAATACTCTCTGTCCTAGCTGGAGCCATTTCCCTTTAACTGGCTAGCACACAGTTCTCCACTAAGTCCATGTACAGTCAGACAATGACAAAATGGCAAAAACAAGTGGCGGAAAAAGAATCTGGTTTCTACTTAGCATATAGAAAGCTAGAAAGAGCATTGTTCCAGTCAAAGTAACTAGAGAAATCCGAAGCCTGTGTACACTGCAAAAATAATGAAACAAAGCCAAGAGCCAATTCAGCTCTTGGCTGGTGTAACAACATTTCCCCTACCTACTAAAATCAAAAAGAAAAAAGAAAAAATAATAAGATGGGTTATTATGCTGGCACAAATGCTAATTACCTTGATTTTTTATTGTCTTACACAAAATGTCAAGTATTCAATTAAAAATATAACACAAAAGCAAACAAGAAACACTATAGTCAAGGCTCAAGTACACAATGATAGGAGAGTAAGAGAAGCAGCGATTGCGTTGTCAGGTAGCTGGGAACTATACAGACAGCTGTGATGCAGAGGCGGAGAGGTCACAGGCAGGGACAGATGAGAATTCACCAAAGAGACAAAAACTAAACTCATCATTTAGGGCCCAAGGAGGCTGGACCTTGGATACCACTGCAAGTAATGAAACCTAAGATATTTGAGATCTAAGTACAGCGTCACTGCATTTACATGTATAGCACACATAAAGCTCCTGCTTGCTTTAAATGATACTGAATAAAATACAAATGGCAGATAAACAGTTGTTCAACTGTATTGTTTAGGAAATTGTAGCACACAGGCTATATTGAGTACAGAAATGTGTGTGTGTGTGTGTGTGTGTGTGTGTGTGTGTCTGTCTGTCTGTCTGTCTGTCTGTCTGTCCCAGTATATGTGGAGGCCAGAGGACAACCTTGGATATCATTCCTCTGGATCTCTGGTGCCACTCCCCCCCATTTTTTTTTGTTTTGTTTAAACATAGGCTCTCTTATTGGCATCAAGATCACCAAGTAGCCTGAGCTGGCTGAGTAGCCAGCCCCAGGGATCTGGATATTTCCATCTCCCCAGGACTGAGATTACAATTATTTGCCGCCATGCCTAACTGTTCTGCTTGGGTTCTGCGAGTGAGCTCAGGTCCTTATGCTTGCACAGAAGGCTCTAGCAATGGCAGCATGTCCTGGTCCCAGAAGTAACTATTTCAAATATTTCCACATGTTATTTGACTTCCTGAATACTTGGATGGAGGGCTAGGTATACAAAGTTTGAACAGAGATGCTATACAGCAAAACTATGGTAATAGATGAGGAAACCTTCCAGCGGCCTTGTCAATAAACTCAGCAAGACCAGAAAACAGAGCATGAAATGGATTAAAATTGAAGATTCCACAGGAGAAAACACCCAAACCAGGCTTGGAACAAAGCTCAGTAGCAGAGCACTTGTCTACCATTTACAAGATCCTAAATGCAAAACCCAGAATTAAAATTAATGAACAAAAAAGGGAATAATATGATGTTAAAAATAAAATGAAAGACCAAAAAAGCAAAGTAAGAAGTTCTCAAATCATATAATATGGACACAGTTAATGTCCTAGAAATATATAAAGCAGAGGATACAGAGATATTTTAAACCAAAGTCAGAGAATTTTCAAAATTAATGGGAGACAGTCCAGAGTTACAAGAACTATAGAGACCACCAAATAGAATAAATATCAAATGGAAGATCTACACATATGAACAACAGTGCTGAAAAGTCAAAATGGAATCTTGAAGGCGGCCAAAGGTCAGAGCGACGTAACATCAAGGCGCGATGATGCACACAGCTGACTGCATGTGACGAAGCCTGAGGAGGAGCATGGCATGTCACAGACAACGCACTCGTAGGCCTGCCCAGGGGACAGAATGGCCCGGTACTCACTACGTTTCTCTTCATGATCATTAAGACTTTAACACAAAGGCCTTAGTTTTCCTGGAGTTAAAGAGTATACAGAGGGGAATAAAACCTTTACAGCTTATGAAAAAGACACACTTATTCAACACGTGTCTGAGAGCTGAGCACACACTAGAGGTGCTATAGCAGTCATACAGCAAGCACCTCTAAATCACCAAACTGAGCATGCCCAGTAATATCAGTGACACCTACTTTCAAAGATACAACACATCTCTTTTAATATAGATTATATTTACCTCAAAGCCAAGTCTATCCTTTTCTTTCCAAAAACAAAAATGTGTTACTTTCTTATCCCAGAATTCATCTGGCTTTACTACACAAACAAGGGATACCTCGGCTGGAACAACATTCTGTAAAACATAGAAGAACAAGTACAAATTATACATGTAAATGATTTACTAAATGTGCAAATTACTAGGCACACTTGTGATTATGCTCTGATACTTAGGAAAGAATTCAAATAATAAAGCAGAAGAAGCTCTTTAAACTCCAAAAACTAAGTGGCAATAAATAACAACAAGCTACTCAGAAAATTTTCAAAGTTTTAAACAGACCGTATATATCAATTGCTCATTACACACAATGTCCCTGCTGGAAGTATGTTTAGATTAAACCATAAGGCATGTTTTAACTGAGAGACTATTAAAATTATTTTTTATGGTATGGGACAAATGTTTTCTAACACCGAAGAATTTTCTTCAGAAAACGAGAAATCCATTTTCTCTAAGTTAGTTTCTTAACAGCCATTACACAAGCAATAGGGATTCTTTGTGATTATGAAGTAGACGACAAAACTATCTTTTCACACACTACAACTTCCCATGTTCTAATATGGCCATCTGCATCACGGAAAGAATGGCAGTTAAGACTCACTGTGTAAGTACTCCTTACTAACTAAGAGGCCACAGTCGGACTGGAGAACACATATACAATGTAGCCATTTCTACCACCTGTTCTGCTGACGCTCCCACACTCACTCCTGAAAGCCCTGCAAAAGGCCACAGTGCCCAGCACCATTTTGTGCTCATAGCACCTTGCCAGGCTGTGTCCACACTAGGCACCTGCTGACTCGGCCTCGCGGGACACCTCTTCCTTACAGTAGTCCTCTACCCTCATGCTGAGCTCCACTCCTAGAAGACAACTCGGACCCCATCTCACAAATCGGCCCTCCACCTTCTCTGCACGGGGTGTTCTTCATTCTTTGTCCTGAACTGAGTTTCCTCCTTAAAGATGTTTGCCTGTCAACTAGTGTGTATGTGTGTGTGTGTGTGTGTGTGTGTGTGTGTGTGTATGCCCACGTGAACGTGTGTGTGATCTTCATCATGCCCCCACTCTACATTCGTCCCAGCTTCCACTACCAGTTAATGATGTTCAGAGCCTCACTAACCACCCACTGCCTGACTCCTCAATGGAGCTTCACAAGGGCAGGTACCTCACCTATGGGCATCCCTCTATAGTCTCAGTGTCTGACATACAGAAGCCATCCCATAAATAGCTGTTGAGTAACTGAATCTTCACTGCTAGTGCGTCTCACTCATGTAATGTTAGCTTAGAATTAGAGGTAATGAAGCCAGAGCAGACTCCAGGCATGTCTGACGATGCCACCACACTGTTTCACGTGCGCTGGATCAGGTCAACACAAGACAATCCCTGTTCCAACTACTCAGTTCTGTGGGCGAGTATACGTCATGGATATTTGCAAATGATGTGTGCATGGTCAGCTTCCAGTACTTATTTAATCCCAAGATTCCCACCACTACTCTAAACCATTGGGATGCACCACCTTACAATTTTTTTCTATATTCTTTGTTTACATTCCGAATGCTTTCCCCTTTCCCGGTTCCCCCCTCACCATATGTCCCATAAGTCCTCTTCCCTCTACCCAGTCCCCATCATCCCCTCCCATTTCTTTGTTCTAGTACTCCCCTACAATACTGGATCAAGTCTTTTCAGGACCAGGGCCCTCTCCTTCCTTTTTCTTAGGAATCATATGATTTGCTAATTGTATCTTGAATATTCAGAGCTTCTGGGCTAATTAATATCCACTTATCAGTGATTACATTTCATGTGTATTCTTTTGTGATTGAGTTACCTCACTTAGGATATTTTACAGTTCCAACCATTTGCCTACAAATTTCATGCCTACAAAATTCAACAATAATTTTTAGGAAAGAGATGGAACTGATCTCTCAACAGGAGCATGTGCATGGGCACAGTGCAGACCCAGTGGTCCTGTGAGGACTAGGATGTAGCTAAGGTGAGCAAGACAGGCTCACCTATTTCAAAACCCCCAGCACAGAGGCAGGGAAGTCTGGAGTGAAGCTTATTTATTTATTGACCTATGGAGAATCAGTATTGCTAGTCACTGGAAAGGAAAGTATGAGAAGCAAGAGAACCAGTCCCTTTTTCAGAACTGGAACGACAGGCAGAACTCCTCCCGGGGGCTTGGGGTCTCCCAAACAGCTCCCGCCCCTGGGAGCAAGTCAGCAAGTCAGTTCCTGAGTAGAGTCAGTTAATGTAGGTCGCGTGTCTATCTTGCCAGCAAGAATGACACGAGACAATCAGGATCCTTCCACAGACGTTTATTGCGGGGTTGATTGCAGAGGCGAAAGACCCAGAAAAAAGGAATGGTGCATCTTAAATAAGCCTAGGCTAGACGTGTTTCTACCTGATTGGTGCACGCCACGATGCCTCATTAGTATGCTCTGGGTCTGAGCTGCGACCCGCCAAACCTCTACCAGCGCATGTGCAGTAGGGCTCAGAGTGGAGTAAACAACAGCACATCGCTGATTCATCATAGGAAATGGGCGCCATCTTGTAATGGCGAATGTGGCTTTCTACAAGTTAACTAGAGAAAAATGGCCAAGGGGATTCTGGAAAAGCTAGATATTGATGTACACAAAATTACCTATCAGGAGAGAAGAAATCACAAGAGTTCTACAGGACTGAGATCAAAGTGCCAGTGACAGCAGGTCCCAAAGGCTCACCTGTGGCCAGTGAGTGTCAGGATGACAGGAAGACCACAGGAGCATCCTGGATTACTTACCTAAGTGGAACTTAACAACTTTTTCAGAGAAGTCATGATGGGCTCCAGGGCTGGGAGGCAGGGGGCTGCCACACACTGGCACACAAGTCACTATGAGGCCTCACTCTGCACTCCCATAAAGACTGGCCCTCAGACACCAGCACAGAGCTTACTGAGGAAGCGTTTATGTCACATCCTTAAGAAGAAAGCAACGGGGGCCAGAGAAATGGCTCAGCAACGAAGAGCACTGGCTGTTCTTCCAAATGACCCAAGTTCAATTCCCAGCACCCAAATGTTTGTAACTCCAGTCCCAGGGGATCTAACACCTTCTTCTGGCCTCTTTGGGCACTAGCCACACATGTGATACACAGACGTGCATGCAGGTATAAAAACCATGCAGATAAAAAAAAATTGATTAAAAAAAATGGAGCAATGGGTAGAAAATTTGTGATCACTCCAGACATGTGGGAAAAGCTCATGGGCTATGCCGACTTCCAACTTCGTGAGGCTAAACTTAAATAATGTGTACAGGAAGGACTTGAGCCACACTAAGCTCTAACACTAAAGCCAGCATGCTTTGTGGCCACCCCTCAAGTCCTTTCACCCCAATCCCCCTAAGCACAGGGTGGACCATGTAGCATTCCCGTAGCTAAGGATGCCTTTATGCTCAGCCCACCTCCCCCCAGACCCTAGAGGGCAGCCAGCCACCTCTCAGGCTCACCGCCGCAGTTGTGGCAGCCAGCCACTTCTCACGCTCACCGCCACAGTTGTGCATCTCTGGTGCTCACTGAACTGAGCACTTGGTAAGCCCTATTCCTGCCAAATTAATTATAATTTCCCCAAACTGGTCTATCAACTCCTTCACTGACTTTGGCTCATATGGGGGTGTCACTAAAAGACAGTGCCCATCAGGAATGGCTTTTCATTTGCTTCCATTTATTAAGATACCTTCGTTTATTTAACTCAATTATTGCCTTCTCTAGAAACTTTTCTCAGGAACACCAGATCCCTGGGAGCAACCCGCCCCTTTGGTTGTTTCTATGTCACTTGGTAATATTTTCGGTAGCCTCACAGCAGCTAACAATAATTTTCCATGTCGCTACTATATGCCAGAGAGAGACAAAACTGTCTGTGAGGGACACAAATACAAACCAAGATGCCCTGCACCCACTCTGCAGACTGTTTATTAAATGTGAATCTGTGAGCTACTCATGGCCAAAAAACAGAGCTATGAAACAAATTTCCAGCTTCTTAGTGTGATCATCACAAATCCCCAATTTTTACTGTTTTGTGGTTTTGTTTTGTTTTGTTTTTTAAAAAGCTACCTAGGAGGGAGAGGGATGTAAGGCTGAACTGCAAACCTTCTTCTGACCCGACTGGCCCAGCCCGACTTCTCAGGTAACCATAGGGAGCCCAGGGGCTGGAGTGCGGTTGGAAGCTAGGCGCAGCACGCGCCCAGGTGGTCCCTGGGTTCCAGCCTTCACAGGCAACCACACGCTCTCTTGCTCAGACTACTTCAACATGACACACTATTTTCAGCCTTTAAAACTCAAGGTGGGATTTAACCCTAATACATAAATTTAAAGATACAATAACTAAATTTAAGCAATCCATAGTGGTTGTGAGGAATTTTAGTTTCAGAACTACACCACTGCTGGGAAGCACAGTTTGATGATGATAAAATGTGCTTGCTATTTTCATCATGATATCCTGCTATGAAACCAAGTGCACTTCCTGACTGACAGATGAGGAAAACTAATTACCTGCAGCATTAAGACAACTGTCTTCACCACGTTCCACTGAGACTTCCTGCCATCCACGATCACAGTGAATCCTCTGGCCTTACATTTCTCACTGGAACAAAACACAATTATGGGTGTGAAACAAGGGCCAGACTTTCCTCGGAACCCTGAGAGCAGAAGGCAAGAGCGTTAACGGCAGGTGGGATAAAGCCCACCTTGAGCGGTCTCTCCTACAGTATCAACCAATCAACCTCTCCAGAGCACTCTGTGTTTCTACCATTGCTTTTCCCATTTGGCAAAGTATTAATCACAGGCTAATTTAGAAGGGAAATACTGAGAAAACACAGAAAAGTTATTAAAACTGCTGAAATAAAGTGTCATCCCAACAACAGCAGCAGACTCTCAATTTCTCCATCTATAAAGTGGATCAGAGAGCCAGGTAACTACCAACTGCCACACGCCCCATCTAAATTCTTACCAGGATTTAGGATTTGTGAGGAGACCACTTAAAACAGGTAGAGAACAATAAACTATTACTAAACCCCTGCAGACTGGCTTCTTTGTGCACAGAAAATCTAACAGGATGAGGTCACACTTGCTTTACAAACTGACTGAAAGCTTGTACGCACCATGGCTAATCCATCATTGCTCTGATTGTATCATTCTTAGTCATGTGACCAGCAAAATGCTATCTGCAGTATTGTGACATGTGTTGTGCTCAATTAAGTTGTTCAAATATCTGCTAAACGTAATGACCACTACTTGTAAAAGTTCCATTCTAAAGGCAAAACGAAGCTGCTATTACTGTTACATTATGTGCATTATGTATGATGGAGCTACATCAAAGCTACTATTCACTAGTTGATACATGTTACGATACAGACGACCCTTCCCAATATTACCCTAGGAAGCCAGACAGGAATACCCAGATGTTGTCTGTCTTGTACAAAATGTACTGCACAGGTAAAAATCCACAGAGCAGAGCAGTGGCTGACTGATGTGGGAGGTGACAGGGAAACACAGAGGGGCTGCTAATATACAGATTCTTCTGAACTGATGAACATTTTTTGGAGGTAGTGTGGTCACATTATCTGTGACTATACTACAAATGCATACTGAGTTGCATACTTTATTAGAAGGGTATTTTATGACAAGTTAGTGAAAATTGCTTTAAAAATATAAGTACTCAATGTTGGAATCTGCATTGCAAAAAAAAGTGCATGTGTGTGTGGGGGGGGTCCTCTCAACATTTCTGTGGAAGGGGAAAGGAATGCAATACGTGCCTGTATCTAGGTTTACAATAGCACATAAATGCTTGACCAGACACTCAGTTGGTATTTGTAGGTACAAGTAAAAAGGAAACTCCTAGAGGCCTGCACCAACAATGCATACACAAAGGCTACTATGCCTTAGTGTGGCTACTATGCCTTAGTATGGCTACAAGCCCAGAAAGGCTAGCCAAGACAGGGGGATGGATGCTAAGTGGCCTCTGGAGAAAGGCAAGAACTTAGGGTCTCCTAATGCTTAGAAATTTGGAAGAAATGGAGCCAAGACAAAAGTTTTCAGTGTGGGCCTGCTACCCAAGGACATACACCACTCCCGATGCTCGATGCTTTCTTATTAGCACCTATAATCCTGAAACATAGGACTTACAACCATTTGTTAAATACATTTTTTTAAAAAAATAATACATTTAATATTTCAATGCATATTATAAATTAATCTACAGGTTAATACTGTGAAAGTAATGAAGCTTGAAAATGCCATCTGTAATGATCTTAAAGGATAAAACACTGAATCTTTTAGAGTACTTAAAAAGACCTTTAATTTTAATTTACTAACATTTTTCACTAAGATAGAAAATGAAAATATACACAACCCTATGATACTATTTCAAAACTGCCAACCAAATGGTATTTCAGATGCTTTGCAAAAGGCATGTTCACAGGCCTGGGGTGCTATAAATTAAGATCCCTATACCTGTTTAGAGCAGTAAAGAAAGAGAAGAAAAATGGGACCCAGACTTCTTAGAGCCTTTCAGGGTAACAAGGCTGGGTTAAAGAGCTCTGTAAAAGAAATGAGCACACTGAGTAGTCTCACCCCAACTCAGGAGGGCTTGAGGGGTCTCTGGGGCCAGGGCCCCATTCTCATAACTACCTCTTGATTTCACCTAAGGGGTCTTCTTTTGTCCAAGTTCTGCTGATACATGTCAGCACTGGCTGAGCATGCTGTCATTATAATGCTGTGTATAGAATTCCTCCTCATCAGAACATGCGTGCATGCAGAGTATCAGAATGTCCACCTACTAAGACTGCAGCACAATGCTTTGAGATGAGAGGGCACACGCCATGGCGTCTGGTAAGCCTGCGTCTGAATAGAATGGCTATGTGCCCAGGCCATGGCCTATATGGTCGTGACCCAGCCCAGCCTCTTCTCTAACCAGCCTCCTAGCACTGTGCTCCTCTTTTAAACTGCCCTATGCCTCAGGGCTCTGCATTTGACAATGTTCCTTCATTTCATCATCGTGGTAAAATGTCACCTCACCATTTAGTAAGCTCCATTGACGCTCCTGAGTCTGTGTCTGCTTTCTCAGCATGTGGATGCCCGACACACTGAGTATGTGCTTGTGGCGCTTGTGTCTGGTCTTTAGGGAATGCTGACCATTACTCAGCACCTAGAACACTAAAGAGCCCATGCAGGCTCTCACATAGTCACCAAGACTTCTGGCCTCAATGTCTGTGTGCCTTGTGCTCTCTCCTTCAGACTCTTCCTTCTGAGTTTATATTAGGAACGACGTGAGCAGTTCCTTGGGGACATCCTATAAACGACTTAGGATGCAAAGCCAGAAGACACTTTCTGTGATTTCTAACCATGACATTCTCTGTCTCACAGTAAGTTCCTTTTGAACTAGAAAATAGCATGATTTTACGTATTGCCAAGTGCTACTGAAAGAAAAATTCTAAATAATTTTTAAAAGATACCCAGGGTTTCTTTTAGAATATGATACTCAGTTATCTTGTCAATTACCAGTTGTGGCAGTTCCAGATGTTATGAGCATTTACTAGAAGCTATGATTGAACATGACTGTGATCCTAACACAGTGGGAAGAGACAGACCTGGAACACTTAGTGGCAGACTGGCTTTGCTGCTGGTTTTTGGCCAAGCTGCCTGTGCTCACGGTTCCCTCGTGGGGCAAGAGAACAGTGCTCCTCTCAGAGGGGCAGGAAGCCTGAATTACTGAATATTACCTATTGCTTCCTTAGGTATTCTTTCCACATCTACCTCCTGATTCCCACCCTCCAAGCCTGGGGAGGGGTAGTATGATTAAAGTTCTAAAACAAATTCAAAGCCACCCACAGCTTGCTCACCAAACAACCAGTGTGTTCCCAACATTCAGTCAGCGGGTCCTGTAAACCCACCCAGGCACATACAGAGCACTGAAGAAAATGAAGCTGGCAGGGAGGAAAGGCAGAGAGCGGAGCTGAGCACTGACTGTGGGTGACATATCTTGCAGCACAGAGCAGTGAAAAGGGTGAAGTGTACCATCTCCCTTCCAAGCGCTCAATCTCCTTAGAATGGACAAAGATGGAAACAAAGTGCTTCAGAGTCTACTTCACATTCATCATTAGGGACACAGCATAAACCTTTGAAAACTTAGGAAGAACTAAATAGTACTTGTAAAAAAAAATTTAAGAATTACAATTAAAACACATCACTAAGTTTGTAGTGTGTATGCATAGTGTGCATAGTGTAGTGCAGTGTGTGTGTAGTGTAGCGGGAAGAGACAGGCCAAGCGCATTAACTCACTTAGGTTGTTTGGCCTTCTACCACCTCACTAGCTACGTGCACAGTTCTAAGTGGACACAAGTCAGGAGACGTGGGTTGATTGGCTCTGCCTTTCCTCAGCCTTAGCTACCTGCTCTTCTTGCAGGCTGAGTGTGGTTCCACAAGTCTGTGGTTTGTCATAGCAACCTTGTCCCAGGTGAACACTTCACCGGGAACTCAGCCTCAAAGACATGCTCCAGTGTTGGAATACATCCGTGGCAAAGTAATATGTGGGCCTGGAGTCCTGCCTGCCCATTCCTATTGCACTGAATGTAATTATTTATGGTGCGTGGGTTATACTACAGGGCTCATGAGACAAGTCAGAGGACAACCTACAGGACGTGGCTTTTTCCTCCCACCCCGCAGGTCCCGAGTGTGACTCGGGCACTTAGGAGGAAGTAGCAGGCCCCTTGATGCACTGAATCATTGCACCCACGCTTGTACCTGTGAACTTTGCATTTCATCTGAACGTCCAAAACAGACTTCACAACAAATGCAGCTACAATGATGGATCAGTGTGAGGAACAGCAGATTCTAGCCTCATTCTATGACTGATCTCAGCTGTGTGATCCTGAGTAACCCAAGCCACTGAATTTCAATTCCTCAACTACCAAACAGGGAAGTTGGCCCTGATGGTCATCAGTGACTATTTTCATAATTTATTAACTGTGAGTCTACCTAATCTTAGTTACCTAAAATGAGGAGTTTATCACTAATGGAAATTGACAATGGTCTGGTAATTTTCCTTTTAAGGAAGAAAGAGAGTGAGAGACAGAGGAGGGAGGGAGGGAGGGAGGGAGGGAGGGAGGGAGGGAGGGAGGGAAGAAGGAAAGGAAAGCAAAGGAAAGGAAAGGAAGGATGAGGAAGAAAGGGAGAAATAAAACTTTCACGTGAAGACTTGCCCTTCTCCAATACTGAAAGGCAAGCAGCAAGGAGCCATTAACTGACCCCTCTGTACTGGAAGCAGGTCTGTGCCCTAGTTAGTTCTGTTGACTACTTGATGACCCCTCTGTACTGGAAGCAGGTCTGTGCCCTAGTTAGTTCTGTTGACTACTTGATGACCCCTCTGTACTGGAAGCAGGTCTGTGCCCTAGTTAGCTCTGTTGACTACTTGATGACCCCTCTGTACTGGAAGCAGGTCTGTGCCCTAGTTAGTTCTGTTGACTACTTGATGATCCCTCTGTACTGGAAGCAGGTCTGTGCCCTAGTTAGTTCTGTTGACTACTTGATGATCCCTCTGTACTGGAAGCAGGTCTGTGCCCTAGTTAGTTCTGTTGACTACTTGGATGACCCCTCTGTATTGGAAGCAGGTCTGTGCTCTAGTTAGTTCTGTTGACTACTTGATGATCCCTCTGTACTGGAAGCAGGTCTGTGCCCTAGTTAGTTCTGTTGACTACTTGATGATCCCTCTGTATTGGAAGCAGGTCTGTGCCCTAGTTAGTTCTGTTGACTACTTGATGATCCCTCTGTACTGGAAGCAGGTCTGTGCCCTAGTTAGCTCTGTTGACTACTTGACACGGTGAGAAGAGGGAACCTCAACTGCAGACCTGCCTAGGTCAGCCTGGCCTGTGGGCAATGCTGTCACTCGGCAGGTGAGCCCGGGTTATATAAGGAAGGTAGCTAAGCATATGTCTGGGGACAGGTTAACAAGCAGTGTTCCTGTTGGTTCTGCTTCAAGCTCCTATCGTGAGTTCCTGCCCTGGCTTCCCAAAATGATAAACCATAGGTCAACTAAACCCTCTCTTCCCCCAGTTGTTTTGCTCACAGTGTTTACCACAACAACAGAAATTAAACTAGGATAGAAACTGGCACCAGGCACATAGGGTAACTGACCATGAACCAGGGAGCAAGCCAGCAGGCACTGTCCCTCTGATGGAACCAAGCGTGCGGTGCTGAAGTTGGGCTGGCTTTGGAAGGTCTGTGGAAATACTGTGGAGGTCACTGGGTACTCAAAGATTAATAAACTATTGAGGGAATTTGCAAAATAATTCTGAATGCACTGTAGACAATGGAGACTTGGCTTAAGTTCTAGGGAAAAGTCTGAGGGTCCCTAAAAGACTATCAGCCATTTGTGTAATGTTTGTTTGTTTAAATTTATTATATATATTATATCTGCATGCCAGAAGGATCCCATTACAGATGTTTGTGAGCCACCATGTGGTTGTTGAGAATTGAACTCAGGACCTTGGAAGGAGCAGCTAGTGCCCATAGCCTCTGAGCCATCTCTCCAACTTCTTATGTGATATTTTGGATTAAGAATCTGAGGCTGAAGAATCAGCTATGGTTAAAAAGGACCAGCATCATTAAAGTGAAACCTTGGTTTTAATGAGACAATGGGTACTAGGTTAGCTGAGGCTAAAAAAAAAAATCATCTGTGATGAAAATGTAGGGAGTATTTCCTTGAGGCCAGCACAATACTCAGAAGCTGTAACCTGGAGAGGACCATGGCTACATCTTCAGCTGGAGGCCAAAATGAGTCCCCATATGGAATTGGCTGTGATGACTGTAGGACTAAAGGGGTCCTGGATAGAAGCTTGGACAGGAACACTGCTTGTTAACCTGTCCCCAGACATATGCTTAGCTACCTTCCTTTGTACTGTGAGAGACTAAGAAAGACCATTGGTGAAGGTGCAGCCTTGGCTGCACTGGAGACCCCAGAATGTTGGAGATGCCAGAACCATGGGCTATCCATCAAAGGGCAGAGGCAGGTGTAGGGTGCGGCCAGCCTGGGCAGAAGCCTGCCAGACAAGCCCTAAGTGTTGTGGATGGCAAAGCAGAAGTGGGGAACCTGCCTTCAAAAGCCAGAAGAGGAGGTCAGAGCTCTCTGAGGTCCTAATGTAGGTGCTGGGGGCTGGAGCCAGGAAGAGCAGCAAGTGCTCCTACCTGCCAAGCGTTCTCTGCAGCCCCTGCTTTTGATATCAAAGTGACTGGTAGACTTAAGCAAACAGGAATTTTTGAGATTTTTCTTCACTCAAGAACTATGAGAATTAAAAACTCATGGACCTATAAGCTAAATTATGTGTATGTTTTTTGAATTTTTAATATAAAAGTATTTGAAGACTAAAAGCCTTTGCTCATATTAGAGATTATACTCTTTTTTCCTGTGTATGTGTGCGTATGAGTGGAGGGATGTTACACGTTATAGATATGTATACCTGCTACACATGGAGGCCAGAGGGGGATATCAAGTGTCCTGGGTCTATCAACTCTCCTGACACAGGGTCACTAACTAAGCCTAGACCTTGGCTGGCAGCCACCACACCCTTGCAATCTTTCCGTCTCTGCCAATCACAATAATGGGGTTATAGGTGGACTTGCAAGAGGCTATGCTCAACTTCTTCCAAGTGTGCTGGCCCTGGAGCTCTGATCCTGCCGTGCCCTTAGCCACTGAGCCTCTCCCTTGCCTCTAACTTCTCTTCTTTCTGAAGCTCCATGGTATACAGATGTTTAACCTACTGGTTCTTGAAAGGCTGAAAGTACACGTTTAGAAATCTGTGTGCTGTGCAGTGTATCCAGAAGTACAGTATTTCATCTATGCACTGCTATCAGCCACTGGTGTTAGCCTTTAACTGTAATTTCACTGCTGACAAAGTAATACTTCAATAACAAGAATCAATAGGAAACAATATTGAAATTGAAGAAAAAGACACCTTTAGAGTCACCTTGGAATGCTGAGTAGATAGTCCAAAGTGACACTCAGCTCATCCATATTTGTCTGTTCAAGGCATAACGGAATTGTCAAGATGAGTCCACTACGTCTGTCCTTTCCTCCTACAGAAAAAATACATTTAAGATTTACCACATATTAAGATGACATATGAATAATGTTTTAATCCAATGTTATTAAAACAATTATAGGTTTAGGACACGGTTTGGAAAATATCCAATGGCTATCTGTAGTTTATAAATGCTTAAAATAGTAAAGGCAAATAAGTAAATAAATAAGGATGCAGAAGAAAATGCGTCTCTGAAATCTTCATCAAAGCCAACATCATTTTCACTGTCTTCCATTTAGCCTGCTGCCTAATTGAATGAACTCAGCAAGCACTTGCTGTGGGCCCGGTACAATCAGTATCTGCAAGTAAAACACGTCTGCATCTAGAAAGAAAGGCTTTAAGTCATAATAAAAGTATAAATTACTGTCACTACTTTGCTACACTGTGTCTTCATATAAAATACATTAAATGCTATAAAAAGGGATTGAGGCAATGGAGAAAGATGATTTAAGAAAAAATCATGATAAGTATAAGAAAAGTAAAGACTTGAGGAAAAGCTGTAGAATTTTTAAACCAAGTTACAAGAACATCCCATGATGGGAGATGACCTGAGTTCACTCACAGAAGAAACATAAATCCGTATAATATGTTCTGCGTGTAATATGAGAAGCAACGGAAGGCTGCCTTCCCACACGATAGATTTAATTGATTCATAAAGCGAATAACACTCTGGGTTACGGCCGTGTGCAGGCCGCCCAGCTGGCCAGCTGCAGCCTGTTCACAGGCAGCAGACACAACCCTGTCCTGCTGAGAATGTGGAGTGGGACCTGGAGGTTATAGCAGACGGCCAGGGGTGGAGCACACTGAAATCTCACGTGTGTTAAGTCCTTGTCCTATTTGCCCCAAATGTTAAATGTAAAATGTAACTTTTAAACCCAGCCTGATGGAACACACCTGCAATCTCAGACAGACCGCAAGTTCAAGGCCAGCCTGAACTACAAAATGAGATGCTTGCACAGCCAAGGACTGCGGATACAGCTTAGTACTAGTGCTTGTCTATCTGCTTAAGACCCAGGATTCAATTCCCAGCACAGCATATGGAACAAGCAAATCTGGAGAACTTTGATTCATACTTACCATCTTTCAGATCTCTGTTTGCTCACACCGAAGCCCTACTCTCGGAACCAAGTGACATTTACGACAGCTTTAGAAGGTTAAAAACAAAAACAAAAACAAAAAAAAAAAAAAAACAGCAAATCCTGAAGAAAACAATTCTGTATCATCTCTAGCAATTCATCACTAAAAACTGAAAAGCCTGAGGTGAAAAGACGTCCATTAGTAACAGAAATGCGATTCGAGGCATGGCAGCCATTAAGGGCTATTTTCTATGCAACTGTTGATATTGAACCACTTTGTCTAACATCAATAAACCGCAATTTCAGAGGGTTCGACCTAATACACAGGGATTCAATAGCATTTTTTGTTGATTAGAATATAAATTTCAAAAAATGGATTATGCAGGTGATTTCCAAATGAAAGTGGCTCTTAGGTGATTCTCTTGGTATAAAAACATTTTTCTTTATTATTAAAAATAAGTTTGAGAATAATAGCTTTAACTAATAATGGTCAAGAGATAAAAATTTAAGAGTGGGCAAGGGAACTTTTTGTTTCTTTTGTTTTGCTGAGACAGAATCTCTCAACATGGCCCTGGCTGTCCTGGATGTCCCTCTGTAGACCAAGCTGAACTTGAATTCCCAGAGATCAACCTGCCTCTGCCCTGAGTACTGGGATTGAGAATGTGCCCCTGTCCCCTGAGAGCTGGGATTAAGAATGTGCCCCTGCCCCCTGATTTCTGGGATTGAAAATGCGCCCCTGCTCGCTGAGTACTGGGATTGAGAACTCTCCCCTTCTCACTGAGTGCTGGGATTGAGAACTCTCCCCTGCCCGCTGAGTGCTGGGATTGAGAACTCTCCCCTGCCCGCTGAGTGCTGGGATTGAGAACTCTCCCCTGCCCACTGAGTGAACGAGGAACGTGCACCCCATGCATGCCTGGGCACGGGAGCTTTCATTTGCTCTTCAAAACTGACAAGCTTTACTCACACACTTAGACCAAAGGCACAGGGGTTCACACTTAGTCTGTGAGTGGCATCTAAAACACTTTGGGATTTTTCTTTGGAAGTCAAGAAGACACTACCCTGAACTCCACACCCTCAGCTTTTACTGTGGGTAAGAAAATAGCCACTGATGTGAGAGTGTAAGAGTCACAATGCCAGAGAAAGAAACAAAGACCTCCAGGACAGCTCTGATCAACAGGCTCGGATGCAGGAAGACACACTGTTACTGTTGGGAGGACAGCAGCATCCAGGAGCGGCCACAGTGTAGGAAGACAGGCATTCCAATATGGGAGCAAGACAAGCTGAAACTATCTTCCTGGCACACCCAAAGCACTTCAAGACAGTTGGTATGTATGTTTGACTGGTTGGTTGGTTGGTTGGTTGGTTTTTAGTTGTTGTTTGAGACAAAAATCTTCTATTGCTCAGACTGGCCTCAAGCTTTTGATCCTGCTGCCTCAGCCTTATGAATGCTAGGAGTGCTTATCAATCCTTGTATTCTGCTCTATACCTCCAGTTATAACAATGTACGTTATCAAACAATCATTATAAAATTCATAAGGCTGCAAATGTAAACATAAAAATATCATTCATACACAACACCATGGAGACAATTGGAATGCCAGATGATAACACAAGTTTAAAAAACACACAAACATTAAATTAGAAGAGACAACACCAGCAAAATTCAGCTTTTTTTTTTTTTTCTGTCCTTTATGATCTTCGTCAGGAAAACATATCAACTTACAAAGACATATCCGAAGTCTGGGGTTAAAAAAGAATTATCAAGACAATGACAAGACCGAAAGGAAATAGGAAAGGAAAAGGAAGACACTATAGTCTGAGCAAACCTAAATGGATAGGGCCCTGAGCCTACAGTCTGTGCCGATACACTCAGACTCCAAAGTCACTGCCTGCAACAAGCCACACCAAAGCTCTCAGAGGATCCTCCACCTTCCCTTTAAAATCATCCTATCAGATTAATAGCGTTAAGCAAATTCAGCACAGTACAGAAAACAGCAGAAATGCATTCTGTAGCTCCTCCAGTGTGGTGGACGTTTCCCTGAGAATGAGAGGACAGGAATCAGGAGGACACTCCCGGAGCAAGCGCTGACGTGCTAGTCCATCAGCAAGCATTTATTACTCAACGTTGCCTTCAAAAGTAAGAAGCTGTGGTTTCAGCAGTGTGGCAGTCACTTCAGTTAATCACAGAACAGAATAAAAACCAGATCTCAAGGAATCAGCAGTGATGTCATAGCAACCCATCAAAGAAAGACCTTGAAAACAAAACCTGTATAGACTGGAGCCCAGCTCAGCAGCTGGGAGCACGGACTGCTCTTCCAGAGGGCCTGCACCCACATGGCCCTCACAATTGTCTGTGACTCCAGTTTCGGAGGATGTGGCACTCTCACACACACATTTATGCAGACAGAACATCAGTTCACATAAAAACAAACAAATCTTTAAAAGCAAGTTTATAAAAGAAATTACATGTATCTCTCTTAAGCTAATCAAAGGAAGCTTGCCCAGCACAGTTCCGGCACAGCACACATACCTGAGAGGAAGGCCAGCTTCTTCTTCAGGACGGGCAGTATCACCGAGGCCTCCATCTCACGTGCTTGCCTCTGAAAAGGGAGTGAAATCTCAGCTACAACACAACAATTACTCCATGAAATACATATTTGTGATTGTTTACCCAGGGTTTCTCAGTCTCAGTAAAAATAATTGGTATTTTGAACCGGTTAAAGCTTTTTTTGTAGGGAGCTGTAGAGTTTTTAGCGGTATCCCTGCCCTTTACCCACAAAATACCAGTGATCTCCGCCCCCTGCCCCCACCCCAGCTATACCAACCAACCTAAGTCTAGACATTACCAAACATTCCTTAGTAGGTGAAGCTACGGCTGGCTGAAAACCAAAGGCTTAAGTGTTTTTCAGAGCAACACTCCTAGGCCACAATACTAGATGTAGACAGCAACAGCTCAAAAATTACTTCAATTATTTTATTTAATCTATCAAGTAGGCAGTCTTCCATCGCTTTCCATATCACACAGCTTATTCCAAATATCTCATTCCCTCTGTCACAGGAGAAACAGCATTCTCAAATTTCCCGTTTTCCCTCCTCCCTAACACCTTAGAGCAGACAGACTGGAACCTTTCACTTCAAGGCACTTCTAAAGGCAGACTTATTACCAGATCCACCATTCCACATTACACAGCTTTAAATCCTCAAAAACAAATCTATTATTATTAGCTTTGTTTGTTTCTCTTGCTTTGTAAAAGTTGTTTTTGTGTGAGACAGGGTCTCCCTTTGTAGCCCAAGCTGACCTGCAACTTGTTATGTACCCCAGGCTAGTCTCAACCTTATGGCAGTCCTCCTGTCCGCCTCCTGAGTGCTGGGCTGAGTTTATCCTTTATGGCAAACCACAATTTACTGTTTGGTTTTCCAGAGTCCAAGCATGACTGCCACTCAGACACTATAGCAGGGTTTATGGCTACCTACAAAAGGGAATACTCAGTAGTCAGGGCTGGGAGCAAGACAGTTTTCCTTAAATGGAGGCTTTGGCAGGGCAGGCCTTCTGAGACTCAGCCAGCCCACTGTACTACTAAACAGCAATTGAGGAGAGAAGGGCCTTTAAAAACAACCAAATGTCCTCTTACACTAAGCCACACGCATGCACGCAGGCACGCACACACGCCCGTCTGAGAGTTCCCCACCACTCTCCCTCTCTCCTCCCTCCTCCACAGCCACTCACCCCACCCAGCACAGGGCAAGCAGGCCCTGGAGAGTGAGTGCTGAGACAGCCCAGGGAGGGCTGCTTGGCTCTTTGGATTCTGTGTCCAGCAAGGATCTGCCAGGAACCTATCCATTTCAGCCACTGCTGTTGACTGGAACAAAACACTCACACTGCAGTCCTGTCCTGCAAATACTACAATCTTTAAAACCACAACAAAAACCCTGTGTTTGAAAAAAAATAAAAATAGTCATCAGATAATGGCTAATTAAGCAAGACTAATTAAGCCAGTGAAGTATTTTACAGGCTTTGTGGTTAAAGACAAAAACAAAAACAAAGACAAAAAATACCACCTGCATACAAAGAAAACAACTTGTCAAACTAATTGATGTAGCCTTAAGTTTACTCCTTAAATACTTGTTTTCAATTTGCTTTTTCCTTCTGATCCTATATTACCCAGCTAACAGATTAGAGTTCACTCAACTTCCCTCCTAATGGAAACCCTATAGCATTTCATGTTCTAGATCAATACTGCAGTTTGATGAATGGTTATGAGCTAGACAAGAACCCAGACAACTTGTGTTCACGTCTGAGAGCCTTCCTTCAGTGATCACCTTGCTGGGGCCCTGATCTCAAGTTTGATAATGATGTTAATAATGATTATGGTAATTAACATTTACCTTACACTCAAGTGTTTATTACAAGCATTGCCCTTTCCTAAATGACTTCTGGTATTGACTTATTTAATGTTCCCAATACTCCCGAGGCAGCAGTTAGCTGAGTCGGTCTCACCTGCTAGTGAGTATGGGAGCACAGACTCAGCAGCGGGCAGTCTGGGTCCTTCAAGACCACGTTCATGATGTGCTATCAGCTTAGTAGTCAACAGTTCTGAAATATCCAGTGACATCAACTAAACAGCAAACTCGTCTAGACTGGATGCAAATAACAGATATGCAGCAAAATAAAACACATGACCTCAGTCTTTGTCCTTCAAATAGAACTCCTCAGTCCCTTGGGATTTCCTGGGCTTTTGTCACTGCTAATGTGCCCTTTCCCATCCACCGATGCTGATGGAGTAAATGATGGAGACTCTACAAGTTCAGGGAAAGCCTGGATTGCCATCATGCTCCCCAAAACTCTAAGGAGGGTGGGGAAACAGAAACTCTAACAGTGACCAGTATCATCCCATAATCAATCAGCAAGACATCTGTTGGTCAGGCAGTGGACACACGGTGCAAGGGGGGGTAGCAGGGCTGCACAAGCCTGCTTCTGAAACCCCTACATACTTTACAGCATGGGTGTCATGCTGGGTTAGGCCATCCATAATGTAGTGAGAAAACAGTGTTCCTGTGGCCTGAGTCCTTCGAGTGAAGGACCAAACCTAACAAGGCCCTGGTCCTCAGAGACCATAATCTGGAGCCCGAGACCCAGTACCTGCTAAGGGTGTCCAGAGTGAGGTCAGTTGAGTGAGATTCAGCCTTTAAACTTAGGGGTTTGGCAGTAACTCTGGAACTCAGTTCACCTCACCAAATGAGGTGAGGTGAAGAGCAGTGAAGAGAACTGAGTGAGGGGAGCCCCTCGTCCTCAGGGTCAGGGGTGTGTGGTAAAGACAGCGGTGTGTATGCACAGGAATACAGCACCCTAGGGAAACAACACCTACTATAGAGACTACATTTGACCTCTCTTGAAAGCTAGAAACAGAAAGCTGCTGAGACAGGTTATCAGCATGATGTTTCCACAGGGAAAGCTCAACCTCGAAGCCCCCATCACACAGTAAAACTGACTTCCTAACCACATTGTTCCTATCTGGTTGTAAACACAAGCTCTGAAGTGCCTTCAGCTCCTTCTGGTTCTGCAGCCTATTTTTCCAACACTGTACAGCACTTTTCCGGTAAGATTCCGCTTCTCTGCCCATGTCAGCAGAGTAGGGAATTCTGCTTCGGTCAAGGGGACTGTGAGTGAACTAGGGAGCAACTCTCCAGTTCAGATCTTAGTAGGCAGCTTCTCTCATCACTTTCCTGCTCCATTCGCTTCAAGTCTGCTGTCAGGGCTGGAGAGGGGGCTCTGAGAAGGAGTACTGGCTGTCAGGGCTGGAGAGGGGGCTCTGAGAAGGAGTACTGGCTGTCAGGGCTGGAGAGGGGCTCTGAGAAGGAGTACTGGCTGTCAGGGCTGGAGAGGGGCTCTGAGAAGGAGTACTGGCTGTCGGGGCTGGAGAGGGGGCTCTGAGAAGGAGTACTGGCTTTCAGGGCTGGAGAGGGGCTCTGAGAAGGAGTACTGGCTGCTCTTACAGAGGACCTGGATTTGGTGGAGAGATAAACATGCATGGAAAACACTCATACACATAAAATTAAAAAGTAATTTAAAAAAAACCAGTCAATTCATGGAGGGTTTGACCACAAGAAGGTGCTCATTAAACAATAACCAGGAAACAAGAATATCTGCACCCCCAAAACCCCACAAGGCCCAAGAAACAAGGGCTACAGGAGACCCCAGGAGTACAGATTACGTTCCTGGAGCTTTGCAAGCCAGGTTATGGACTGTATGACAACTGACACCAGTTTAATTGTTTACTACTGAGTTTTCCTGTTCTCAAAGGGGCAAACATGAACTTCCATCTTATCCTGTAGGTGTGCACCTTGGCAGGCTGGTGCCCTGAAGCAGTCTTCTGTTTTCTTCTCATTTCTTCAGAGACAGCTGCTAAACCCAGACTCTCCTTCAAAGTGTGGCAAAGCACTTTTCCCCAACAGCCTATTTATTTATTTGGGGGGTCATGTTGAAAATACTCAAGAGCAATGAGAAATACATTTCTGGGGCGTAATAAAATAAAACGTATAATAGGGAAGCCTGGCGAGAGCCTCCACTCTACCAGTCTCTCTCTCTCTCTCTCTCTCTCTCTCTCTCTCTCTCTCTCTCTCTCTCTCTGTGTGTGTGTGTGTGTGTGTGTGTGTGTGTGTATACCACTGAAGAAACGGGCAACAGCAAAACTGGAGGTGATGGAACAGCTACATTAGTTCTTCATGCTATGCCTCAAGAGCCAGAGAGATGGCCTGAAGAGTCCATCTTGGTTCGGTTCCTACCCCCTCCTCGGACAGCAGATAGCTTCCTGTAATGTAGCTGCAAGGAGTCTGACGCCCTCTGGCAGTGTACATGACATTCACTGTTAGTGAAGCAGACATTACATATAAATCTCTTTTTAAGTTGTTCTGACTTAGCTTTTCAAGTGCTTACAGAACCTTTTTAGAAAAACAACTTGCTTCTCTTTATGTTAATGCCTTGTGGAAAAGTTAAATTATGTATAAAGTACAGAAAATGAAAAAAAGCTCTTATGAAATATATGTATTACAATATTATTGATAAGGCAGGCCCAGCTCCTGCTCTCTCCCTAAGGGCAAATATAGGCATTACTCTTCACAAGAAAGGTTACTCACCCCAAATATATGAATGAACCCTATTCTCAATCAACGAGTAAAGGCAGCAAGGGGTGGACACAATGAGAGCCAACGAGAAAGACGGGCTTCTTAACGACGTGCCAAGTAAAGCAGGACATGCTTAACAAAACAAAATAAATCGAGAAACACATAACTGTGCTTTTCATAGTTCACATGCGGTCATTAAAACAGGCTTCTTCTGAGCATGATTTAGTAAAGAAAATTAATGAAAAGCTATTATATAAAAGGGACAGAAAACCAGGACAGCCAGCGAGGTGCCCTGGAGGCTCTTGAGGGTAAAAGAATCCAGCCCTGGTTGCATGTTAGCTTCAACCACAGATGCTTCTGGAGGATTCTGGATTTGAACTGTTTTGGTTCTCAATGCCTAAATAACTAACTTGTATCTTAAAATCATTTATTAATACAAAAATGTAAATGTCACTGGTTTCCTTCTAAAGCTAGAAGTAACTATCTGAGAAGCAGAAATGCACTAAGTCCTCCCCATAACTGCACCTACTCTAGCTTTTCCAAGATCTGAGTTGAAAGAGCAGAAGGATAACCAAGTGGTTATGTTGATACTGTGTCTTCCCAAGAGCATAGAACAGCATTTTACATCTGTGCCTTTTCACCCACTACTGCACAGATGGAGGCACGACTAGGTGCTAGACACCCTTGCATTCAGAAACCAGAAGCAGCAAGGGACTAGTGAACAACGGCGTAGAAAATAATGCAGCCAGATACTCAACCTAGTACCTGGCTAGATACTTTTGATACTTAACAGTGATGATAAGTTCTCAAATGCCCCCAGCCTGATGGCAGCCACGCCCACACCCTACAGAGCTCTCACTCCAGCCCCAGCAACTCTCTGGCCGCCTAGAGGCGTTCTGAAGGTGGCCAGAAGTCAGTAACTGCCATCACTGGGCAGCCATTAGAGGGCAGCAGAGCATGTCGCCAGCAGCAGGACAGGGCAATTGCAGGCCTTTTAATCAAGGCTCGGCAAATTACACTTCAAAGGAGATTATAATTGATGATATGTGTGGGGTACTGGAACTCTCCTTTCAATAAGGATAAATCAACCAGTCTGCTTGGAAAATTCAGTTAGATTCTTTGAAGAGTGTTTTTTTAACAAGCAGAGAAAACCCATTAGGATTGCCTGAGGCTAACTAAATCATCTCTAATAAATCTACATCATGTAGACAGAGAATGGTGGTGAACAAAACCAGAACACAGGCTCCGTAGCCTTGGATTTCCAGGAAAACACTGAAACATAGCTCTCCTGAAAAGAGGGTTAGGAATAGCTCCAAATGTTGGTTTAAAAAAAAAAATCTTTGAGATAAAACGAACACAAGCACAGGACTAGAGCGGACTGTTTCCTGCCTGGCTCACCATACCCAGGAACACAACTGTGGAAACATGAGTGTCTCAGCATCCAGATGGCATTGGGGACTTCGTGGGACATTTTGTTAGTACAGGTGCCAATGCGATTGGTAGGTAACCTAGTTTTAAAACAATACTGACACTTTCAAATGGAAGAACAACAATCCTCTGGAAAGACTTTAAATTACTGTGGTAAAACAATGGCTGGCTTTCATCACATCAAATCCCAAACCCCAGTACTCTTTCCTGTACTGCGTACCTGGCCAGTTTGGAAATTCTCTGGGTTCTCTGGGCTATCACCAAACCTTTCTCCCCTGGCCCTGCTTCTAGAGGGAAGTGCTTGGCTTTGTTGTTGGCGATTTGTTTTCCTATTCTTCACAAGGATTCACACATACTCCATTAGGCTGAACTCCACTGAAGTTCCTTATACAGCTCAAGGGAGGTTCAGTGAGATGTTTCAAGGTCCCAGGTCCAAACAATAAGAGGATAAATTAACTTTAATCTTGTTACTCATATGTTAGGTACCACATAGGAAAAAGTACTTTTGTTCAAATGAAATATTACCTACAACGTACACTGACATTTTTGGACTGTTTATTTATATAATGTAAAAAGGTTTACCATTACATAAAAAGTTTCCCCCATCAAAACCATTTTAATTTTTATTTTCTGTGTATGACTGTATTGCCTCCATGTATTTATGGACACTGTGTGTATGACTAGGCCAGAAGGGTGCACCTGATGGCCTGGGGCTGGAGCTACAGATGGCTGTGAGCCGCCATGTGGATGGTGGACGCTGACTCAGCTCAGGTCCAGCTCTCTAGACCCAGAAAATTCCTTTCTTTTACAGGCATAATCACTAAAACTACTTCATAGGAGTGAAGGTCGGGTGAGTGACTTTATGTATATTTATGTTTTCACACCTTGGGTCACACAAATGGGCAGACGGCCACTCACAGAAGTGGAATCGCTGCGTCTTATGCCCGTCTTTCCATCATGTGGGTGGATTTCGTGGTATACAAATGTTACCTTGCTAAAGCTGTAAAGAGTTCAAACAAACAGAAGTGTCCAGAAGGAAAAATCTGGACATAAATGATTTGCATTCAAGGAGTACAAAACAAAATCTAAAAGAGAGCAGTGTGCTCTCACACGTCTGCTCAGCACACTGCCGAGGCTTAGCAACTCATCCCAACTCCAAGGCTACCGAGAGCTTCCGCAGCAAAGACAAAGACGTTTTCTAAAGAGGCCTTTATCTGCTCTGGAGACCGGGATGTCAGTAAAGATCATGGTTCCAGCCAGTTCAGGACCTGGTGAAGGTGCTCCTAGGTGACAGTGTTTGGATATCCTCACGGGCTCCTACATCGGCAGAGCAGGACAGAGGAGTGAAAAGGAGCGCTGGCCCCTTCAACCTGAGGCCCACAGCCTCTCCATCCACCACTTCCCAAAGCATGCTCCTGCCACCCGCACAAAGGGGACCAAGTCACTTGGTGACTGAGATGCCTGCCACAGCACTAGGATCTGGGAAGGGATATACTTGGAATAGGACGGATAATTTGTCAGTAATTGTTCAAAGTGAATAGTGGGTAAAACTGCCTTTTCCCGTTTCTTTATATTTGAAAATGTCCACGATAAATGTCCGATGCAGTAAAATCTTTAAACATGGAAACATAAAGAAGGGAGTTTAAAATAACAGTTACCAGTTAGCTTTTTAACATTTCACAATCAACAGAGAAAGTCAGATATGGGAGTCCAGGCCTATAATCCCAGCAGTCAGAGGGTGGAAGTAGGGCTGGGTTGTAGGACAGTTTGACCTACACACTGAAACCTGAGAGAGAGACAGAGACAGTCAGAGAGACAGAGACAGTCAGAGAGAGAGAGAGAGAGAGAGAGAGAGAGAGAGAGAGAGAATATGAATATAAATTTAGGGAACAGACCGTGCCCTTTAATTGTCCCCATATTCACCGCCATGATCTAAAGGATGGTTGTGGGTAGAGGCTAACTACATGGACCCATTAGGATGGCTGAGGTCCAGTGAAGAGCGCTATTCTGATGAATCCCATAGGTGGGGCGGAAGACAGGGCGGCAGGCCACCGTGAGGGCTGCAGAGCTGCGGCCAACTCTGCCACTCTCTTGGCACTCAAACTTCTAGCTCCGTATGTCTTTCTCACTTTGAGAGTAGCTGTCTTCTCAGCAGCCTCCCTCTCTGTCACCACTACCAGGAGACACACTTGTTTCAGGGAATTACTAGGAAACATTATGTCTACAGTACATACTGTGACAGGCAGACAGTAAGGAGTGGCTGGACAGACAAGAAGGCAGGTCGGCTATGTGGAGCATCAACAAATATCATAAATGCTATAGTTTGAGTCAGGCAAATAGAACTCTAAACTGTGTGCATGCTGCATATTAATATTTAAAAACATGTTCTGCATGTCATAACAATGTATCCTGCCTACATAGTCAAGAAAGACACAGTTACTGTTTCTGAGATCAATGCAAGTGTGGTCTCTGTTGTTTGAATGTTCCTGTCTGCTGGCCTAGGAGAGTGACCACACCCACACCCCACACTCGGCCAGTGCAGAGCACTTCTTGACTAAACCCCCTTCTCACAAACACAACAGCCTTCTCACTTAGGTTCCATTTAGAAAAATAATTAGAAGAGAATAAGATTAGATAACTTTAAACTAAGCCGGGCGTGGTGGCGCACGCCTTTAATCCCAGCACTCTGGGAGGCAGAGGCAGGCAGATTTCTGAGTTCGAGGCCAGCCTGGTCTACAGAGTGAGTTCCAGGACAGCCAGGACTACACAGAGAAACCCTGTCTCGAAAAAAAACAAAACAAACAAACAAACAAAAAAACAAACAAAAAAGATGATTTTAAACTAACCCAAGCTCTATGAAAAGAGTGTGTATTTTCTTTGAACAGAATATTAAATAACACAGTTCAGGGACATTTGCTGAGTCTCTGGGCCCTGGCCCATTAGGACCATGGATGAAGAGACACTTTCTAAAGCTGCCTTTATGCTCAGCCAACTCTAACTTTAGGCTCTGGAATGGCTTGCTCGACTCTGCTACTTGCACACTGAGGCTTCAGCGTCTATATGTCCACACTTGCCGCGTCATTCTTTAATGTGCACATTTCGCATTCCCCGAGTTCCGCCTCAGCTCGTACTGCAGTACTCACCGTCACCCCTCGCATGTTTTCGCTTGCCTCCTACTGATGCTTTCCACTTGCAGCTTTCCCTGGTAACATTTAGATGACTTCTGACTCTGGTCACCCCACTGTCATTGGTAGAACAATCTGATTTGTTATTCATAAGAGAATTGCAGAGGAAAGTCTAGGGTCCCTCTGTACAGCTAAAAAGAAAAGCTTTTACTGCCATGTATCTTCGAATACTTGAAGCAATAAAGCTCACTTTAATTATCAATCACCATAATCACCACACTCTACATACAAGATGGTGACAACAGAAATTAAAGCAAGTATCTACTATACGGTCATGCACCATGCAAAATATTTTTTAAATGAAAAACTGTAGCAATTATTTTACAAAAAGTAATCTGAGGTCCCTGGTGCAGATGTGTATGCGTGTTAAATAAGACAGGGTATAGCTCAGTTAGAATGCATGAGGCCCTGGCTTTGCTCCTGGTGCCAAAAGAAAGAGTAGGACTTAAAGGACTCGTTCCAAGGGGCCACTGCTTTCCATGCTCACCAAGCACACCAAGGCAGCACTTCCTGCTTCAGTGACTGCACTGCCAGTGCAGCCCCAGCTGCTGCATCCTGGTCCTGGACAGGAGCATCGTTACAACTGGATTATATCTGGATCCAACTGACAGGAGTCGGATCCTGACTGCGCCTTCCACTCAGCATTAGCCCCATGGTATGACAGAATTCTTCTATTAGATCTCCCTTTTAGCTCAAACTCGATCACACAGTGAAGCTTCAAGGCTTAAATGCTAAAACAATTATGCTTCCTGACTCCCTCCTCTCTGGTCTTCCCTATGACTGGGAATTTACCATCACTTCTGTTAACCACAAAGACACCAATTATTCATGGTACCCAATCCCTCACACTGGAAAAGTATATGCTACATCCTATGTTGACAGGCAACTTCTATTTGCATTAAGAAACATCAAGTGAGGCAGGAAGGGCATACTTGAAAAGCTTTAACCCTCTTCTGGCCTAAACATCATACTTAACTAAATTACACATCTTCCACACTTCTATTCTGAGGGGTTATACTGCCTTTTTAACTAAGATAGCCCTCTGTGTTTTAGGAGATGAAAAGTTTTACTTAGGATTTGTGAAAACAATTGCTCCCCATCCCCAAATGTTGTGATGATTCTACCTTAACACATAGGATGGATAGTTGTGGTGGTCTGAAAATGCTTGGCCCAGGGAGTGGCACAATTAGGAGGTGTGGCCTGTTGGAGTAGGTGTGGTCTTGCTGGAGGAAGTATATCACTGTAGGGATTGGCTTTGAGAGCCTTCTCCTAGTTGCCTGGAAGATAGTCTTCTCCTGGCTGCTTTTGAATCAAGATGTAGAACTTTGGGCTTTTCCAGGCCCATGTCTGCCTGAATACTGCCCATCATTACAATAATGGACTAAGCCTCTAAAATTGTGAGCCAGCCCCAATTAAATGTTGTCCTTTATATGAGTTGCCATGGTCATAGTGTCTCTTCACAGCAATGAAAACCCTAAGACGGTAATAAATATGGGTTTGATATCATTAAAGGGAAGGGTGAAATCCCAGAGGATTATTCTTCATAAGACAAAGCACACAAAGTTCAACGTGAATGCTAGTTGATACTATACCTTGTGTGAAGGAATCAGATGCCAACTCTGTTCTCAGTAAGAGGAAAAGTACCAGGTGACATAGTTTCACAACTCAAATTAGGTGAGATATTAGTGACCACGCAAAGCTACATCTCCCAATAGGTCTTTAGAATTCTGTATCTGCAATACAACTTCAGGCCAGCTCCTAACTTTGAGGTAGAAAACACAACTCATGTTTTTGTGGAGATATTTCTAAGGATTTCCCTTTAACCCTTAGATAATAAAGATTGGATCTAGGAGAATGGAAAGCTGTACAGGAGAAAGAGGATAGTAACAGAAGACCTGAAACTAACTCAAAACCATACAGAAAGGTAAGGCTACCATCAGTGAAAAACTCCTGAAGAACTGTGACAGACAACATCATTATCAAGGCTGGCCAGAAGCAGGCTCAAGAGGGCAGACTTAGGAGGGCAAAGTCTCAAAGGTATGTAGGTACCAACTTGGCCAGAGGATGTCAGTGGTTGCTTAAATGTGATTTCCTACATGCCCAAGAGTGTATTTCGAGACATTAGCATCTGAGCTGAGGACTAGTCAAAGAGTACTTCCCTCTCCCTCACAAGCAGAGCCACTCAATAGACGGAAGGGCCAAACAGAACCCAAAAGGAAAGGAAAGTTGAACTGTCCGCCTCATGCTGAACTGTCTGCCTCATGCTGAACTGTCCGCCTCATGCTGAACTGTCGCCTCATGCTGAACTGTCGCCTCACAAACCTTAGTCCTCCACCCTTACCCTGGAACTTAACACTGCTGTTCTCAGTTCTCAAGCTTTTAGTTTCAGACCAGAAGGCACAGACAGGCTCTTCTGAGTCTCCAGATTGCAGACAGCGGATCCTGGGGCAGTTCAGCTTCCAGAATTGTGTGATTCCATTTCTTATGAGACAGTGAGAAAGAAAGAGTCCATGTTCTCTCCTTCCTGTGGTTCTACTGCCCCCAATATTATGTGCCTCCATTTATTATGAGAGAAAGAGAGAGAGAGAGAGAGAGAGAGAGAGAGAGAGACCTTTCCAAAGAAGGAAAGAAAGCTATCACAAAAACCAACCATATTTACCTACAGTGGCAGTGTAGGGTACCTTAATTCAGTCTACTAAAGGAACAGTCCTGCCAACACAAGAAAGCTTGCAGAGTTAACTGACCTTGATCCACAAGGACTCATGGAGACTGAACTGCCAACCAGACAGCATAGGTAGGATGGACTTGGGCCCTCTACACACATGTAGCAGTTGCACAGGTGAGTCTTCATGTGGGACTCCCAAAGCGGGGCAGGAGCTGTCTCTGACTACACTGCCTCCTTTGGACTCCTTTCCCCTAACTGGGCTGCCTTGTGGAAGTCTTGCTTGGCTTGATATGATTGGGCTGGTTGATGTCCATGGGAGGCCTCCTCTCTTCAGGGGGGAAGTGAAGGAGGGGTGGATGGGGGGGGGAGGGAGAAAGACTGGGAGGGGAGAGGGAGGGGGAAGCTATAATTGGGATATAAAGTAAATAAAAAACTTAGTCAATAATAAAGAATATATCTGTGGGAAAAAAGGGAACAAAACAGTCCAGATTACAAGTAGTCAGAAGCTATCTCCATTTATATGAAGACTCTGGATCTTCACTTACAATAAACTGTATAAAAATAAAACTAGAACAAGAAAGCTGCTTAAAAAAAAACTTAGCAGAAGCAGAGCAAAGGCCTTAATAATCATGACAAGCTTAATTATCTCTCTTTAAAGAAGCATTCTGGGAGCATGAAGAAACACTTTAGATCAGAAATGTTAAATCTAAAAGCAATGGACAAAAGCAAAAGCAGCAAGGCGACTGGTGGAGGCGACCGGCTGCAGTGCGAAATCCAGAAACCACGTGGAGAGGTCACGATGGCGCTAGCACTGACGTCAGACCACGGCACTGCAGTCAAATACAAACTAAAAAAAGGCAACCTGACTGCCGCACACATGGCCCTGCTTAAACTAAATGGGTCACAAAATAAAACCAAACCTTATCATTCCATGAAAGGACCTGGGGGGTTGACAGGGAGGGGAGGAAAATAAGACAAACAAGAATACATTATACAAATGTATGAAACTGTCCGCTAACACAACTTATGAAAAGAAAATATAAGCCTAAACCATTTTAACCTTTTAAATTCTCTCTCCAGTGGGGCGTCCCAAGCCAGCACGAGCATCTACACAGTCATTGTAAGGCACACTTGCTTTGACGGCACATCTGCACTCCTGGGCATGTGCTTGTATGCTCTTTCTTACATGTCTCTCTCCCCTTTTAATGACATTAAAAGACAATTTATATTTATTTTCTTTCTGTGTATGAATGTCTGACAGTTTATATATGCTTGGCCCTGGGAGTGACACTGTTAGAAGGTGTGGCCCTGGGGCTGAAGAGATGGCTCAGTGGTTAAGAGCACTGACTGCTCTTCTGGAGGTCCTGAGTTCAATTCCCAGCAACCACATGGTGGCTCACAACCATCCGTAATGAGATCTAAGGCCCTCTTCTGGTGTGTCTGAAGACAGCTACAGTGTACTCACATATAATAAATAAATAAATAAATAAATAAATAAATAATCTTTAAAAAAAGGTGTGGCCCTGTAGGAGTGGGTGTGGCCTGGTTGGAGTGGGTGTGTCACTGTGGGTGTGGGCTTTAAGACCTTCATCCTAGCTGCCTGGAAGCCAGTCTCCTCCTATCAGCCTTCTGATGAAGGCACAGATCTCTCAGATCCACCTGCATCATGCCTGCCTGGACACTGTCATACTCCCGCTTTGATGATACTGGACTGAATCTCTAAATCTGTAAGCCAGCCCCAATTAAATGTTTTTATAAGGGTTGCTTTGGTCATGGTGTCTATTCACAGCACTAAAACCCGAAGACAGAATGTTTTCCCCAAATATATGCATGTGCACATATGAGAGCCTGCTACACTCAAAAGGTGTCAGGTCCTCTGGAATTGGAATTATGGAGGTTGTGAGACTTTGTGTGGATCCTTGGATGCTAAACCTGAACCCCAGTCCTCTGCATAGAGCAGAGTTTTTAATCACTAACTCATCTCCCTCATACCTCATCTGTAAATCTTGTCTTAGTCAGGGTTTCTATTCCTGCACAAACATCACAACCAAGAAGCAAGTTGGGGAGGAAAGGGTTTATTCAGCTTACACTTCCACACAGCTGTTCATCACCACAGGAAGTCAGGACTGGAACTCAAGCAGGTCAGGAAGCAGGAGCTGATGCAGAGGCCATGGAGGGATGTTACTTACTGGCTTACTTCCCCTGGCTCGCTCAGCTTGTTTTCTTATAGAACCCAAGACAACCAGCCCAGAGGTGGTACCACCCACAAGGGGCCCTCCCCCCTTGATCACTAATTGAGAAAATGCCCCACAGCTGGATCTCATGGAGGCATTTCCTCAAGGGAGGCTCCTTTCTCTGTGATAACTCCAGCTTGTGTCAAATGACACACAAAACCAGCCAGAACAAGAGAGGTTAAGAGCATGTACTACTCCAGAGAGTGAAGTTCTGGTCCCAGTACCCATGTCTGGCAGTTCACAGCTGCCTGTACCTCCAATCCAAGGGGGGATCAGAGGTGCCTCCTCTGGACTCTGGGAGCACTGTATCATGCGCACACAGTCATACTTAAAAATAAATAAATAGCCATGCCATCATGGCACATACCTTTAATCCTAGCACTAAGGAGGCAGTTTGAGGCCAGCCCTGGCTACAGAGCAGTTTCCAGGACAGATAGGGCTACACAGAGAAACCAACTCAGATAGATAGATAGATAGATAGATAGATAGATAGATTAAAACCTGTCTTAATAAGATTCTGTTGCAGCACTGGCCATGACTGGAAAGCCCAAACTGAAATAGCCTATGTTCACACAGATACACAGAAGACTGGCTGAATTAAGAGTGAATAAATTACATACAGGGACCAGGCTGGGTGGCATCTGCCTCTATTCCTAGAAGCAGAGGAAGAATCCAGCATAACACTGTGAGGTCAAGGCCACCCTGGTCTACAAAATTGAGGTCAGTGAGAACTAAGGTGAGACCCTGTCCCCAAAAGGTAAATGAATAAGAACTGCACAACGGAACGACACCTAGGCCTAAGGCACAGAATGTTCTTCCTTTACCAGGAGGTAACCCCGCTAGCTAGCCAGTAAGCTAGTACAGCAGGAAAGCCTAAGCCACTCAGGGGGTGTAAGGAAAGTGGGCGTCTCGGCTCTGGGGCTGTTCTTCTGCTTGTCTTGTCCAACCCTATGTGATGGTTGTTTTATCTTAGTAAATTTTATTTTGTTATACTTTGTTATTATCCCTTAGAAGCCTGTTCTTTTCTAACGAGACACAGAAAGGAGTGGATCTGGATGGGAGGGGAGGTGGGGAGAAACCAGGACGAATACAGATGGCGAAACCATAGGGAAAATAAATAATAAAAAATACTTCATTTAAAATATAAAACATATTTAAAAACCAGAAAGATGATACCCATCTGTCTGCTCAGTTTGTGCAAGAGAAACAATATAGAAGAGCGAGTTCTAAGTCGGAAGGGTGGGCAGGTGGCTGACACTGTGTGTGCAGCCCTGCACCCGCACCTGCCGCTCCTCATTAGTTAGTCTCACATGCTAACCAGGCGGGGCTGCGGATGAGCCGCTACTGAGGAGCAGTCACCGCAGAGTGAAAGAGGACCCTGAGCAGTTCCCACCACCCCATGGTGGCTCACGACCATTTGTAACTCCAGTCCAGGGTTTCCAACACCTGCCTATGATCTCTGTGGGTACTGCACAGACATGATGTACAGACATACATGCAGGCCAAACACTATGCACATGAAATAAAAATACAGCTATCCAGTAAGCATTGTATGGTAGGGAAAACCTAAGTATGTTTAGCAAATCAAAGAAAAGGTGATACATCAAGGATAGGCAGGTAAGAACTGGAAACCCAACAGAAACAGCAGTCCCAATGAGAATTTCAAATGGCTGGTGTAACTACCCAGCAGGGGGGCACCACACAAGTGACTCTTCAGCTCAAGTTTCAGAACATATCCCCAGGCTGACAGCATGAGAGCTACAGGCTAACACGGAGCTCCAATACATGGGTGCAGCTCTTTTAAACAACTCTAAATTGCCTGCTGAGTGTCCTAGGAATGAGCCAATGTAGAAAGTGGATAAGAGGAACCAGGTATTTCACTGTCAAAGAGAGAGGAGCTGCAGAGATGGACTGGAGGAAGAGGAGACTACCGGGATCCTCAAGGACAGATGGCTGGATAAGGAAAACCAACAGATCCTGACGCACAGAGAGAATGAGGGAGCAGGGCTGCCCCAGGCCTGCCCATTGAGAGCACTGACGGTTACTTTATGTTCCAATTTCACCCAGCAACTGAGCACCAAGTGTTTGATGAAACATTATTCTGGGTTTCTGCATGGGTATTTTGGGAAAACATTAACAATTAATTTGTACAGTAAGTGAGCTCGCTTTCCATAATGAGTAGGCCTCATGTAACCAGTTGAAATCCTGAATATTAAAGGCATGTGCGCACACACACACACACACACACACACACACACACACAATCACTAAACCTAGTTTAGAGCTCTTCTTCAGCAGAAAGCCTTCAGACTTGCTCTACGCGGTCAGCCCTGCCTGCCTGAGCACCACGGAAGTACATCAGCACACTCTGAGAGCTGGCCCACACTCACCTTGGAATTCTCAAGCCTCCACAAATACACAGATCCAAATGAAGAAACAGACTTGAACATGGATATAAACGTGGACATACACATCTCCTGTTGGTTCTATTTTTCTGGAGAACCCTGACTAATTCAAGGGCCTAAAAGTAATTCTCTCAGTAACAATAACACAAGTCCCCACATCCTGACTTCTAAATAGCACTGCAAGTAAAAGGAATCAGGATTCCTTGAAACACAAGGAGATTCCAAATGTGGATATGGTTTGCATGGATGGCTGTGGCGTGCCTGCCAGAATGCAAGTGCTAAGAAATTTATGAGCCCTTGTCGAAAGGACACGGGGCAATCCAGGTAAGAATTATGGCTGTTATGTTCAAACTTCTAAGTAAAAATATGAGAACTGGGATATTTACAGACTTGAAATATCACCTCACAATGTAGACATTAATTATGAAGGGACAGTCACCTGACAGTGGAGAAACTTGGCAGGCACCACCAGACACACGGGATGGGTGCACTGGAGCACTAACAGGGCACCACAGCAGCACACGCTTCCTGAGGAGACATGCATAATTGCAGCCAAAATTCACAACCCAAAGCTGACACTGAGGAAGTGCCCCACAGCCCAGCCCTGGGGTCTGTCAAATTACCTGGAGAGGATTCTTCCACAATGCCTGTGAAGCAAAGATTGAGAGGGTGTTCTGACATGATCAAGATAACTTTTTCTCTCACCCCCCAAAAAAAACATAATAAACAGCAAAATTTGAACAAAACCTTTCTGTTGTCTATAATAATTTCCTGATGCTTTATTAATTACAATTATATAAGGAAATTCTCATTTGTATTTTTGGGATAGTGGATACTAAAATATCTAGAAGTAAAGGAATATAATATATACAAATTACCTTCAAATGGCTTAGGGAGAGATAATATTTCTTTATTGCTTTATGAAGAGAACACATGGCGTTGGGTATGGTGGCACATGCCTACGACTCCGTCACTCAGGAGGCAGTGGCCGTGGCTACGTGAGATCCTGTCTCAAGACACCAACTGGGAGGTGGCTCAGACAGTAAAGACTTGCCCTGCCAGCATGACGCCCTGAGTTCAGATGTCTACCCACGGGGGCCAAGTTAAAGAACTCAAGTAACAAGTAGCATGGTGCCTCCAGGTTCCCACGCCTAGTTCTGTTTGAGTCCCACAATTTAGTCTCATGTAGATTCTCCAAGTTGGGACGCATTAGAGCTCCAAATCTCTGTAGGGAGAGGTTTGGTCCTACAGTATCACCAGGCAATTTTTCAATCATTAAAAAGATAAGGAAAAGGCTCTGGGCACACCCCTGTCTTCCCAGAGCTGAGAGGAATGAGACAGACGGAAGCCTGGGCGGCTGTCCATCCAGGCTTGCTCAGTCAGTGAGCATCAGGTTCCAGGAAAGGACCTGTCTCAAAATAAGGAGGGCTGTGATTCACAAAGATCCCCAATGCTGCCATCCGGCCTCCACACACACATATGTACAAGAATACATGTGAGTATGTGCAAGGGCGCATGAACACACACACACACAGAGACACAGACATACACACACTAACAGCTCTCAAAAGAAGAAATACTAATGGCCAATAAATAATTTTAACGTGTTCTCCATCCTTAGCTATTAGGGAAATGAAATTAACACTACTCTGAGATTCTTTCTCGCTCCTGTCAGAACCGTTTCCACAAAGAATAAAATGTTGAGGATGCAGCACAGAGAACCTTAGCTGGTGGGGGTGGATGCACTGTGGGCCACCATGGAAGTCAGTCTGGAGACTTCTACAGAACTAAAAATAGAATTGCTAAGGGTCCCATGATATCACTCCTGGGCACACTCAAATGACTCTGCACCCTTCCACAGAGATACTTGCACACCCATGCTCAGGGCTCTCCTATGTGCAAGTGACATAGGAGTGTGACAGGGACACACAATGGTATAATGAAAACTGAAATCTGCAGAAACATGGGTGGAACTGGTAATATATTACATGAGGTGAACCATACTTCATTTTCTTTCTCATATGCAAACCCTTAGCTTCTAGTGTGTGTGTGTGTGTGTGTGTGTGTGTGTGTGTACATGTGTGTATAAGTGGGTAAGCATAAGTGGGTATGTGTGTGTATGAGTGGGTGTCTGTATAAGTGGGTATGTGTATGTATAAGTGGGTATGCATAAGTGGGTATGTGTGTGTCTAAGTGGGTGGGTGTGTACCTGTATGTGTATATAAATGGTACGTGTAACTAAGTGTGTATGTGTGTATAAGTGGGTGTTAGTGTGAACAGAGGTAAGGAGACTTTGCAGTGGGTTCATGAAAGGTCAGAAAGGGACTTTAAGGGAGAGTTGTGGGGAGAGGAACGGAACAGAATTGACACAAAAGTAGAAAGGAGAATTCTGGGGACTGAAGGGTAGAAGTGGAGACTGGGGACCAGGGCAATGTGGGGGAGGAGGGAGGAGGAAGAAGGGAGGAGGGAGAAGGGAGGAGGGAGGAAGATGAATTTACCAGAACTAAACATGCATGAAAATGCCATAAGAAAGTCTGTTACTCTGTATGCTAACTAAAAACAAAAATGTGAAAAAGGCAGACAAGATCCGGAGATAAGTTTAGTAGTAGAGCAGTAGCCCAGGATATGCACAGCCCTGGGTGGAGTCCCAGCACAGAAAAAATTGAGTGCAGAAACGGAGCTGATATTAGGAGACCATAAGGTAAAGACTATATGGAAATTCTTCAGATTCTTTTTGGTTACCATTCTGTAACCTTAAATTATTTCAAGATGAAGGCAATTTCAGTAAAACTGCAGCATTCCAGAGTTTTCCATATCATTCAATGGCGCACATGTACACCCACACACATCCTAAGACCTAACAGGAAAGTCCACACTATTGTTTTCCCATGCCCTCCACAAAGCACAGCTGCAGAGCCTGCTTCTCCCTCTACTGTCCCAGCCTTCCTGCTGACTGAATGGCCTCTGGTGGGCTTCCTGGCCACTATCTACAAAATATCTCCCTCACACATTTACAAGCCAAAGCTATCCCTTACTACTGTACCGAGTGTGGAGTGGTCAGAGCTCCCCTGGGCTGTCCCAGACTCCTGCAGGACCGAGGCCCTGCCTTTTTAGCTGTGTCCCTCTCATCAGCAACACCTCTGTGTTTACGCCCTGGGCTCTGCCACCATCTGGTTGCAACACTTTCTTCTTCATGGTTTGGTTGGTCTGAGGAATCCCTACCTGGCTTCAAAGCCTCCCTTACTTCTCCTTGGCAGTACAGCGTTCCTGACAGTGTGGACAGATGGTTTTGACTAATGTGAACTCTCTCAGAGAACAGCTCACAGCACAGTCACTGGGTGAATTACTCAGAATACAAAAATGTCTCAAACAGTGTTAATATGCATAATAGTATATACACACACATACACACAGTTGAGAGCACACAATAAAGAATAAAGACATTAAGAAGTCCCATAATGCTTTGCTAAAAAATGAAGAAAGCTAAGAAAATCATTTAAAAATTATAAGCTGAATGCACATCTCCCCAAGGGAAACAGCATGTGCTTTTCCTAAGAAATGTAAAACAAAACAAGTCCTACACTTAATTTTTTTAGCTGATGCAAATGTTACATTTTAATTTCTAGTTCTATAGTGAAGGACACTGCCTTTCCGTTTCTATTACTGTGAAAGCTCTCTGGTCCCATTCCCTCTCTCAGGAAAGCAGGGCAGAGACTCAAAGCGCGAACCTGGAGGCAGGAGCTAATGCAGACGCCATGAAGAGAGGTGCTTACTGGCTTGCTCCTGTGGCTTGCTCAACATGCTTTCTTTTTTGTTTTGTTTTTGTTTTTGTTTTTGTCGAGACAGGGTTTCTCTCTGTAGCCCTGGCTATCCTGGAACTCACTCTGTAGACCAGGCTGGCCTCGAACTCAGAAATCCGCCTGCCTCTGCCTCCCAAGTGCTGGGATTAAAGGCGTGCGCCACCACCGCCCAGTTCAACATGCTTTCTTATAGAACCCAGGGCCACCTGCTCAGGGGTGTCATAGCCTACAATTAGCTGGGCCCTCATATCACTAATTAGGAAAATGCACTATAGGCTTGTCCGTGGGACAATCTGGCAGGGGTATTTTCTCAAGAGTTTCCCTCTTCTCGAATGATTTTAATTTAAGTCAAGCTGACATAAAACTAGCCAGTACAGATACTGTTGTCCACGGGCTTTAAATTATGAGCTGAAATGGAAACTAACACTGTCAGTAAAAATAACATAAGAACCGAGTGCAGTGCTACTTCATATTTAAGGATAATAACCATCTTTTTGTCCAAATGGTTTAAAAGACATGACTCCCGACTTTAAATTTAAGCCTATTAAAAACCTAATCAGTCCTGAATCTTGCTGTCTTGGTCTAAAACCAAACCCATTATGCATAATCTTGTATCAGAAAAGAAGTTAAAGGAAACTTTATCAATTTTAGCTGCCCTTCTTTCGCTGCATATAATACAGGAGAAAATGGAATTATTTCAGTCTTAAAGCAGACATTCTTTTAAGTTATTAGTGACACACCAATCCAAGTTAAAACTTCTCTGGAAAAAAAAAATCCTACAATGCGTAACTGTGAACCCCCCATGAGCACGGAGGTTAGCCCTGCCCTGGGAGGTCGTCTTCCGACATTTCTCAGGCTTGCTAACGACCCCTGTGCACTGCTCCTCTGTGGCTCACAGGACTCTCCCTCGCCCACCTGGTCCTTCCTGTGTGTTCCTATCAGAGCCGACACGGACGCTCAGCATCCACTCGATGCCTTTGCTCCAGCAGGGTGAGCCCGTTCCACTGACCACTGTGTTGGCCAACCCCTCCCCACCCCCAAGTCCTGAGCATTTACAACAGACAAGGAACACAGGATGCAGACGAAAAATAGCTGAGGTAATCTGGAGGGATTTTTTTTTACCACATTTATTTAAAAAAAATTTTTTTTGGGGGGGGGGGACGGTGCATGGCCCAGTGCACAGGAGGAAGCTGAAGGCCGACCTGTGGGAATCAGCCCTCCTCCCACCGTGTAGGTCTCACAAATGGAAGCTGGGTTGAAGGGCTTACCTGATGTAAGTCTCCAACTCCCTAGAGAAGCTGTTTAATGTTTTGTTATCATAAGACTTTGCTTTTTGTAGAAATCATGAAAACCTTTCTATTCCAGAACAAGTGTGGATAATTAGACCCCATATGCCTAACACAGCAACAGGCCTACTTCCAGTATCATGAAATGTCAGACCTCCCTCAGAGCTGAGGTACAGAGACTGGCCAACCTCCACAAACCAAAACAAGAGCCCATGAAGCTGGCAACCTTACTTCAGACACAAAAATGGAGATCTAATCATGGAGCAGAAATCTTGAAATGATATTGTTGATAGTAAGTAATTATACCACTTAAAACACAGAAAAAGTTTAGATTCTATAAAAACACATTTTTTAAAAAAACACAAGCATCTACTACATTTAGAAAACCAAAAGCCAACAGAACTTGACAATGACCCAGTGCCGGCCTCTGCCCCTCCTCAAGCCTCCTACAGTGACCCAGTGCTGGCCGCTGCCCCTCCTCAAGCCTCCTACAGTGACCCAGTGCCGGCCCCCGCCCCTCCTCAAGCCTCCTACAGTGACCCAGTGCTGGCCGCTGCCCCTCCTCGAGCCTCCCACAGTGACCCAGTGCTGGCCCCTGCCCCTCCTCAAGCCTCCTACAGTGACCCAGTGCTGGCCCCTGCCCCTCCTCAAGCCTCCCACAGTGACCCAGTGCTGACCGCTGCCCCTCCTCAAGCCTCCTACAGTGACCCAGTGCCGGCCGCTGCCCCTCCTCAAGCCTCTTACAGTGACCCAGTGCCGGCCCCTGCCCCTCCTCAAGCCTCCTACAGTGACCCAGTGCTGGCCGCTGCCCCTCCTCCAGCCTCCCACAGTGACCCAGTGCTGGCCCCTACCCCTCCTCAAGCCTCCTACAGTGACCCAGTGCCAGCCCCTGCCACTCCTCAAGCCTCCTACAGTGACCCAGTGCCGGCCCCTGCCCCTCCTCAAGCCTCCTACAGTGACCCAGTGCTGGCCCCTACCCCTCCTCAAGCCTCCTACAGTGACCCAGTGCCAGCCCCTGCCCCTCCTCAAGCCTCCTACAGTGACCCAGTGCCGGCCCCTGCCCCTCCTCAAGCCTCCTACAGTGACCCAGTGCCGGCCGCTGCCCCTCCTCAAGCCTCCCACAGTGACCCAGTGCTGGCCCCTGCCCCTCCTCAAGCCTCCCACAGTGACCCAGTGCTGGCCACTGCCCCTCCTCAAGCCTCCTACAGTGACCCAGTGCTGGCCGCTGCCCCTCCTCAAGCCTCCTACAGTGACCCAGTGCTGGCCGCTGCCACTCCTCAAGCCTCCTACAGTGACCCAGTGCCGGCCCCTGCCCCTCCTCAAGCCTCCCACAGTGACCCAGTGCTGGCCCCTGCCCTTCCTCAAGCCTCCTACAGTGACCCAGTGCTGGCCGCTGCCCCTCCTCAAGCCTCCCACAGTGACCCAGTGCCGGCCGCTGCCACTCCTCAAGCCTCCCACAGTGACCCAGTGCCGGCCACTGCCCTTCCTCAAGCCTCCTACAGTGACCTGGTGCTGACCCCTGCCCCTCCTCAAGCCTCCTACAGTGACCCAGTGCTGGCCGCTGCCCTTCCTCAAGCCTCCTACAGTGACCCAGTGCCGGCCCCTGCCCCTCCTCAAGCCTCCTACAGTGACCCAGTGCTGGCCCCTGCCCCTCCTCAAGCCTCCCACAGTGACCCAGTGCCGGCCCCTGCCCCTCCTCAAGCCTCCCACAGTGACCCAGTGCCGGCCCCTGCCCCTCCTCAAGCCTCCCACAGTGACCCAGTGCTGGCCGCTGCCCTTCCTCAAGCCTCCTACAGTGACCCAGTGCCGGCCCCTGCCCCTCCTCAAGCCTCCCACAGTGACCCAGTGCTGGCCGCTGCCCTTCCTCAAGCCTCTTACAGTGACCCAGTGCTGGCCCCTGCCCCTCCTCAAGCCTCTTACAGTGACCCAGTGCTGACCCCGCCACTCCTCAAGCCTCCTACAGAGCTGTAGCTCCAGGGTAGCAAGCCCCTCAGGCAAGGCTCCTTTAAGAAAATGGACAGCTAATGTTTGATGTACAACTAATTAGAGATAAGGTAGTATCATTTTATAATCCTGCATGTGTCTTACTTATAGAGGTCATATACAAAGCCCTGAGCTAAACACGCATGCCCAAAATAAAGAACTAGAACACCAAACGTCTTCCTCCGAGGAAAGACACTGTCCCAGAAGTTAATTGAATTCTTATCTGTCCTCCTGTTTTTATCTCCGTGTTCTTTATTATCTGGCCTCTTTTCTTTCCTCTTTCTTCCTGTGACTTGTCCCCTCTTTTCTTAGGCTGAACTGCTTTTACAAAGAGAAGCCAAAGCTACCTGCATACAGTGCTGTCACAGGATCCTACGGTGTGCCACACTCAGTGTCCATTTCCAATATCTAACTGTAAATCCCTTGTCCGTAACTAGTTGAGATGCTTAGACTCCTAGTAGCTACACAGGTTACTGTTTGGGCCAAAAGAAATTCTAAGTCAGATTAAGATCACCTTGGAGTTGGGCATGGTACCACACGTCTATGATGAGAGACAGGTTAAGTAAGGCCTCTGGGCCACAGAATGAGATAGAGGTTAGTCTAAGCTACATGAAAAATGGTCTTAAAAAAATAGAAGACTATGAATTTCAGTGACACGTGGTGATGTATTCTGTAATCCAAGCAACCAGGAAGGGGAGAGGTGAAGAAGCCAAGCAGGAACTATCCTGGGCTAAGAGCAAACTCCAGTATATCATGAGCTAAAAGGTAAATCTTGTCTCAAAATAAATAGCAAGCAAATACATAGTTGACTTTGTTTAAATTATATATACAGAGAATGTTATTGTCTCTTTACTGTTCCTATAAGTACCTTCTTAAACGCTCTAAAGAATTAAAAGTCTTTGAAAATTTAATATAAGATTTTCTCATTTTTGAGTTGCCTACAAACATTACGATAGTTATAATACTGATTGGCCACCTGGTGGGATTTAGAACCCTATGGAGCAAGTCTCTGGGCATGTCTGCAAGGTTAAATGGAGAGGGAGAGCCCACCCTCCCCAAGGGCAGAGCCATCCCCTGGGCTTGGGCCCTGGACTGCATGCAAAGGGCAAGTGAACATGGTACAGCTCTCTACGTTCTGCTCTCTGAGAGCAGCCTGGCCTCAGCCGCCATGACAGCTGGACCCTGGAGCTGTAAGCTGAAACTGAAACCCTGCTCACCACATGTGTGACAGCTATTTTGTCAAAGAAGCAAGAGAATTAATGAATATGGACATCTATTTTCATAAACCCTTGCTTTCTCTTTGCAAAACAAATACTGTTTCATATAATGCTTCCTACATCAAGGTTAAATAAGCCATGTGTGGGATGAGTGTCCTGATTTCTTTTCCTGTTTCTGTAATAAAAATACTCTTCACAGAGTTGTTTTAGCCCATAGTTCAAGGTATGACACATGACAGAGGAGGGGCGAGCCTGGCAGCAGCTGGCCGCACTGCACTCTCCTCTGCAAGCAGCAGGGGTCAGGTGCCCTGGGCCACCACAGGGGCAAGGCTTCCCTCTCAATTTATGCAATCAGGACAATCCCTTGTAGACTTGCTCAGAAGCCTGTCTGCCAGCTAACTCTAGATTTTATCAATTTGACAATACTAACCATTACAACTCACAGTAGAATTTTCAAAACAAACTGTTAAGGCTAAAACTTTAAAAGACAAAATTTAAGGCTGCAGATGGAAGCATTCCAAGACAGAAATTTTAAGCAACAGAAACCACAGGTTTTCATTCATACAATCAGACTCTACCTTAGAGTTATTGGGAGAAATTTCAACAACTTTCAAAGCCAAGGACTCCTTTACATCAGCTGAACCAGAATCCAGGGGTTGGGTCAGGGTACGGGATTTAATCTAAGGCCCCAAAGCTAGCCACAATGTGTTCAAAATTATTGGCCAAGTCTAAGAACTAATATATTAAAATATTAAGGTATTAACTGAGTCTAGTACTTATTAGCATTATTATTCCTCATCCTAGGTACAGCGGAAAGCACAGACATTACCTAACACGAGCATAAGGAGTTGGTGAAAGAGGCAGACAATAGCCTGGTGGGGACCATGAGACCCAGCCTAACTTGAGTTCTGTGGAGTTCCTGTTCCATCACTGCTTTTCAGACTCAATAGTGAAAGGCCCAGGCCAACAACACCAACAGCGGGGCTGACCAACACACTAGAACCTTTGACACATACAGGAAAGGCTACACTTCGTTTTGCCTATATCCCATATCCCTGCCCTGAGAGGTGGCGCCCACGTGAAGATCACAGTAGAATCCTGTCAAAGTCTAATGGAGCCTAGGTGCTGGGCACGGTGGTGTATGGCTATGTCATCAGTAATTGGAAGTCTGAGGAAAGACAGCACCTGAACCCAGGAATTAGATGACCAGCCTGACAACACAGTGAGACCTGGTCTCAAACCAGGAAACGAACAAATAAAAACCCAAAAAAATCTTCCAAAAATCAATGTTGAACATGGCTAAAACAAATTTAAAAAACAAAGTTTCACCAAAGAAACAAAAGTTACAAGAAATGGAAAGGGAAGCTAGGCACAGTGGCACATGCCTGTAGTACCTCTAAGCCAAGAATTTAGAAGGCTGAGGCCGGAGGATCAGAAGACTGAGGCCAACTAGCATACATGACAAGTTAAATAGACTAAATAGTAATGTTTAAAAAACAAAGTGAAACAATCATGAAAACGAGAGGCGCTAATGATATAATACAGGGCAGGTGAGACTTCTCAGTGAGATACTCAGGCACTACAGACTTCTACCAGGAGGAAATCAGCCTGGTCCCAGAAGTGGGGGAGCGGGAGGAGGGAGTAAAACTGTACAGGAGAAATCAGCCGCTTGTGATCTGGCAAGAGAGCACAGGCTCAGGTTCAAGAAGTTAAGGGAACCTGAAGAGGCCAGAGCCCAAGACATCTGCCTCAAGCCACAGAGTCTACTCTGCTGAAAACCCAGGACAAAGAACACATTCAAAGAAAGATGGGATCTTACCCCGTGCTCTGAAAAACAACTCGAATGGCAGCAGGCCTCTCCTCAGACGCCGCGGTAGGCAGAAGGAGGCAGAGCAATAGTTTTCAAACGCTGAAGGAAAAGAAAATGGTTGTCAACCCCAAAACCCACTCAACAAAAGTATGTCGAGCCCAAGGAAACACTTAAGAGGTGGGAGAGGAAGGGAAAATGAGCATGCTTTTCTTTTCTTTTCTTTTCTTTTTTTTTTTTTTTTTTTGGTTTTTCGAGACAGGGTTTCTCTGTGTAGCCCTGGCTGTCCTGGAACTCACTCTGTAGACCAGGCTGGCCTCGAACTCAGAAATCTGCCTGCCTCTGCCTCCCAAGTGCTAGGATTAAAGGCGTGCGCCACCACAGCCCGCAAGTTATAGCAAACCAGTTTTATGTACAGGAAGTAATATAAAGCATGGGGGGGGGGTCAGCAAAACCAGGAGGTGGGACTTAGCTGGTAGAAGCAGAACTCTAGGGGTTTGAAAATCACAGCCCAGCCTTCAGTCCCTGCCACTCGGGGTCCTGGTGCCTAGGAAGTGAAGAACTAGTGTGGGATGTCCCTGCTGCTTGGAACTCCTCCAGGACCTGCCTGCCACAACTGACTAGAAATATGAAACCAGGAGCACAAATGAATCTCCCCTCCTCTAAGCTATTCTGCCAGGAGGTCTGTCAGAACACAGTAAAGGCAAAGAGAGGGGCCCAAGCTTCGTATCTCGCCATACTAGTAAAACGGCAACAGTGTACTACAGGAAGTTACATGTTGTGATGCTGAACACTGACAGGATCGAAGAGACAAGTTCCTGGGAATTTTCTAGACTGACTTTACTGGGATGGAAAACACGCTCCTATATGTGGGCATCAGCGTTCTGAGGGCTGAGGTCCTGGCCGGAATGAAAGGATCTGAGCTGGGTGCCAGCCTTCACCCCTCTGCTTCCTGACTGCACGGCAAACACTTTAGGTATATTAATCCAAATACACTGAGAGACAACAGACTGGGTCAAGAAACACCACCCAGCTACAGCTGCCTCTAACAAATGTAACAAACCATCTATGCTATGGGGTGGAGCTCAGGGCCTCAGGCTAGCCTCATCTCTTTCTTCTTTGTAGCTTTAGGAATATCTAAGCTGGCCCTGCACTTATTCTGTACCTCAGGCACAATCTGAAGTGAGATTCTGCCTCAGCCTCCTGAGTAAGTGAGATTATAACACACAACATCTACCCCAATGTAAGCTCACTACAGAGTAACTACAGAGGCAGGCTGAAAACAAAAGAATAAAAAAATACAAATTAAAAAACAGTAACCAAAGGAATACAGGATGACCTCTATTAACACATAAAGCTGATTTCTAAGTGAAGAAATCTCAGATAGGGAGGCACGTTACGCCAAGAGTGCTAACTCATGAAGATACTGCACACCTACACGCGTGACCCACAGTCAGCAAGGTTGGAGACCGCGGGGCAGAGCAGAACTGCGAGGGTGCCCAACAGCTACCTGGAGGCTCAGCGCAGCGTCCGCCATGCCTTCCGCTCCTCTCCCCCCACTGCACTGCGCGTCCTCCACCTCTCTCCTCAGTTCCTCTCCCCCACTGCAGTCCTCCACCTCTCTCCTCCTCTCCCTCCCCTCCACTGCAGTCCTCCACCTCTCTCCTCCTCTCCCTCCCCTCCACTGCAGTCCTCCACCTCTCTCCTCCTCTCCCTCCCCTCCACTGCAGTCCTCCACCTCTCTCCTCAGTTCCTCTCCCCCACTGCAGTCCTCCACCTCTCTCCTCCTCTCCCTCTCCCCCCTTCCACCTCCCCCTCTGTCACCCTGTCCTAGCCCCTTAAAAGTTCATAAAACGGAAAATGAACAATAAAGAACCCAACAGCTCCAGATCAAGCCACAATTCCTAATCAACATTTACGGAACAATGTATCAAAGAGTAGAATGTACCTGTCTTTCAAAATCTCCATGGACCACATCCACCGACCCAGACAAGCCCCAGTGAACTTGAAACAACTAAGATCAGACTGCATGTTCTCTGATTACAATGAAAGCCAGCTAGAAATCAGAAACGACGATAACAATGATGAAAGGGAAATACATTTTCAACTATTTCAAAACTAAGGAGCAGTTTCTAAATAACCAGCAGGGAGAGGTGGCAAAGGAAAGGGGCAAAGGTGATACTCACAGGATAACCTCGATGGCACAGGTTAGCCTGGACCCAGCTCTGAGCGGATGTGTGATGTAACAACTGAGCTCCCAATAGCAGATTCCACTGAGCACTTTCTTACTGGCTAAGTAGGCACTGTTTATAATTGATTGGGATAAAACACATTTTGTTTTTTGCTTGTTTAAGTTTACTTGGTGTTGGGCTATAGCTAGGTGGTAGAACACATATTTGTACACCCAAGGCCCTGTGTTCAATCCTCAGCACTGCCATCTCGGTTCTTCTAAGACTTGAATCACTGAATCACATGACATAGCGATGACCATACATGGGTGGGCATGTCACCAATGCTTCCCTCCAGCAGTCGGTGCTCCATGCTCCAATGTCACCAAAGCAACTGAGGTGCCACGCACGAATCTGCACAACAGATATGCTGTAGACTGAGTGCTTATGTTCCCTCAAAAGTCCTTACCCTCAACGCGACCTCTGAGGCAATGGGCCTGTCGCAATGACTAGGCCATGAGGACAGAACCAGCACCCCCCAGAGAGAGATGTCACTGACCTACACTCCAACCACAGAGGACCTGAAGTTCAGGGCCTACTTGGGCTGCAAAGTGAGCTCAAGGCCAGCCTAGGCCACTTCCTAAGACTCTCTCATGTTTTTAAATGCTAAGAGGACCAGGGGCACAGATGGAGAGCATCCGGCCTTGCATGTTTAAGTCCCTGAGTGCAATGCCCAGTGACACCAGAGAGATGCCAAAAAGGGCCCTCCTGCCCTCCGCCAAGCAAGGCCACAACAAGAAGATGCCATCTATGCATCACACTAGACATCAAACTTGACACTGCTGTATTTCAGATGCTCCTGCCTTTAGAAGTGTCAGAAGCACATCGGTATTGCTTACATGCTAAACAAACAAGCCAGATATAAATAGCAGCCTGAACAAACAAAAACAGATGTAAATCATAGAAGTCTCTCTCCTACCAGCATTCTTTTTTCTAAAATATCTGATCTCAAGGAAGTATTAGGAGAAAAAAACAAATATCTGCTTGGATGACTCACACTAAGATATGAGTAACTGCTGGGCTTGAATAGTTCCAAGGTACAAAAACAGCCTCACTCAAAGGACACTGTAATAGAAACTGTGTATACAGAACAGAATCCAAGTTTGCTCATCTGCGTAAGTCAGCTGCCCCAGGGCCTAACACATCCTGCCTCCCAGTTTCTAGCCTAGTAGTTCTCGAGTATTTAGGATGTAAGTGGGATACAAATGCTAAATTACAAAGCCCTGGCAGTACCTTCTTCTTGCTGTAAACCCAGATCCTGAAAGGGCTTTGTCATCTTTCCCACAGGGGAGGTATATAACACAGAGCTCTTGTCTGGATAAAGGCATGACAAGCCCCACCCACATTTGTAAAATCTGCACCTGTCTTCTCAGCCACCAAAAAACTCCCTCCTGGTTCCTAAGTGCTCCAGGGTATCTGTGTGGACAGTAGCCCCAGTGCCCAGCAGTCTGCCCTCTCTGATTAAGTAGGGCTGACTGAACTGTATTCTAAGGCAACTAAGAGAAATTGTAGCTTTTGGGTTCAGCTGGGTCTGATAAGGAAACAGGTCTGCGTCCATCCGGCTGAGCCCCTGAGGCTTCAAACAAGACTCAGATCCCACTCAAGTGTTTACTTCCCGCCCTGATTCAACGTCCCTTTCCTTCCCTCAGCATGGCGGTCACATCTGTGTCAGCTCTAAGTGCCAGCGATGTGCTCCTTGGTGCTGGGATGTACGTCTTGGGAAGGTTAAGTGGGAGGCACACGTACTGTGCTGGGCTCACCTCACAGGCTCTCCAACACGAGAGACAAACTTCAGGAACAGCAAGGACTTGGCCTGTTAACCCCAGCCAGCTGAGAACTAAGCACCTCCCCATCACCCAGACAAACAGCACAGACACCTACTTGTCAAGGGAAAAGGTGACTCTGGCTGGTGTTGGAGGTTGTCCTCTACCGGCCCGCTGCTTGTAAGCACAGAGGGTGAGGTAGCAGCTTATGGCAGGTAAGCAGAGGAGAGCTGTGTTCTCAGCACCAGGCAGACAAAGAGTGTTCCCCAGACTCCTTCGGTACTTGCCTCCAATGACCCCAGTGCTTAGGGTTCCCACCTCCCCTCAACACCACCATGCTGGGGCTCAGCTTCTGCCTTTGATGGGCATGTTACACCCAAGCTTTTGCCCAGCATGGCCAGGGCTGAAGAAGACAAAAGCAAAGACACCCAAACTGCAGCAAGCTGGACAAACAGACTCTGCTCTTGTTCTAAGCAGTGAGAGAAGGGGAGGAAGGCAAAGGCCCAGGGCTGGGCAGAGGACAGCTCCTGAGGATGCTACTCAGCAGTGGAGAGGAGGGGACCAGCCGCAGGGCTGGCCGGCAGCGGCCCAGGGGGAAGGAGAAAGTCTACAAGTCTGCAGTTATTGCTAATCATGGTTATATATGCAAAGAGCTCTCATGCCTAATTATTATGCAAAATAATAAATCTGCATGTTGTAAATTATGTCAGACTGATGTGTTTTTGAGCTTTACTTTATATAACCACAAACTGTGCTTCCAGCCCTCTCCTGGCAGCCTTCTTGGTCAATTACAAATCTGCAGAGCAACAGGGCCACTCCCATAAGTCTCCAAAGCATCCCCAGTCACCATGCTTGCCAGTTCAGGAGTCAGTCAGATGGAATTCGAATGCTCAACTGGCAAGCCCTAAGGACACAGTATTTTAGTCTTTCCCAAGTTAGTCCTCACCTCACCGTTTCCTGTCACTTCCCAAGTAATGAAGAACAGTGAGTTCTAAACAAACAAGATCCAAACCAAAGCTGTGCTTGTTTGTTTGTCTGAGATAGGATCTCGCTGTATAGCCCAAGCTAGCCTTAACACAGTGTAACTCAGTGGTGATTCTCCTGTCTCAGTCTCCCAAGTGCTAGGATTATAGGCATAAGCAAATCCTAAACTCTTAATACCTCAGTTTAAAAAGATACTCAAATTAACTCATAACAAAAACATCGCCAAAGATAGACAAAGATCAAATAATTCGGTTATACAATTACTGCTCTAAGACCGCTCTTCCCAGACACCCCTGGTCGATCAATACGCAGACTAGTCCCTGTGCAGAGGGGACCCAGCAGTACGCCAAAGGGGAGAACTGCAAGTACCAGGGATCTCAGCACGGCTAATCCTGGCCGCCTACTTGACTGTGTCTAGAGTCAACTGAAGCCCGGGCCATCTGTAACAGACGTTCCTTACCCAGGTTATGAGAAGCAAGACCCAACGTCTCTGCAGGCAGCACACACTGGTGCAGCCCACATGACCGGGCACGGCAGAAGGAGCCTGCCTGTGCCTGCTTGCTCTCCCTCCTGACGGCAAGTTCATCTCTCCTGTTGCTGTGGTTCTCCTTCCACACAGCAGACCCAACTTTTGGGGGATTCTAACATAGACTGAAGGCCAGCAGCTCTCCGGGATTCCTTCAAGTTTTGAGTGTTAGAACACTCAGACATCCAGTGCATCGGACATACAGAGTGACTGAGACACCAGGGCTGGGCTGCCCAGACTGCACCCTGTGAACCAGCCTATAATCCCTTTTGAGTACTGTCTTCATTCTATCAGCTCTGCTCCTTTAAAGAACTCTAACTAACAGAGACCTGAAATCCAGTTTCTGGAAATATTCTGACAAGTACCGTCCCTCCCCCACTATCTGTGAAATAACAAAACAAGGCAAGCAAGCAAACAAAAGGAATTGATGACAGTATTATTCTGACATCCAAAAACTGTACAATTTTAATCATAGTAATCACGTATCCAGCATCAGAATCAGGGCAGATACTCGCCTAAGCTTCTCACACATTTTCTAATTTAATCTTACCACAACTCCTGTGAGGTGGGTAACAGGAGAAAAGGCTGGGAAAAGGTAATCCAAGATCCCATTGCTGAGACAGAGTGAGGGCTTGGACCTAGACGACCAAGCTCCCACATCCACCCTCTGGGCCATTATAACTCACAAAATCACCCCGTGTCTGTCACAAGGCAAGGCTTACATAAAGTAAGTGGAATGCTTACAGAATTATCAGGATTTGTCAGATACGCCCATAGCATGGCCGGGATGAGCAAAGTCTCAGACACACACTCAGGGGTGTTCTCACCTCAAAACTATTAGGGTCATCCAAAACTACAAGGCCGAGCCAAAAGACAAGTAGCAATGCAATGCAGTATCCCGGGAGGGCTCATGGCCAGAGAAGGGGCAGTGAGTGGTGAGGCGGATGGTGCCTAATAAGGCCTGGGGTTTAGCACCAGTGACACGCCAGTGTGGCTTCGGTTCTCACTAATCTACCATTGTAAGAGAAGGTCAGGGGAAAGGGAAAGTTGGTGAGGTGCATGAGAGGGACACCTTGTACACTGCACAGGGGGATACAGCCCAGGGTCAAAGCACTTACACACATGAGGCAAGGCAAACACTTGTCTTGCATGAGGTGCTGGGTTTGACCCCTGCAGCAAACACACAACACACACACAACATACACACACTCACACTCCTCACACACATACACACACATTTTTAAAAAAATCAATTGTAAGTGTGGCATACACTAGTAGCCCCAGCTGTGTGGTCGTCTAAGGCAGGAGAATCACGTGAACCCAGCGTAGCTCACAGGCAACACAGCAAGGCTTATCTCAGCAAAGCATATAAAGAATCCAAGTGCGGCACTCAGACCAATAATCTTAGTCCTGGGGAAGTAGAAACAGGAAGATCAGGAGTTTACTGTCATCTTCAGCTATACAGAGGTCCAGACAAGCCTGGGCTACATGAGATCTTGTCTCCAAAGAAAGCAGAAAAAGAGGCAGGACAGGAGGAAAGGGGAAGAGAAAAAATGGAGAGATGGAGGGGGGAGGAGAGGAGAGGAGAGAAGAGGAGAGGAGAGGAGAGGAGAGGAGAGGAGAGGAAAGAGGAGAGGAGAGGAGAGGAGAGGAGAGGAGAGGAGAGGAGAGGAGAGGAGAGGAGAGGAGAGGAGAGGAGAGGAGAGGAGAGGAGAGGAGAGGAGAGGTAAAAGGAGAATGGGTAGGGGAGGAGAACAAAGCCCTTCATGTACTGGCATGAAGAAAGAATAAGCCAAGGTTCAGACAGTGTGCGCACTGTCCTGAAAGACAGTGTGGGGACAGGGTCTGAGGTGTCTTTAATGTGAAAAGGCTAAGAAAGCACACATGCATAAAACAGATTCTTCTGGAAGAGCACATGAACATTCTAAGACTGGCAGCTTCACACAGGACAGCCTTCAAGGAACAAGAATAAAAGTAAGTCCTCAGGTGTCTTCCTGCCTCATATAAACTGAAGTCTATGCATGCATTACCTATTCAAAGCAAAACTAACTTTTATAACGAAAAGGACTGGGATTAAGATAAACTGTGAAAGTAATGCAGGGAGTGGGAAAGCCAAGAAATCAAAAGTCAGAGATTAAAGGAAGCGTTGTCTCCTCTACTATGTGTCGAGACTCTTCCCACCAACATCACTTCTCCTGAAATGTCCTTGGATCCTAACTGCTTGACAATCCAGCACACTGTCAGCTGCTTCTTCAAACTGGCCTCGCCCTGAAAAATCTAAACTTAAAAGCCACCCACCTACTGTGTTTTTTAGCATGCCATGTATCTTATCTACAGCAGGGACAGCAAGCACCAACGCTCATGCTGTCTGGTCTCCGCCCTTGACAGCAAGGCCAACTCAGGGCTCCTACCACCACGCTGACCTGGGGAGCAAGGCCCAGTCACCATATCTGGCCCCTGACAAATCAGTCTGTCTGCATTCATGTCCTCATGCCTTCCCATCCATGGAGTCCGTGTGTGTGTGTGTGTGTGTGTGTGTGTGTGTGTGTGTATTTATACCACATACTGCTCTGAAATGGATTAAGGACATAAAATGTATAAACTATTAAAACTGTAAAGCAGGGAACACAAGGCTGGGGCTAAGAAAGAGGCCAGAGTTCAGCAGGAGGCCTACTGAGTCACCCTGAGGTGGTTCAGATCCAGCTTTGACTTTGGGAGCCAGCGTTCAGAGTCTGGAAACCCAGGCCACAGGGAAGACTTCGTGAAGGAGACTTCTCCTAGGAAGCAAAGCCACCTCTACAGAGTAACTGAGATAATGATGCACAGTCACACCTTCAAAGGGTGCCGTGGTCCCTGCCGGTGTTCCTCGTGTTCCTCGGGAGGCTGGTGACACTTATCCCAAGCCCAGGTCAGCACACTGCTCTTACAAAGGACTGACACAAACTGATAGCCCTCTGTCAGTACACTTGGCGTTCCCATCCCCTGCCTCCCACTGAAAGGATAAGCTCTATGAAGACAAGTTCCGCCTCTTCTACCCAGACTCCCAATGTGTTTGGCATTCGCCAAAAAGAAAAAAGAAAAAAGACTCACTCGATGTCAGTGAAAATCTTCATGGTGCAACTGAGCTCACCCTGGCAAAAGTTCCCTCTAACCTAAACACTGCAGTTCCCACCCTCTTTAAGTAGGAGCTGAAGCCTCCGCAGAGTTTCCCAATCCTTTTGTGGGATTATTAGACGTCAATTTCATTTGTGATCTTCCAATACCATTTTTAGTTTTGCATATCCCTCACTCAAAGCATGCCAAGATATCCAATCAATGAAGCTGAAAGAGAAGCAAGCGCTCTAGCATTCCCTATTAAAGGAAAAACAATATTACCATCTTTCGAGAATATAATCAATAGCTCTTTACAAACCAGCTGACAAGGCCAGGCTCCTTTCTAAATGACTCTGCAAGTCCTGAGGAGACAGAGAATTCTAATGCAGATTCTCTCAACTTCTTTCCAAGAATCTGCAGTTTCTGCAAATCCTGAACTTCGAGAGACTTGTCCTGTCTGGGTCTTAACACCCCCACTGTCAGAGAGCACTGGGCTTCCTTTTAGGGCCTCTACCCCACACTCTCTACCTGAGCAAACTGGAAATGGAATGAGTACTAAGTAATAAATTATGTAGGTAAAACAATCATGGGCAAAACAATGTATCAAGAAAAGAAGCAGGCCACTCTCAAGCAGACATTAGGACACATTAGCAATTCTCTATCTGTATTTTATTCATGGAACTCATTAATAAATAAGCAGTCTCCTTTGACCCTGGATGGTCTGTCTGTACATCAGTATTTCAGTTTGCAGGACACTACACTTAACTCCCTGTACTGAGGGCCCACTCCCCCCACCACAAGGGGCGGGTGTAATGAATGAAGACCTGGCCAGGAATTGTCAGGTGGGGAAAGAGATCAGCTCTTTTGCTAAGGATCTGGGCAGCTAGGTCAATGGTTATCAAGTGTGACACAGTCTACATCTCTGACTTAGGCCTACAGTTCATTTTATCGATCCAAGTAACCTGGTTGGTCACTAATTATTTGCAAAAAGAGGGGGAAAAAAAGAAAAAAGAGAAGAGAAAGTATTCAAATACCAACAAAATCGTCGCCTTCCTCACGACTAAGCTATATAAGAGGTGTTGTCATCCCCTTTTGTGGAGAGAAGCTCGCTTGTCTGAAATCAAACAGGTAACAGGTAACGATGACAGATAACACAAGGCTAACGAACCCAGGTCTCTGTACTCTGTGACTTTCCTCTGTTTTCCTTTCCTGCCTCAAAAGACTCAAGTGTTTGGAAAGACCTGCCTGCCAAAATTAAATAGATAGCCTTGGAGTTTTTACCAATCCTCCGACTCAGTGGAAGCCAGTCAAGCGCCATCACTCTGTCCCCTTGGGTTTGTTCTTACTAAGCCAAAGCATAATCGAAACAGCCACAGCAACAAATTACATCTGAAATGCACAGGACAGTTTGTTATAAAGAAACTTTTTTTCCGTCTTTACTTCATGTTTTTTCCAGGCCTGGGGGCACCTGCCAAGGTGTACTTGTGGAGGTCATGGACAACTTGTGGGAATTGGGTCTCGCTCCACACCACGTGGGTCTCAGGGCTCGAACTCAGGGCATCAGGCTTGCCATCAAGCACCTTCTCCCACTTACCGGGCCCACGTATGCCAAGCTGGCCTCAAACCCCCTTACATCCAGGGACAGGACCTCTGATCTATAACCCTTCCCAAGAGCTGGCACCACAGGCACGTGCTCCTGCTCCTGGTTTATGTAATGCAGGGACTTGACAGGGGTGTGGCGTACATTAGGCAGGCATTCTACCAACGACACTATACCACCAGTCTTCTGCATTTTTATTAGATGCAACTACTTGGCTTTCTAATATGATGACCCCATATTTCATTTACCATTTCCAGACCCTGTGAGTAGAAATTATCAAACTGTGCGACCAGAAAGTGGAATTAGAAGAGTAAGAAGCCCACCTATGATTCACAGTCATAACATAACATAAACATGTGGGGCTTATAGTATCTTCCTCTATGAGAAAAGCCACTATGACCCTACATATACTGACTTAGTTAAACATCTACCTTTGTCAACTCATAAAGTGTAACAGAAAACAAGTGTGGGAATCTGATAGTACAGAAAGAATGGGGAAAATCAGAAAGGTCATCTCAGGGTGCTCCGTTCCCCACAGGTGTCAGGTGATAGCTAATGCACACCGACATGACAGGCATCTCTATCTGCCCCAGAGCTCGCTCAGAAACAGGGAAAGTGTCCCACTAATCTCTGAAGGCTGTTTAATCTGGACACCAAAATCCGGCAAAGACAAACTGAAAAGGGAACATAAACATTGTATTTATCACGTGTGACTAAGAAGCAGAAGTCTTAATATATTCAAGTGAAAAGCAGAGGGATCCATGAACTATGATCTCATCGGGAAGAGAGCCGGTGAATGCACTGTTCTGTGTGTGTGTGGTGGGTCATGGAAATGTGTGTACACACACACACACACACACACACACGCACGTGGCAAGATGCAGGTACAGAAATGGGAATGACGCTGTTACACGGGTGGCTGCGGGGGCGAGGGGAAGTAAAAAACAAGAAATGAGGGAAGACACTCCCAAGATGCTTTCAGTTTTCATAGCTAGCATGTTCCATGTCTGAAAAATAAAACACATACTAAAAGCAGAGCCTAAGTATTCACTTCCTGCAGCTGCTACAGCTAGGACAGCCAACACTAATTCTTTTTATTCGCTCACACGCTCATTCACTCAGTCAACAGAGACCCAGGGTCCAACTATTCCAAGTGCCTACTGGGCAATGGTAGAAACAAAGCAGGCCGGACACCAGGTTCTTCAACAGACCGCTTACTTGCATAAGACATGGTCCCGCGAGTTGAGGCAATTTCTAATGTATGCCAGATTTTCTAAATCTCATTCTTTTAAAAAAAACTATTTTTTTTCTAATTAATAAGTGTATTTGTACTCATTTATTTGACAAATGTCAGTCCCTCCCTGTGTGTCAGGTACCACACTTTGCAATGGATTTGCGATGAAGGGTTAAGCAGTGCATCGCCCCACCTAGCTTCTACAGCGTTGGAAATCCTCCACACGTTAGGATTTTAAGGGCTGCATAAAAGCTTCAAAGTGAAACTGCACCCTCCAAGCTAAAATTCAATTCCAGTTTAACCCAAAGAAATATTATTTTCTCTGATTATTTTTGTACAAAGCATTCAATTATTTTAGTCCTAGAGGGAACAAATTAATGGGAAAATAGAAGCCACCGAATTTTTAGGCTAGCTGTCTGAAAGAATGAACAAGGGGTCTAGGATCAGGTAGGCACGAAGAATTAGATGTTTCCTCATCTAAAATAAGGGACCCATGACTGTCCTCCACTAGGATGGGAGAAAACAAGTTATCTTTAAAAGTAGAACAAAATCTGGTAACAAAGCAGCATGCGCATACACTCGCTTCCTGATACCTGGCTTAAGATTTCCCCCAATTTTGCCATTCATTAACCAAGCAAAATGGAACATCTGCACGCCTCGTCGAGCAGAAGAATGCAGGAAGTAAAGTCAGAAGGCAGACTATGTCTCTAAGTGTAAAGTTTAAAAACAAGCAAACCATAGAACCTTTCTGCACCTACCAGTAAAACCCGTAAAGTCTACCTTCTAGAGCAATTTAGAGATTAAATATGAAAATACCTACACAGGCATAAACTATAAACATTGTTCAGAGAAAACGGGCAAAGACTAATAGAAACACAAGAGGGTGAGGTGCAAATAAAAGCCATTAGGACTGGCAGGGCTCATCAAATAAAATAAACATTAGCAGTAAAAAATATGGAAAAAGGGAACCCTTGGGTCAGGGCTTGGGGGTGTGGCTGAGTTGGTAAAAGGCCTGCCTGTGTGAGAGTCTGAGCATCATCAGTACCACATCAAAAACAAACTAAAGACAATAGAACCTTCGCACACTAGGGGTGAGAGTACCAATGTACAACAGCTACGGGAAACAGCTTAATAGTCCCTCGTAAGGCTGTATTCACCATGTGACCGGGAATTCCATTCAGAGGCATAGTCCCAAGAGAAATGAAAATATACACGTAAAATATCTGAAAATGAGTACGCACCACAGCATTATACAAAATAGTCGATGTAAAAGAACCCAAATGCACATCAGCTGAATTAGTAGATTTTGGTACATCCATACAGTGGAATATTATTCTGTAATAAAAATGGTATGCTGTAATATAGACGCACACTGACGACAAGCGAAGGAATTAAAGATCACATAGGGCATGCCCAACAAAGACAAATAAAGCCACAGAGATAAGGAGCAGTTATGCTTGCCTAGAATTGGCTGTGATGTTTACATAATCTCATGAATATACAAAACTGCAAAATTGTCCACTGTAAGAGTGAATTCTACAGCACAAGATAGATCTCAAACAAGCCTACTACAGAAATGTTTCTCCTCTTTTAATTCAAAATACCCTGCTTTTCTATTCTATAGGCATCTGCTACTGTAAGGCAACACTGACCGACTTGCCTTTACAGGGTCTAATCCACCAGCAATTCCCTTCCAGCAGGGTAACAAAGGCAGGAACTCAAGGCAGGAACTGAAGCAGAAGCTGCTTACTTTCATAGCTAGCTCTGTTTGCTTTCTTATGTAAGCCAAGACCACCAGCCCAGAAACAGTACCAGCCCACAGTGGCCTGAGTCCTCCCACATATACCATTAATCAAGAAAATGCCCCCACAGACATACTATGGGGGGGCGGGGGTATGACAATCCGCTAGAGACAGTTCCTTAAATGAGAGTCTCTCTTCCCAGGTTAAGTCCAGTTAACAAAACTAACCAGCTCACTAGTATACTGCCAAAGAGATTACTGTGCTTGCTTTCAAGAGCTATAAAAAAAAAAAGCTTTTGATAAAAGACTATACATGAATGGTGTTTTTAGTAAAGTGAGCTTAGGGGCTGGGCGTGGTGGTACACGCCTGTAATCCCAGCACTTGGGAGGCAGAGGCAGGCGGATTTCTGAGTTCGAGGCCAGCCTTGTCTACAGAGTGAGTTCCAGGACAGCCAGGGCTACACAGAGAAACCCTGTCTCGAAAAACCAAAAAAAAAAAAAAAAAAAGTGAGCTTATTGCAAAGAAACTATACAAATCCGCTATCATCTTGTTTCCCAAAAAGAAAAAGAAAAAACAAAAACAAAAAACTTGCTGAACTGTGTTTGTCCTAAGGGAATCTTTATAGAGTACATATGTATATACATAAAGATCAAAATGGGATTTTTTTTTCAGATACATCATTAGTGAGAGTGCCTGTTTAAAATATCTTTAGGCGCCTGCCAATCAACTGAAACCCAGGTAGACCCTACTTTCTGTCCTTGCATGCTCTGCATTGTGCTTCAAAATTTCTGGACCCATCTCTGCGTCCTAATCTCTTCCATGGACCAAGGCTCGTTCACAGTGGTTAAAACGCTGGTAAACTTAAAACGCATAGAGTAGGGATAATTTTAAAAGTTAAATTGATCTTTGACGTCTGAGTCCATATCCAGCAAAATGATTTCCTGGAATTGGGACTATAAAAACAATCAGTAGAGATGTGCAAATGCTTAGTAATTCCTTTGGAGGTTTGTAGTTGTCACTGTTACAGGGTAAAGGCAGCCAACCAAGTTCTGTCCACAAAAAAGTATTATGTATAAAGGCTTCCTGGTTCTAGAACAAAGAAAGCATTTTATTGCCTAAAGCGAAGGGAAGATATTTTCCTTCCATTTAGTATTGTTATACTAAAATAGCATACCGATGAAACCAGCTAGGTGTGACAAGTCCCGAGGTTTGTAAACAAAGATAAACTGTTCTTTATTGTGATTTCTTCCTTGATGGGGGTAAATCCATCCCCCCTAAAAAAAAAAATAAAATTGATTCAACTAAAGAAAACCACAGGGATTTTCCAACATGGGGCGGGTTGGGGTACCCTGAGTGACAATTCTAATGTAAGAGCTTGTCAAACTGCTGGCAGGCATGGTGGGTTATGTTGGATACAGACAAAACCTGAGGACAGCTAGGACCTGTCAAACCGCAGCTGTCTAGTTATTCCCACAGAATTCCCAACTTCTCTGGGTGAGGGCCATGTGTGAGAAGGTGTCAAAGCCTGGAGAGTCAAGGGGCTGTCAGTGTCTGGATGCCCAGCCACAGGCAGGGTGAATCCCACCATCCCCTCCAGAGCCGGGCAGACTGAGACTGTCCTTCTTTCTAAGGGACACCAGATAACACAGGTCCCCACACCCTGGCCAAGTATCGCCGGCCTCCCTTTGTGGCGGTCTGTAACTGGAGGGTTGTGACCCGCCCGCAGGCCCCGGAGAAGCCGAGCCCTACGGGCAACCCCGAAGCTCGGGCCCTGCAGCCCGCGTCCCGCACTGGCAGCTACCGGCACACACAAAGGAGCGGGCCGGGATGCGGGGGCGCGGGGACTTGCCCGGGATGCTCGCACGCGGGGAAGGAGGGGACCCCATGAATCCAGGCTGACATTCAAACCTGTTGCTGGATTCGGGGCCCAGGGACCCCGCCAGGGCGCGGGCGCAACGGGTGCGGGCCGAGGCCGAGGCAGCGGGAGCGGGGAGGGCCCGCGGGGCTCGCACCTCGGGCGCTTTGTCTGCAGCGGGCGCGGACCAGCGGGTGGCGGAGCGGTGAGGGAGGGGACCGCGGCCGCCCTCCCGCCCGCGCCACGCGCGTCCCTGTCCCGCGCGGCCTGCGCCCCCCGCCCCGCGCGGCCGCACTCACCTGGCTGGCGCGGGCCGGGCTGGCGGGCGTTGGGGACGACGCGGGGACGCCGGCGCGGCGGGCGGAGAGCTGGGCGAGGCGGGAGGGAGGCGGGCCGGGGGCGGAGCGGCCCGGGCGGCGGGCCCACGGCAAATCGCTGCCCGCCCCTCCGTGCGTCAGGCTGGGGGGCGGCGGCGCGGGTGGCCCGGCCACCTCCCGGCACTCGCGGCCCAGCCCTGTCCGCGCGACCTCGCGTGCGCCCGTGGCGGCGGCGCGGAGACCCCGCCCGGCGCGGAAGGGGGCGGGGCGCCCGGGATTGACGTCCTGTGGTCCCCACCCGGCAGAGCCGGACCGCGTGGGTGGTGGAAGGTGCCCGGGCCGGGGGTCAGGAAGTGCGGCTGGAGTGGTCCTAACACCTTATCTGTTTCCTCCTGCTTCCCCCACCTCCCACTTCCAGAGTCTCCGAGGAGGTCTCCCCTAGTGTAGAGACCCCTGTGTGCTGGGATGCCTCTGGTCCCATGCACCCAGGGTTGGAAGCTGGAGGGGGGAAAGGCTGGGTGGGATTCCAGACTTTTGTTTGGCGCTAGGGATCTTTCTATTGGATGATCCAAAATTCACAAACGGGGCTTTCTGGTGATGACTACTTCAGTGTCCTCTTTATTATTTTATTGCACAAGTCACTTTTAGGTCATTTCCTGAGTTCAGTTCAAAAGAGTCATCCACACAAAACCACAATGGCCACGTGGTCGCAATGCCAGGTCTTCCATAGAACGCACAAGGCCACTCCAGTATGACCCAGTTTAGTTCGCAATATCTCTCCATCCCAAATAGACACCCAACTTTTCTCTGTTTAAGCTGCCTGACTGAAAATCGGAGAGCGATTTCTTCCTGTTAACTCTAGGTGACCAATCTGTGTCTATTGTTACTACTTGGTCAAAGGAGACCTACTGTTAGCCACTCTGAGGGCCGTGACTTTCTAGATTCACTTCTGCTTGAGTTCCATGTGACTACCAACAAACCCTCGTCTGTATCTAAAATCCTCATAGGTGGAGTCTGGCTGTAGACTAGAATCTGATTCCATAACCTCTTCGCCTGCTCTTCCATCCTCTGCCATATCTGTACGCCACAGGCTCTGAGGCCTGGCCTGCGTTACTCCTCCCACTTGAAACCCACCCTCACTTAGCCAGGTGAACTCCTACGGTCCCCAAAGACAGCTCATGACTTCTTCCTAATACTGGCTCACGGGCCATCCACACCCCACACACCAGACGTTAGACATTCTTTCCTCCGTGCTTTCAGAGAGTTCCTGTGATTGTCTTTACTACTTTCTTTTCTTCCTGGACCATGTGATCCTTAAAAGGACAGAGATTTGACCTAGCTCAGTTTGGGTTCCAAAGAACATAGTTCAGGGCTCAACACAAGGAAGGTTCTTTAACTGTTGAGGTGAGATCATTATCTATCCAACAAAAAGTATCTGTCTATCAAAAAGGAGGATCTGCAACAAAGTCGACCCCCTATGGTGATTTTCTTTTCCTCCCTCTACCACGTGGGACTCTCTGCTTAGCATTTTAAAACCTGTGTTTTCTCTGCTCACTCACATTCTTTGTTTATCCTAATAACCCAAGTGCACGCCTAAGAATCCTCTCTAGTAACTTACAACACTATCTGACTTTTGTGTGGACTCTCTACCTACCCACGGGTGTCACTCAGTCACGTGATAAGGGTCAAGAGGAATGAAGAAAACAAGTGAAAAATACCGACTTATGGAGTCACAGAAATGAGGGTGTTGTGCCTCCCAGTAGCTGACAGAGGGAATGCAGCTCCATCTTGCAGCTGGGTAGGCCTCACAGCAAGAGTCCCAAGGTTCTGGGTTCTGTCACAGCATTTGTAGAATTGTGTGTGTGTGTGTGTGTGTGTGTGTGTGTGAGAGAGAGAGAGAGAGAGAGAGAGAGAGAGCCAGATCCTTGCAAAGCAAGTATCTATCACTTGCTCAAGCTCCCAGAGACCATCCCTCACTACACAGTGGCATTTTCCCTTTAAGGTCCCCCTGCCAGCTCCGTGGAACTGAACTGTGTGTCCCTATGAACCCAGATGGCAGATAATGGTATTGGTAGAAACATAACCTGGTTTAAATTGTAAGTAGAATGAGAAGCTACTAGTTGTATAATTTCCTAGCTCTGTGACCTTGGACAAGCGCCAGTTCTACCAGTTATGACCACCCTAAAAGGGAGTGATGATGACGATGTTCCCACGGTAAGTCATCCTGACAAAAATATGAAACAAAGTATATTAAATTGTCCACAAATCTGAATCTAGAGCTGCAATTGCTTTCCGAGCACAGAACATCCAGGCTCTCCTGCATGTAGCTCTGGGAACATTTGACGATAGCAGGCACAGTATGTCCCCTCTCCGGCATGCCCTGGGCTCGCGCCGCCCACCTTCTCCATCTAGTTGGTGCCTCTTGAACTGTGCCCAAGAAGGGAATGTCCAGCCCCCACTGTGAATGGTAGCGTCTCAAACCAGTCTGGATGTTTCATGAACACTTTTCTTCCTCTTAAGCTATCCATACGTATCAAGGTGTCATCAACTAAAAACAAACATAATTACAGAAACAAAATTATCCCCAAGTCGTTTTTACCACAGAGACACAGCGGTTAAAATATATATATATATATATATATATATATATATATATATATATATATATATATATCTTCTCCAAACTGCATTTTGCAGGTCTGAGGAGACCTTTACATTTGTACCTCTTAAATATCATTTTCGATGGAATGTACTGAGAGACCCCCACAGCTCCACTGCAGTGTGCAAAGAGACAGACATTCAAGGTTAGAGACAAATATTCTGAAAAGATACTTTAAGTTAAATGTTTCTAAATTTTCTGTTTTCCCATACAATCTCCCATGGGCTTCATAAAGCCACATTTAAATTTAATTTTAAATGATGAGAATCCATATAAAAGAACAAACACACTCCTCTTGTTTGGTTTTTGTTTTTTTGTTTTTTTTCCTAAGAAACTAATATCAGAAACCACTCTTCAGGAGCATGTTCCATACCTAGCATGTTTGGGCCTCTGACGAATTTGCCAAGGAAAGGCAAACCAGTACTGTTATGCCTTTTCCAGGTGCTGGGGGCAATAGGCAGTTTGCAGAGCACCCTTTCTATTCCCTTATAGCACTAAACCTGGCTTCCTGGAGAAGTTACGGTTCCCGTAGCCCTTGTTAAAGGAGTGTCCCCAGAACCTGGGCTGTGTGTGTGGTCCCTAACTGTTACTGACTTCCACTGGGTGAGATGAGCAGGCAGGTCACACTGTTTTAAAAAAAAAAAATGACCCGGAGGGGAAAGTTCAGTTGATCAAATCAAGCAACCAGAAATGGAAGTCATCCGCATGTGAATAAGGAAAGAGCATCCTTTCCGCACACAGTCAGTCATCTACGCCGAGATTTGTCGGGTACTCACTTGGCCTTAGATGCACGGGTACAGGCAGGATGCAGGCAAAAGGACACCTTAGCTTTTTGGATTATGTATTCCAGTGTGGGTGGGGGGCACAGACTTAGAATAAGCACAACAAATAGGAAAGGCACATGACACATCCGAAGCCTGTGCATGCTGGATAAAACAATGTAGCAAACGGAAAGCACAGAGAGGGGAGAGCATTCTGTTATCAGCTGGGCTGGGGAAGAAGTCAAGGTTCCATCCTGGAGGAGGAGGTTCAGAGAGCCCAGGGTAAAGATAAGCCAAGCATGGAGATGTAGTGGAAGCATGGAGGTGGGGTGGTCAGTCAGCTGCGGAGTCCTCACGGGCAAGAGCCACGGGAGTGGGAGTGGCTGTCAGGAAACATGGGACTAGCATTTAACACAATGTCTGAGCCTTCCTCACACCAACCAAACAGGGACCAAACAAGCTATGAGAGAGAGCCAAACTAGGGTACTGGACTTGAGGCTGGATTCCTACAGCTGGCCTCTACGGACAAAACAAACAACAAACAAACCAAAAACAACAACAACAAAGAAAGCTAGGAACTTTCTAATGTTTCACAATGTGAAAATTCACAAAGTAGAATGGGGCATATGACTCAGCGGGGGAGGGCTTGGCCCGCTTCCATCCCCTAAAGTCCCGGGTTTGTTCCCCAAGTTGTGAAAAAAAAAAGTAAAAGAAAAGAAAGGAAAATTGCCAACCTAGATGGCATTAATTTTAATAATGTACATTTAATATACCATTAAATTTTTAAGAAAAGAAGTTTAATGATTTTACAGGAATGACGAAGTATATCTAATTTCATCATGTTTAGGTTTGACATTTTAATTTCAAAATCAAAAATCTTTCTCTTTTAGTGAGACAAGTATAAAAATCGGGTCATCTTTTAAAGTATTCTCCCATGGTTCTGAAGCTCTTGGGTGTTTACTTTTAGGTTGGAGGAGGCTGTTGGCTTGGTTTAGCCTCTTGGTAGTTCAGCCAGAGACTGAAGGCTTTACTCCACAAAACTCTCCCTCTCCCTCTCCCTCTCCCTCTCTCCCTCTCCCTCTCCCTCTCCCTGTCCCTCTCCCTCTCCCTCTCCCTTCCCTCTCCCTCTCCCCTTCTTAATAAACAAGCCAAATAAAACAGTAAAAAGTAATATTTATTGTTAATCATCAAAACCTTTTAAGAAAAAACCGACGTCTTTTTCTGGTCATGAGGTCATGGGGTTTTTTTCCTGAAGTTGGAACCACCTCTTCCTCTATTCCAAAGTCTTCTTTTTCCTGGAACACAGAGAGGTTAGGCAACAAACCCAACTCCAGAGTTAGTAAAGCAAGCATCACAGACTGGAATCCAGACGTCCTGTTTACTGGTTGACATGAACAGAAGGTGTATAGACGTTTCTAATCATCTATATGTTCTTAAATCAGTAACTTAGAACACGAAGTATTCCCTTTAAATATCAACAGTGCCATAAAGGTATTGGGAGCACAGGGGGGAAATCTGCAATTTCAATAAGTAACATTCTTCCCTCTCCTTTAGTATAAGCTCTAGCTGTACATTAACAAAGGATGCCAAGTGATGATCGAATGTTCGAGCGAATTGTTGCAAAAACTATTGACAATATACAAAACGTTAACTGAAGAGTAGGCTAAAGCAAACGAATGAGGCCAGGAGTTATACGTCTCTCATCTCCAATACAATCTCTTCCGATTAGCATTAAGTGTCAGGCGTATGTTGAAATGGCTGTCTCTGGGGGTCAAACTCCACAAGTGACAAAGGAATTTACACTAGATTTAAACAGAAGGATGAAGGAATTCTACAATAATCCTGGGGCAACTCTGAGCTCTAAGGGGAAAACTTCATTTCTGGGGATCTCAGAGACTCAAGAGAAGTCAAAATGTCTCTCATTGACTCTCCTGTCAAGTCTGTTCCTCTTGTCCGTAGTCTGTCCACCAGCCAAGCAGCCTGCAGTAGATGACAATGGCTGACCTCCAAGGACCAATAGCTGCTCATCCTCTGGCATCTGACGTTGCTGATATTTTGATCTTGTGAATGGTGAAACACTGGCTGGTAGAAGAAAAACAGCTTACGGGCATGGAGAAAGCATCTCCCGCCATACAAGGAGAATGTTGCCGTGGAGAGGAAGGGTACCACACAGGTCCTCTGCCACGGCCTTCATGCACTTCTCTGAGCAGATATTATTGGGAGATGATTTTGTGAAATATTTTATATATTCAATCAACTACTAGACTTATAATGTAAATTGTTTTCCTGTCTCATGATTTCACATCAAGATTGTACGCTTAAGGACTCATGTTCTGATTTGCCACTGCACTCTTAAATCTCTGCCCTAGAAAAGTCCTTCTATCTGCTCATGACAGTTGTATAAAAATACCACTTTTCTTACTTCATCAGACTGCTTTTTCTTCTCACTTGAAATAAATCTAAAATTTTAAGTCCAAACAAGTTTTCTCCACCAGTGAGGATCTAGAGGACTTGACCGTCAAGTTTAATATGCATAGTGAAGTATTTGTCTCTTGAAAAGGTTTTCTTTAAGTTACAGGCCTGGGTTCTTCAATTCCAGCACAAGCTATTTCAATGTAGGGCCAGGTCTCAGATACCTTTAAATGAGAAAAGACTGTTAAGGACGAGCTTAGTCCAAATTACCCAGTTAATTCACCCTTGTTTTTTCCTAATGTGCTGCAGCCATCAGCCTGCTAGAAAGGTCAAGAATATTTATTGAAGAGATCTAGCCTTGTGCTCTTTGTTCTGGGAAACCCTGAGGCTGGAGCCTGAACTGGTCCCTCCTTAACCTAATTCTCTAATGGTCAGAAATGACGCTCATGTTTACCTACTTTTTTGTTTTGTTTTGTTTTGGGGATTCTGTTCGGATCTTTTGAGCAAAACAAGGACAAACCACATTTGGAAATAATCTCCACCCATCAGCAGGCTTCTTCCCACAAGTCAGTCTTCCCAGCTGCCCTGGAGAGGTGCGTACAACTGTGGCCAGCAGCTGAGTGGCAGCCCTCGGCAAGTTCCGTGGCTTGGAGTAAAGTCGCAGGAAGCGCCCGCAACACAGAAGCAAAGAATTGATTTGGTTGGTTGGATAAAGTGGAAAATGGAAAGAATTGCCTTTTGTATTAATCTAACTTTCCCTCTCCGTCTGAATACAACATTATTATGTAACAAAGGGCCTTTAAGCAATTGCTTTCTTTTTTAAGTTGGCCATTCGACAAATACAGACTGTGTCACCCTGGGTTAGAGCCACTTCTTAGGGTGTGGGGTTACTAGATTCTGTTTGGTGTAATCAAAACACAAATTAGGTTCATGCCTTGTGGATGTTGTGTTCGATTTGGGGGAAAAAAAGAGTGCTTTTCTTTGGGGACATATAATAGGAGCTACTGCATACTTACTACTTAACCCTTTTATTCTAAACTTTAATTTTTTATATGAAAAACAGTTCAGAAACACCAACAATATATCCTAATCATCACTCCTAATGATGCAGAAAAATATTTTTAACACAGGGTCTGATTATACAGCATAGCCTCACCTTGAACTCGTTATAATTTTTCTGCCTCAGCCTCCCTAGAGCTGAAACTACAGACTATGGTGCCCAGTTTTAAAATTGTACTTTCTTTATCTAGACTTCTCTGTGTAAACTAAAGCAGCAAATTTGGGGAAGAGAGCTGTTGCTGCTACTTAGCTTAGCAACCAGATGAATGATGTTTGGGGTCTTGTCTGAAGATATTGTCCTCTGCCTCCTTCCAAGAATACCTGCAGATATTCCAAGAGTGTGTTCAGGACAAACTGATTACATTTAGGAAGATGCATGTTTCTAATGTTACGTGGGCAACCTTTAAACAGTTCTCTTGGGGAAAATGGGAGCAGGAAAGAAGCCTAAGGAAAATAAAATCAAAGATGTCTTTGTTCCTGTGAACAAAAATAGAGTACTCTGGTGCTCTGGAAACCTGGGAACAAAAAGGAGGATGTCGTGACTTCGCTCTCTGTCTATTTGGGAGACACACAAACACACACACATGGAGTGCAACAGGATACATACTGGAGTTGTAACTAAACTCCACACAGAATCTTCCCAGGACCCAGACATGAGTCACTGCCAGGTGTCTGGGGAAAGGTTTGCAGAGTCTTTGAACTTCAGCTGAATATAAAGGAAAAGAATCAGAGCAGCATAGGCTGAGAACGAGGAACACAGAGGCTGGGAAGCAGGTGAAGACTGTGACGTCTCAAGGGGAAGTCTGAGCACCCTCGCTGTGGCCGAATGAGGAACACTTACGGGTATGATCAAAATGTGAAGTGCTTTTGGTCCAGGGTTAAAAACAACCTGCAAAACCCAGGGATGTTATTCAAATGCCTGAAATCAAAGCATATTCAGGGACTACGTGTATACACTGTGACTGACAGGTTGATGATACTGTATGGGAGGGCATACAGTCTCTTGAGTTACTGCACAAATTATAAGCCCCAAACAATCAGAAAGAATGTCTCTTACCTTACTATACTCTTTCTAGTAATGAATATTCACAGTCATCTTTTTTGGCCATTTTCTTCCATTTCAATATATATTTATGCAGTGCTCATGGTTGGTGAGTACTCTGTATTCATAATTCCACAGAAACTGAAATAAAAATCCTATCCCTCAGAACTTGCACTGTGGGGAGGGGGAGGCAGAGGCCGGAAGAGTATTTTCAAAACCCATTTTCAAAACCCAAATGGTCAAATATAAGATAAATGCTGTGGAATCAAAGCAGAGGAGGATCAGACAGAGAATGGGAGAGATGACAGGATCTGGAGGGTCCCTCCAAACAGGGAGGCGTTAAACAAAGACTGGAGACAGCGAGGGCTGTGCAGTGGGAGCAGCCACCTGTAGGAAGGGCACTTCCTGTGGCGAATACAACCATAACCACAACCAGAAGACTGCCTGAGTGGACAGAACACACCCTTGGGCAGCAGGTAGAGGAAATAGGAGGAGGGAAACGAAACAGACATGGGTCTTTTAGGCAATTGTATAGAGTCCTCACCTCTCAGCAAGTCAAGAACTTTGACTAAATGGTTGATTGAGGCACAGGAGGCAAAGGCAGGCAGAGTTTGAGGCTTGCCGGGTCTACAGAGAGAGTTCCAGGATAAGCAGGAGTACACTGAGAAACCCTGTGTTGAAAAAAGCCAAACCAAACCAAACCAAGCAAACAACCAAACAAAACCCTCTTTAACTAGTTGGAGGCAGAGGGGTGATCGATGGGGCATATCCTTTTACAGATTTTTCTCTGCAGCCAGAATAAGTGTCATTAGAGTAGAAGCCCAGGAACAGGAAAAAGATGAGACATGAGAACTGCTATTCAGCACAAATTTGAACATGCCTTTGGCCTATGTGGTAGAAACGAGTGATCAGATTCTTGTTATATGTCAAAGAGGAAGCATCCGGATTTCCTAACACACTCTGTATAGGATGGAGAGAGTGAGAGAGCGAGAGCGAGAGCGAGAGCGAGAGCGAGAGAGAGAGAGAGAGAGAGAGAGAGAGAGAGAGAGAGAGAGAGGACATAGAGATAAGGGACCTACTTTCTCTGGAGAAGGTGATGAGGGTACTCAGTCTAGACGGGAGACAGAACTGGGTGACTTTGTTTCAGAAATGCTAACATTGACATACATATATATCCAGTTATACACATGAGTCAAAGATAAGAGGTTGGGACTAGGAAGAGTCTTTGTAGTTTGTTGGAGTAGCAGTGGGTACACACTGTTAGCAACATGTGCTGAGAATGGTCTGGGCACTCAGCTCTGGGAAATGATGATTGAGAAGATGAGGAGAGAGTTGTCCAGAGAGACAGAAAGGCTGAATGGAAGGGCTGGCTTCTGTGGGTATGGCAGCTGAGAAGACCAACACACACAGATGGACCAGTGGAGCGTTCTACACAGCCATGAAGAGGCCAATCTGCTTTACTCAAAGTCCACATCTAGAAAAAAAAGTGACTAAATAGTGGGCAACCACAATCCAGGCGAGTTTAAGGCACAATAATAACCACGGCCAGTGGGCATGGTCACACATGGCTTTAATTCCAGCACTTATGATGCAGAGGCAGGTAGATCTCTGTGAGGTGGAGGCCTGCCTGGTCTATATACAAAGTTCCAGGTCATCTGAGGCTATGTACAGAGACCTTGGCCTCCTAAAATAGATAGATAGATAGATAGATAGATAGATAGATAGATAGATAGACAGATAGATAGAATTAACCATGACAGCAAATACTTTGAGACCAAGACGAAGCATTGTTGGCTATCTTAGGAAGCATATTTAACGGGTGGTGGTGGCGCACGCCTGTAATCCCAGCACTGTGGGTGGTAGAGGCAGACGGATTTCTGAGTTCGAGGCCAGCCTGGTCTACAGAGTGAGTTCCAGGACAGCCAGGGCTATACAGAGAAACCCTGTCTCGGAAAAAAAAAATCCAAAAAAAAAAAAAAAAAGAAAGAAAGAGAGAGAGAGAGAGAGAGAGAGAGAGAGAGAAAGAGGAAGCATATTTAAGCAAATGATAGGAAAAGAAAGTAGGATTAGAAGGGGAATACAAGGAAACAGGAAAAAAAAGTCTTTTTTGTTACTAAACAAAAAATTTCATGAGCTTCTAGGGTCGTAGGAAAAACTCAAGAAGGGCCGTAATCTACCAAGACAGACTGGCCTGATGCCAACTGTATCCAGAAAAGGAACCTGGTGGGACGGATGGAAAGGAACTACCCCACGAAGTCCCAGACTGTGAAATGAGTCACAGTAGTCCCAGAGAGCATCACACCACACAGAAGGAGGGTTTGGAAAAACACATCCTCAATCCAGCTCTGCAGAATGTCTACAGACCCAAATCAACTAAACATGGGTTATAGTCAGCAAGCAATACACGAGGGCATCCAAACAAACGTCACACTTAGTCCAACAGGAATTTTATATATTGGAGTTACCGAGCAAAGAATATGAAGTAACACTTACAAAACATTGAAGGAAGTAAAAGATGAAAATTTAAAAATGAGCAACTAAAAGGTGTTGCCCCCACCCCTCTGAGGTGAGGCACATTTGAAAATGAGCTCTACGAAGCTCTAGAAACTAAAAATTAGGATTTTAAGGAATATCATTGACTAAAATATATATTGGGGACAACTAAACAAATTGAAGAGTGGAGCAGAAAAATTGTACAAGATGCAACACAAAATAAGCAAGATAAACATATGCAAATATCAAGAAGCGTGGACATGGTCATAAGACTACGTGGGTGAGACAGGGGAAGGACATTTGCTCTGTGTGGCTAATGCCAGCCAGGCAAGCCAAGGACAAACTCCCTGGGGCTCCTACACGCTCACCCTGAGGCCAGCCTTAGGTTATTAACTATTTTCTTTGAGGGACACAGAAGAGGGGGGTAAAAAATGGCCGGGCGGTGGTGGCGCACGCCTTTAATCCCAGCACTTGGGAAGCAGAGGCAGGCGGATTTCTGAGTTCGAGGCCAGCCTGGTCTACCGAGTGAGTTCCAGGACAGCCAGAGCTACACAGAGAAACCCTGTCTCGAAAAACCAAAAAAAAAAAAAAAAAAAAAAAAAAAAAAAATGGCAGAGCCAGTAAACACTATTAGTTAATGACATAAATGTAATGTGTAAGCCAAGAGGCCACTGAAATGACTATAACTTGAAAGAGGGCTAAAATCTTCCCATAAACCTGTCATGTGACATCAAAATTGTCCTTCTAGTGCTTGTTTTCCTCTCTGTGCTTACAAACATATTTGGTTTCTTTGTCTTCTTTGTTTTTTAATTCTTTCAAGCTGAGATGTTCTTTTCTCCTTCCACCGAGTGACAAATTTCTTATGTTGGAGTGGAGAACTGTACCAACTGGAAATGAGTATTTGCTCTCCAACCACGCTGCCACCTCAGCTGAACTGGGTCTTTCCAAAGATAGAAATGACTATGACTAATCACTACAGGCAATAAAAGTTTGCCTCCTCTCCTCTCTGTTTATGATAGTATTTGATATTGCTAGCTTTTGTGCTGGTTGGCATGCGTGCGTGTGTGTGTGTGTGTGTGTGTGTGTGTGTGTGAACTTGACAAAAGCTGGGGTCGTCTAAGAAGAAGAAAGCTCAGTTGAGAAAATGCCTCCATCTGATTGGCCTGTAGCGAGTCTATAGGACATTTTCTTATTTAATAATTGATGCTGGAGAAGCCCAGCTCACCGAAAGCAGGGCAAGCCCTGAGAGGGGCCCCATGGTGGTATAAGAAAGCAGGTAGAGCAAGACAGTAAGCAGCACTTTTCCATGGTTTCTGCTTCAGTTCCTGCATCCAGGCTCCTACCTTGAGTTTCTGACTCAACATCCACCGATGATGGACCATAAACTGTAAGCCACATAAACCCTCTCGTTTCCAAGTTGCTTTTGCTCATGGCGTTTTATCACAGAAATGGAAATCAAATTAAGGTGCCATTCATTCATTTTTCCCTATCATTAACAGTTAAAATATTTTTATTATTTATAAAGCAAGTAGGGAACAAAAGTTAAAGTACGTTCACTGAGATCAAGTGAATGTAGTTCTCATCAATTTCTACTCATCAGTGAAGACATGTATACTACTAGGTACCAGAACACTATGGGACAGTCAGGAGCCATCACTTCTACAAAGCTCTTGCACTTGAGTGTTCCTCAAAAGAGACTGTGCATTGACCGACTGGATGAAGTAGATCATGACATCATGGAGACAGAGAAGGATATGATCAGAACAGAACAACTCATTTAGTAGAGTGAGGACCACAGGAACACTTCCATAAACCCAGGACAGATCCAAGATGGCCGCTAGAGAATGAAAAACCATGTGGGATCATGGAAACCTTGCAGTCTCTTTCAAAGGGTTTGGAGTTTATCTCCCCAGCACTGTATCACTTACTGTTTTCATTGCTGGACAAAATACCTGACAAGAGGCAACTGTCTTACAGTTTGAGTAGGTACAATCCATGATGATGGGAAACACATGGTGGCAGTGGCAGAAAGCCAGGGTCACATTGCATCCATCTATAGTCAAGAAACAGAGAGAAAGCGGTAGGGGTGTGCATACTTAGTTTTCTTTCATTTGTGTATTCACTCTAGAGACCCAGACCAGAAAATAGTGAACCATATGGGTGGGACATCCCATCTCAACTAACCTAATCTAGGTAAGCCTTCATAGGGATGCCTAGAGACTGTCTCCTAGGTGATCCAGCTGCCATCAAGTTGACAAGTGAGACTAACTACCTCAAGCCCAAACCAAGAAGTCACCCTCCTCCTCCTCTTGCTCCTCCCTCTCCGTCTCTTCCTCTTCCTTCTTTTTCATATTTTTCAAGTTTAGAAATACCACCCCCCTCTAATTTTGAGGGATGTATTGAAAGCTAACCTTGAAGGTTGTTTGTAGATCAGGCTAGCTAGCTTCCAGTTGGAAATCCCCCCTGCCTCAGCCTCCTGAGTGATAGAGTTATAGCCATGAATTACCGTGACTGCTTGGAAATGACACTCTAGTAGGAAGATGGCGGCTGAGGCTGAGGTGCTGCGGAAGGAAGAACTAGGAAACTTGAGGTTTTGAGTTAAAGACAATTCAGGTGAACTAAGAAGAGGGCCTCTGGCTATGAGGGATGGTGAGGTGAGTGAACCGTGGGCCTATTGGGAGGTGAATGGTACAGCGGGCAGAGCAAGGGGGCTAGGTGGGTGCTCTCGGGGGTGAGAAGTGTAGATGGGCAGGGTGGCTATCCCCAGAACTCCAACTGATGGCCATAGATTTCTTTTGTTACTCCTGCTTTTGTTGCTTTTATAATATCCTTTCTCACTATAAGAGTCTTAGCTTTTCATTGCAGATGATTACAAAGACATTCTAAATATAAAGAATAAAACCCACCAGGAATCTCATTATGCAGATATATTTAAAAAAAAAACCCACAACCTGTGAATATAGGCCCATTTTTAGAAAATTGTCTCATACCTTATATAGAATGTTATTCCTTGATTTTAACACTTGATTGTGTTCCATGAACACTCTTCTGCATACAAATAATCTTTGCATATAAATTCTAATGACTGTACAGTGTTTTATAAATGAAGAGCAATTTTAAATATTGGTGAATATTGTAATTGACTCATTTTTATATCAGAAATTATAATGTAATGAACACATCTGTGTATAATACTATGTGGTTTTGACTATATCCTGAATAAATACTCTTAGGGGTCAATCACAATGTCAAATTTAAGAATGGTTACAAAGTCTCTTTATGTATACAAACTACTTTATAAATACTTCATTCCAACTGAAGGTCCCATTATCACTTACAACTGTATGTTTAAAAAATATCTTTTTTAAAGTGAACAGGCAAGGATTTCTTCCTCCTAATTTTACATTTTCTGAATTAGAAATGTATGCATTTATTGACATCTTTATTTGTATTTTATTTTCTTAATGTCTTTTCAGTGCCTTGAGAGTTTTCAATTAGAATGTTGCTTTTCCCTTGATGGGTATTAGCTCCAATATACCAAGAATATTGACTTTTTTGGGTTTTGTCAACCATGCTCCTTTGCAGATATTGGCATATGAAGCTTTATGCTTCTCTATAGATAAATGTAATTGTCTCTGGTTTGAGGGTAGCCCTTGCTTTACCTCTCAAATCACGTCTCTTCCAATGGTAGTAATTCTGCTTTGCTCTGTTCCTCTGTCCATTTCTCTGTGGGGCTGAACTAATACTTATTTCTTCTGGTAGGGAGATCTGTCCCAGTCTTTGGTCCTTTTTACTCGGTATGTTTACCGAGTCTATGGGTCTATGCAGACGTTTAAGAATTTTTTAAGTATAGATGTTCTTAATGTAAAAATATTTTGTGTAATATATTTATATTTATTAACAGTATGGTTATAATCAAGATTGTAGGTGTGTGTGTGTGTGTGTGTGTGTGTGTGTGTGTGTGCAGGTAGGCGCACAGGTGTGTGAGTATCTGGGAACCTGTGTATGCATGAGTGTGGCAGGCAGAGGTCACCTGTAGGTGTCATTCCTTAGTAACCATCCGACTTGTTTTTTGAGGCAGAATCATTCCCTGGGATACAGGGAGTCATGGACAAGAGGGGTTGGCTGCCTGGCCATCCAGCTTAAGCAAGATTTTCCACTTCCTTGTCTCCTGCTCTCATCTGTTTGAGAAGGATGCTAATTACAGGCACCTCACAGGATTTTTGTGACAGTTAAGTTGGTTCATTCAAAGGTTGTACACATATGCGTATGCAAGTGTGCATGTACGTGGAAGGTTACATCGGTGCATGCTGTATGTCGCGTGGTCCATTAACAGCTAAGTTTTGGTCAACACTAATATAACCTTTTATTTCCCAAAGGACATACAGTAAAATGGAGAAATGTTAATTGAAAAGTGTCCATATAAGGAAGATAAAATGGAACCTGTCTGATGATAAACCAGATATAGGAGACAATGGACAAAGAGATATCTGGGTTTTGTAGCTGAAATGTTTTCTGAATATATGAAATAGAAGGAAAATGGCAAGTTTCAGTATTATCATAGCATCTATTGTCTGTCTGTCTGTCTGTCTGTCTGTCTGTAGGCAGGGTCTCTCTGCACAGTCCTGGCTAGACTGGAATGTACTATGTAGCCCAGGCTCAAAACTCACAAAGGCACACTGCCTCGACCTCCTGAGTATTTGGGATTACAGTGTGTACCACCACACCTGGCTGTTTCGTTTGGACAAAAGAATGTGAAGCTCTAATATTTAGCAGTTCTTTTGCTTTCTATTCTAAGGAGAAAGTATAGTTATGTAAATAATATCTGATTTTGTTGTAATCACTTGCGGAACTCAGAATTCTATTGTAAAATTGCAGACACATGGAATTTAACTATGACAATAGGAATCCAAACCTGCACACCATTGGTGGGCACTGTGGACTTTAATTTGTTTGTTTGTTTGCTTGCTTTGTTTTTTGTTGTTTTTGTTTGTGTGGGGTTTTTTGCTTGTTTATTTGTTTGTTTGGTTTTTAGACACAGGGTTTCTCCTGGCTGTCCTGGAACTCCCTTTGTAGACCAGGATATCCTTCAACTCAGAGATGTGCCTCCCCAGTGTTAGCATTAAAGGTGTGCATTACCACACCCAGATTTAATGTATTAAAAAAAAAAAAGCCAGGCGGTGGTGGTGCACGCCTGTTTTCCCAGCACTTGGGAGGCAGAGGCAGGAGAATTTCTGAGTTCTAGGCCAGCCTGGTCTACAGAGTGAGTTCCAGGACAGCCAGGGCTACACAGAGAAACCCTGTCTCGGAAAAACAAAACACAAAAAACAAACAAACAAAAAAAAACTTTGTTATATTGCAACAGAAGACAGTCTTCTGATGCTTTCAGCTTCACTCATTCATTCATTCACCTTCACTCATTCATTCAGCTTCACTCATATATTCATTCACCTTCACTCATTCATTCAGCTTCACTCATTTATTCATTCAGCTTCACTCATTCATTCATTCAGTTTCACTCATTTGTCAGCAAAAATCAAATACACTAAGCTCTGCACATTACAGAGTCTGTTAGCCAATGTGCTTGCGAGCGTGTGGCTGCATATGAATGCATAAAGAACAAGAGCCCTTTACAAACGCATTGCATCAGTGTATTTCAAAACTCTGTCTGAATGTGTGCAGTGGTTATTTCCATTTAAAACTAAGTGAGAAATGGCCTCCTGCTCTTTGTAGTTCTCAGGATGGGCTCACATCCACCAATGCATGTGAGCGGTTCTCTGAGAAGCAGCTCAGCTCCCAACCCATCTAATAGATAAAGAAGTCAGTGCTGGGAAGTTACTTATGGAGATATACGAAGCTGTTTAGTGAGTCCCAGAATTGGGTCCACACCACTGTCTGCTTATAAAAATTAAGTGGAAGAAAAATTTCCAAGCGGTTTCTCTTTTAGAATCCCATTATGTTATAGAGTTGACTCCTTCCGGGGTCCATATGTGGATCAGCTTTAGAATTGAAAATAAATTCACATCTTCCTGCTTATTCTCACAGTGGTATACTTTTCATGGCTTTATAAATACGTTATAAAGTATGAGGATTCTTTTTCTCTCTACGTCTGCACCGCTAATATTGTACACACAGACAATAAGCACAATGAACCTCTAATCTCTAGATTTTCACCATATATGAATTTCTATGTATTTGGAAAGATGCCCTGCATATCAGGGAGGCTTTTATATTATGAGGCTTTGTTATAGGAGCTAAGAGGTGAAGGATGCCGTCTGGCACACACGAAAGAGGGGGACAGCCACTCACTTAATGCTTTCTGATCCATTCTTTACCCGGGACTCGTGAATTTGGAGTCTACGGTTCGCCCCCAAATATGAAAATGCTTGCCATATCCAATGCAGCCGATAGATTTCCAGGCGAGTTGGATATCTGAACTGGTATATGAGACTAGAAAGCAAATGCTGGTTCTGCAGGAAATGAAGTTCTCAGGCAGGCCGGGGTAAGCCGTCTATGATTGAGCAAACCTGGTTTGCTGTTGTTTGCTGTCACTACTTGATTGAAAACAACTTAAGTCCCCGGGAACACAAAGGAGTCTGAGGAATGGCGCAGTCCTCCCAGGAACACACAGACTTGGCTGCCTCAGTTGGAGACTTTGTCTACCTGCCCACATTTTCAGGCATAAGGGGAAATGCCAACAGTTCAGCAGACCTAAACTTTCCAGCTGGGTAACTGCCCAGTTCTCTCTCCCTGGAAAATAATTGTACTGGGGCTCAGAAGGATTTCCTGAAATAGGCTATGATAAAACTTATATGTTTTCCTATGAGGGAAAAACATCTATTTCAGGGTTCAGTGTCTTCAGACTCATCAATGGTCTGATATATCATTTCTCTCAAAATCTCTTCAAGGCTATCTTTGCTGAGTTCCCTAGACACAGATACTGAGATGGAAGGCTACATCTGGACCAGGAAGGGCTCTCAGGAGACCCACCTGTAAAATTGTGCTGCAGAAGGAAAAGCTGGCATGCAGTCAGTGACAAATGAGGCCTCAGCAGACTGAGGGTGGGGACCACGGCTTTGCAGTTCCAAATTAACCAGTCATTGGTCACGGCTGCCTGTGGGAAGAGACGCACCCTGAAGGAGAAAGTTTGCCAGCCAAGTACAAGTACCATTAAAAAAAAGATGTTTTGTGGTAGTTGTCTACATCAGACTTGGGACAGGATCTAGGTGGACGTCCATCGGGGGGCCTGCACAATGTGACTCCTCTTCCAGCCTCGGACCGCGCCCCTCTAGATCTACTGGCACCCTGTCTAGTTCCTGAGCCCAGGCTCCTGACTCGAGCCCTTTGTTCTTTGGGGTGCCTCTCTTAAATGCTCTTAAAGGGAGCCTCTATCTGGCCTGGCCTGCTTGGGTTAAGAACTGAAAGTCTTTCATTCTAGAAAACTCTCAGAGTCCCAAACACACCAAAACGCTGGTCATCGGAATCCCTCCGGAGATGCTCACTTCACTCCCTCACCTCCTTCACGACCCGTTTAGATGGCACCTTCCTCGACCATCTTTTCAAAACTTAGATTCCTGCCTTCAAAAATCAATTTGACATCCTTTCTTAGCATTATTATTTTCCATAGTCTGTAACATCTTCTACTACATCATATTATATCCTTGCTTGATTTCGGTTGGGAATGTAAGTCTCATGATGACAGCTTTTGGTACAAACTAGAAACAAGATTGTTTTGTATTAAAGGGACAAAACAAATAAGCATATATATTTTTCCAAAATATTTATTTTATCTCTAGGGATGGTTTGCCTCCATGTCTGTATGAGTCTGGTGGGCACAGAGGTCAGAAGCGGGCATCGGAGCCCCTGGAAGTGGAGTTACAGATGGTGGTGAGCCACCACGTGGGTGCTAAGAGGGGAACCCAGGTCCTTTACAAGAGCAACAAGTGCTTTAAACCATTGAGCCATCCTTCCATCCCTACATAAGCATATCTAATATGTTATACAATAGACAAGTTAATGATTAGTGAAAAAAAGGTATGTTGGCTTGCAATGACGAAAGTCATTTAGATTACAATTGTTTATCATTATTAATTATTTGGTAATTACACTCATAAAAGGTCAAATTTATCCCACACCCATTTGCTTACAAAAGACCCTCACACCTTCAGTGTATGGTATCTGATGCAGAAGGGATTTAAACTGAAGTCATTCCACTTGGTGGTTGATGGTAATAGCGTATCATCTTTAAATTATGTGAAATAGCAAATTATTTAGAATGTACAAGTTGAAAATGAGATGGGGTAATCTCACTGATTGACAGCATAGCCCACCATGAAATTAATACAAGATAGCATCATATCCTAAGTAATAAGAGTAGCAGACGACAGCATTGAGACTGAAATTCCAAAAGGTGTGAAATCAGAGACTTTTCCTTATCCTCAGTGGGCCATATTTCCCTCAGTAAGGGTAGAGGAAGGGGACTGTATCATTTTTGGAGAGATACATATTTATTTTTACATGAAAGAAAGTTTTTTTTAGAAAGTGTAATATTCAAACAAACATTTCCATTCTATGCAATGGCATAGATTTCTGATTGTAATATTATACAGACTATATAATAGAAGATGTCTGACTCCCATTCCTAAGAACTTAGGGCAATCAGAAGTACCCTGTGTTCTACAGTGTAAATTTTTGAGAAGAACCGTGAAACAGCCTCTTCCAGCATCTTAGATGCATGTTAGTGTTTCTGGGCTTTGTTGATAATTAGCACCCTTCTGGCCCCTCCCACCACCCAGGCTTTCATGTGAACAACTATTCTCAAATCGTGAAAAAAAATTTTAAATCAAAGATATAGAAAATGGTCTTTTCATTTTGTTTCTGAAATGGTTTTTCTTGAGAGAGAGGGGAGAGAGAATGAGAGGGGGGAGGGAGGGAGGGAGGGAGAGAGAGAGAGAGAGAGAGAGAGAGAGAGAGAATGAGAGCGAGAGCTGGGAGTAGCCCGGTCGCGGAGCACATGCTCAGCATGCACAAACACATTGCAGCATGAGAGGAATTATGTATAAGTTTCCCATGATTTATACATAGATTCCTGTGCAATATGATAGCGCTCAGGGTCTATCTGTATCTTTGTTCTGTTTACAGAACCATGGAGAGAGCTAATTAACCCGAGGCTTTACCTGAAAAACCCCTGGTCACAGCACAAGGACCAAAGGCTCACTGTCCTTGCCTATTTTGCTCCCTGGTATTTAAAGGGATATTGTAAAAGCTTATTGTAACTTTGTTGCAATTTTATTAAAATTGTGTTTCTTTGCTTCCAGGCTTCCTTAGTTTGTTTTCTTTATTTTTAAAGTTGTAAGTTAAACTCCACCATGGACTGGAGGACTCTGTGATTTTTTTTGTTTCCTTTATTGGTTTTGGTGTTTGTTGTTTGTTTCTTTGTTTGTTTTTTCCACACAAGGTTTCTCTATGTAGCTCTGGCTGTCCTGGAATTGTCTGTAGACCAGGCTGGCCTCAAACTGTCTTCCTCTTCTACCCAAGTCCTGGAATTATTAGGGCCAGAGAGTTTGGCTTAGAGGGTAAAAGCATTTGTCATGGGCCCTAGAACCTGGCTACCCTAAGGCTGGCTGTCTTGAACCCACATGCAAGACAGGAGAGAGAGAGAGAGAGAGAGAGAGAGAGAGAGAGAGAGAGAACTAACTGACTTTCACAGGCTGTACTCTGAACTTCACACATGCTGTGTCTTACACGCCTGTGCACACACATACATGCACATATACACACAAAATAAATAAAATAAATAAATAAATAAATAAACACAAACATTAAATTACTTAAGGATTATTAGTTTTTTTGTTACATTTTCCCATTTCAGTTAAACAGTAACAATTCCCCCAAACTACAGCAACTTGATTCCCAGAGCTGAAATAACTGGTTTTTCTAGATTCTTGCCCTCTACCCACACTGACCATGGCGCAGGCTGATCACAGGGGATGTTTATTGATCACCACACATTCTTGGGCTCACCACTCACCCTGCTTCCCAAGCCACCCCTAGCAATGGCTAACCCCAGACCCGAACAGCAAAGTCTTTGGTCCCTTTCCCTCTTCCCCTTTCCAGCCCTACAACTACCCTCCTGTAAGCAGACAAGGGGCTACAGGCCTTCCACAGACTTGCTTTTCCTGAATAAAGCCCGGGCTGTCCTTCAGTTTCTCATCCTTCTGTCTGTCTGTCCTTATCACAGTAGCATTAAGGGAAAACTATTTTATTCTGGTGAAGAGAATGAAATCTCTGGTCTAGAGAGAGACCCAACACTCCAGGTGCACAGGTCCCTCGGCAGGCTAAAGCAGCACCCCCCAGGAAGGCAGATCCACCTCAAGCCAGGTTCAAGAGGAGGAATACATGTCCCTTTAATAATGTCAAAAATGTACTTTTGCTTTTCAGAATTTCTGACCCCAGTCAAGTTCCTTACAGAATTCCAGCCATGGTGCTTTTTAATCAGTTACTCAGAAAAGCATAACTCAACTCTCTGTCTCTGTCTCTGTCTCTGTCTGTCTCTCTCTTTCTCTCTGTCTCTCTTTCTCTGTCTCTCACTGTGTGTCTCTCAGTCTGTGTGTGTGTGTGTGTGTGTGTGTGTGTGTGTGTGTGTGTGTGTGTGTGTAGAGAGAGAGAGAGAGAGAGAGAGAAAGAGAGAGAGAGAGAGAGAGACCTGGCTGACCTAGAACTTCGTATGTAGACTAGGTTAACCTTGACCTCACAGAGATCCACTTGTTTCTGCCCCACCCCACCCCCAGTGCTGGGATTAAAGATGTGTGCCACCATACCAGGTTCTTTTCTCTTACTAAACATTTTGGGCTTTGCTCTTCCCCCAAAGCCTCCCTCCCAGCCATGTGGCTGCTGTCTTGTCCGCCATGGCTGAGCTCCGCGTCAGCAGGAGGACACAGTGCTCTCTCCTGCTTCTCTCTATCTCCCTCCTCCAGCAGGTGCTGACATCAAGAGCCTGCCAGTTTGGGAATTTTTCTTTTAAACTCTAATAAAATTAACTACAAGATTCTTTTAAGTTCACCATTAAGTTCTTACATTAAGAACCTCAAGAAGACCTCGATTTCCTGGGTAACATATGAAGATTCCCCAGTGGGATTTCCCAAAATTTCAGGCAACATTCTCATAGTCCTTATGGGTACCACCAGGGCTGAAGTTCTCAAGATATGGCCATATTTAAAGATTGCGGCTCGGGCGGTGGTGGCACATGCCTTTAATCCCAGCACTTGGGAGGCAGAGGCAGGTGGATTTCTGAGTTCGAGGCCAGCCTGGTCTACAAAGGAAATCCTGTCTCGGGAAAAAAAAAAAAGAAAAAGAAAAGAAAAAGAAAAAGAAAAAGAAAAAGAAAAAAATGCTCAAGCGTAAAGATCGCGGCTTGGCAGGGAAGGGGGGATGCTTAAGTTAAATATGGTGGCAGGAAAAACCCTAAACCAGTGCAGAGTAAGCCCAGGGACTCTGCATCGAGGGACACCAAGGACATGGTGAGCACACAGACCTCCTACAAGCCCAGGAAGGCCTCAGGAAAATACAACCCTGCAATACCTCCTCTCGCCTGGGCCTCTGGAGCTGTGGGGTGCTGTGGTGTGGAAGCCACTGTCCTATGGTCTTTTGTCATGCAGCCTGGGCAGATTGATGCTGTGCCTTTGCAACGGTGTAGTTGGTAGCCTTCATTGTCACAGAGACGTCACTTCCCTTTTAGTCCCTGACTGAAACACGCTTTCATTTTTGTGTGCTGTTTTGTGCTTGCTGGCCTCGCCTCTGCCTGAGGTGTGTCAGTAAAGGCTCACGTTCTTCGCCCTCCTCCACGCTTCCCGCATCATACCCTCCTCCACGCTTCCCGCATCATACCCTCCCTTCATTCGCTTCAGCTCTGCCCCTCCCAGGGGTTTCAAAATGACGCCGTGCTTCCACCCGAAGTCTGAGGTATGCATAATGGCGGGGTGGTGGGGGGACGGCACATTGTTTTTCTTGGGATGGAAAGAAAGACGCAGAGCAGTGAGTGAGACTAGGTAGTCCCCGATTGCCTGGAGAGAATGACATTTTTCCTTGCCTCTTCAAAACACTCATTTAAACAGACCTGTAGTTAATTTAACTTCCCACCCGTTTAATAATTTTGCACGTGACTTCCTTTGTGTACCTCTCTCTCTTTCTCTCCTCCCTGCCAGTGTTCCTCATCTGTCTTCTATTTCTATATCCATTGTTTTAGAATAGGTTTTCCTACCTGGGGTCTTACCTGTGGAGACTGCAGTCCGCTCAAAATTCCTCCTATTGAGTGTGAGTTTGAAAGCGTTCAGGGCGATTATGTTCACACAATGCCCTGTCTTGAAGAAGGTTCTAAAGAACAACTACTCGCTACATTTTAGATTGGAATGCTTAGAAAAAAAAAACTATGCTAAGTCTTGTTTGTGCAAATAAACAGCCACCATCTGTCCCCCACAAACCACCATACGGATGGGTAACTGACTTCCTTATGCAACCAAAGCGCTTCCACCTATGAATTTACCAAATTAAGCTAGGAATTCATGGTGTCTTAGTCAGGGTTTCTATTCCTGCACAAACATCATGACCAAGAAGCAAGTTGGGGAGGAAAGGGTTTATTCAGCTTACACTTCCATTCAGCTGTTCATCACCAAAGGAAGTCAGGACTGGAACTCAAGCAGGTCAGGAAGCAGGAGCTGATGCCGAGGCCATGGAGGGATGTTCCTTACTGGCTTGCTTCCCCTGGCTTGCTCAGCCTGCTCTCTTATAGAACCCAAGAATACCAGCCCAGAGATGGCACCACCCACAAGGGGCTCTCCCCCACTTGATCACTAATTGAGAAAATGCCCCACAGCTGGATCTCATGGAGGTACTTCCCCAACTGAAGCTCCTTTTCCCATGATAACTCCAGCCTGTGTCAAGTTGACACACAAAACTAGCAAGTACACATGGGTATTTGAGCGTGTCAAACACATGCCAGAAAAATCAATCATGGCCCTGAACTTGTTGAACATGCCAGAACACTTCAGATAGTGATAAGACACCCCCGAGGTCATTCACACAAAAGGCCCCTTATATTGAGTTGTGGTGCCACTCACTGGCCCGTCCCTAGCATGTATTATATCCTGAAATTGACCAGGCAGCCAGCTCTCAAACGAGGTCCCCTCTGAGCGTCAGCTGGGCGTGGCTCCCCGGTGGGAACTGCCCTCGGTGCCTTCTCCACACTCCATGCCTTTCCTTAAGCCCACACTTCGCCTTAAGTAAGCTTTATGTGTTTCCGACAGCTCTTATTGGCGTCTCGGTTTTTAATCTTATCTTACTGGCTACACTGAGTCTCTTTGCATTTATCTTGATGAGAACGAGAGATCGAAAGTAGCCAGGTAAGGAAGGGACCCCCCCCCCAATGCAGGAGTTGGGTGTGTCTTTTCTGGAGTTAGGAGTGCCAGAAGAGAGTTCCAGCTCTGGCTTCTTTGATACTGTAGGTGAGATCATGCTGGAACTAGACTCACGAACGCATCCCCTTCTTATGCCTTACCCTGGTTCCTGCTGCAGGTCCTTTACAATGTCCTTAGGCTAGCAGCTCGAAGATACCCTATTTCCTAGAACTGCTGCTGCTGTGTATGTGCTCTCTCTCTCTCTCTCTCTCTCTCTCTCTCTCTCTCTCTCTCTTCCACTTCCTCTTTCCTCCTTCTCCTCTCTTAAGTGACATGTATATTAAACATTTCTCCATAACCCCTCCTCTGTGTGTGAATTTCACATTTCAAATTTCCAAGGACCCTAAAGCCACTGTCCTAGGGCAGCTGTGGAAAATGTTGAGTTTCCCAGGACCTTAATCCCACCACACACCCCAAAACAAGCACACTAAGAGCAGGGAAAGACTCTGTCATCTCGAACACCCCTCAGTGCCCTCTGCCAACATCAGCTCTCTCTTCACTAAGTCTTCCGCCTCTGGAACACATTTGGTTCAACTCTGTGACATATACATACACACAAATATTTGTGTGTTCTGTGTAGCTCCACACTTAGGAGCCTTCTGTTTGAACACCAATCACCCCGGAGCGTGCAAACTTAGGGATGTGCCAGTGGAGTTTGAAGATGCAGAGCTCAGTGTGGTTAGCAGAGGACCCGGGAGCAAAAACGCGCCAGGCTGCTGACCTGAATGCTGAGCTCTGCCTGGCGTCAGGAAAACTCGGCACTCACCTCAAAGTTCAGCACTAACCTAAATCTTCGAAAAGCAAGTCTACCAATTGAAAGTCTTCTGAAGTGACAGCGGGGGTCATCAGGCTCCAGAAGTAGAAAAAAAACACAGGGTCCAGGAAATTAGCCAAAGTTTACAAGGCTTAGCGTGCTTCGAAAAGTTGCAAGATTTACAAATCCCCACCCTCCCTGCTAGGTTATATACGCAATAAAATTGCTGGCCTGAGGAGGAGCTTTCTAATTGGCCAGGTTGAAGTCTTGACGTCCGCTAGCCTTTCCGGAAGCTCTAGTGATGACGTCTCGTGAGTCACCGTCCCTGCAGGCGTAGGCTTTTTGTGACCTCAGTGTTCTCACTAGTTCACAAAGTTAGGTTGGCGTGGCATGGTGGTTGGAGTGGGAATGCTCATATATTTGCATTCGTAGTTCCCTCTTGATGGATGAACTGTTTGGAGGATTAGGAGATGGGTGGGGCCTTTGCTAGGGTGGGTGTGCCCTTGGAGGAGGCGTTGCTCCTGGTGGGGTCTGAGATTTCAGAGCCCGGCGTCCACCTAGAGCCTGTCTCTCTGTCTGTTGATTAGAATGTGAAGCTCTCAGCATCTGCCTCCATACCATGTCTTTCCCCATCTCACCATGATAATGGGCTAACCCTCTGAAACTATAAGCAAGCCTCTAATTAAAAGCTTTTTTAAAAAAATTTTTTATAAGAATTGCCTAGGTCAAGCTAGGCAATTCTCTTCAAAGCATAGAACAGTAAAGGTATGTGGAGTCGTTCCTTGAATCTTCATCTGTGCCCTATTCAGGGTAAAGAGGCATTTGTTCACACCTTCCTAGCAAACGCCGCACAACATTTTGTGTGTGTGATATAATTACTAAAATCAGGAGCTACTAATGGGATAAAAGAACCTGTGATTGTTAATGGCTATATCTCCCAAGTGAAATCAGTACTACTTGGTCAACTAAAACCAGTGAAGTTGACACAGCTTGTAGATTTACTACTATTAACCAATAAATTCTGACAGTGTGAAAAAAAAAAACATAAAAATGTCCATCTATATAGCTGACATAATGTGGTCATGACACTAACCATTTCTGCCTATTAGAAATTATAATACAACTTGGCAAACAGCAGGCACTCCATAGATAATTTATTGATGGATATATGATATTGGAAGATATCCTGACAGTGTCTGCTTCTCTCCTTACTTATAACTGTGGCTCTGGTCTGAGCTTGATCGTGTCTTTTCTGGGACCTGAGAGAGGATTGTTCTCTTCAGCTCTGTGTTCCTGATAGTCCATTCTCTACTCAGAAGCATTGGCTCTTTATAAAAAAGAGAGGGACATGACCATCAGTGTCCATCTCACTAAGTACATATCAAGATTTTAAATACAGTGGCTGCATGGCTCCATGCAGTCTCCCTCTGTCCCAAACACATCTAGCAGGTTCCCGTTTTTTAGATCTCTGTGCAAGCCATTCTCTTTAGGCACTTCTCTATTATGACCCTCCTTGGGTCCAGCTTGACATGACTACAGCCATCTTGAGTTGCAAATGCCACAACTGCCGTGACTGTACCAGAATAACCATAGTCAGTGTTCCCACTTAGTTTCCCAGCAAACTATAAATAGATAAAAACCATTAGAGTGGTATGTGGTTCTTACAGCTGGACCCTGGGGTCAGAAACGTGCCTGATTCTTTGATTTTTAGCTTAAGATAAACCAGATACATCCTGGTTATGGTGAAGTCACACACACACACACACACACACACACACACACCTTCTGATAAAATCATTTGCTCTTGTTCTTCAAGACTGTATTATTGGTAGTAAACCCATCAATAAACTGCACTGCTAGATTATGAGGTGAAATCACTGAAGTTGCCTATATATCACATAGGGAAAAAAATTAAGATAACAAAGAATTGTGTCTGTTTCAAAGAGAGAAAAGTTTGAAAGAACATCAGAGCCTAGAGGACAGCCAAAGAGTATGGAGACACAGGGCAAGCAACCCTGTGGGAAGGACCAAGCAGATACAGACTGAGCTGTGGGTAACTATGGTCGGCACACTGTAGCCTCTCCAGAAGAAAACTAGAAGACCAACAGCACCACACACAAGTGCACAGCCCTTGCACCCTTACATGATTCACATCTAGCTGGGAAGTGGGGGTTGGGGGTGGAGGTAGGTGGGGGAGGGGCTCGGTGGTCCCTCTGACATGGTGTGTCAGCAGTGGAAAGCTCATCTATTTACATTCCTCACGATTCAGAGGTCTGTCACGAAGTGCTGTCAGAGAACATTCTTTTTAATATTGAGCTAATCAAATCATTGAGCTTGAGGTCGAACTGCTACAGTCTCTGAGTGCGAGACCAATACAGGAAGGGAGAGAACTGGTGTGCAGAAGTTCATAAGGGGTAATATAGATGACAGCCCAGTCCTTAGTTGTAGAAGCTGAGCCCATCACCTGAGGGTATGTGCTGAGTCTGATAGCCGAGCCTGAGGTCAACAAGTGACCCATCATCTGGAAACGCTTACGGGCTGCAGCGTTTGCCGCAGCAGGACTGAGAACTTCAAAGCGCCATCTGAATATCCGACTTCCTCAGCTGCTTCCTCCATCCTGAATTGGTTTCAGCGATGAAGACTCACCCACCATTACCGCCCATAGTGCTGTACTTGCTCCTCCGCTCAACACAGGCGAGAAACACCCTCCTGTTTGCGCGGTGGTCATCCCAGGGTTTGCAAACGTGGGGGCGTGTCCAAGGAGTTTGGGACTGCAGGGCTGGGTGTGGCCAGCAGGGATCCTGGAACACAAAGAAGTGAAGCTATGGAAGCCTAAGTTCTATCTGGAATCAGAGAAACTCAGTGCTAGCTAAACGTAAGGAACAAAAGGTTCCAACACCATTGAACCTTCCAGCCCTGCCCCATCTGTCAGAGCCCAGTTGTAGAGAACCCAGACATGAACTGTTAAATTTGACTTTGTTTTGTTTATATCCCTCCGTGTCTTCCCTTAATACTTGTAATAGTATTTTTGAAATTACTATTTTATTTTATAATATTTTTCAGAAATTCGTTGGGAATTTCATAAACTATAAGTTGATCATATTCGGCCAGACTCCTCCCCTAACTCCTCCCACATTTCCTACCCCACTCCTAACTTTATCTTTCACTGGCTTTTAATTAACCCACAGACTTGAATTTGTGTTGCATGTATACTTCTGGGTGTAGGGCTATCCACTGGAGTGAGAGCAACACAGTAGGAGCTGTACTCTTTTCTTTTTCGTTTATGTATTTATTTATTCATCTTATGTCCTGATCACAACCCTCCTTCTCCTCCCAGTTCCCCCACGGCCCCTCCCCCACCCATTCCTCCCCTTCACCTCTGAGAAGTGGGAGGTCCTGGCTGGGTCCCAAGCCACCCTGGCACCTTGAGTCACTGCAGGACTAGGCACATCCTTTCCCTCTGAGGCCAGACAAGACAGCCCAGTTAAGGGAACAGGATACACAAGCAGGCAACAGAGTCAGGGACAACCCTGCTCCAGTTGTCAGGGACCTGCATGAAGATCAGGCTGCACATCTACTGCATATGTGGCAGGGTCAGTCAGAGTGTAGGTCTAGACCTTGTATGTTCTGTGGTTCTGTCTCTGGAAGCTCAGCAGGGTGGGGTGGGGGCGGTGGGGGGTGGGGTTAGTTAGTTGATACTGTTGTTCTTCCTACCGGTTGCAATCCCCCTAAGCTACTCCAGTCCTTCCAATAACTCTTCCATTGGTGTTTCCCTGCTCAATCCAGTGGTTGGCTGTGAGTATCTGCATCTGTATTAATCAGGTGCTGGTAGAGCCCCTTAAGGGACAGCCATACCAGGCTCCTGTCTGCAAGCGCATCTCGGGAGCGGCAATAAAATCAGCATTTGGTGTCTGCCGATGGGATGGATCCCAAGGTGTGTGTGTGTGGGGGGGGTGTTTCTCTGGATAGCCTTTTCTTCAGTCTCTGCTCCATTTTTTGTCCCCACATTTCCTTTAGATAGGATAGGAACAATTCTGGATTAAAATTTTTGAGATGGGTGTGTGGCACCATCTCTCAACTAGAGCCCATGTCTATCTACTAGAGGTGGTCTCTTCAGGATCTATCTCCCTGCTGTGGGGTATTTTGGCTAATATCATCCCCACTGGGTGTTGGAAGCTACTCACATCCTCGGCATCTGGGATTTTCTTAGTGGTTTTCCCACCCCCTCTGCCCGTTCCCCACCCCCTCTGCCCCGTTCCCCACCCCCTCTGCTCCGTTCCCCACCCCCTCTGCCCCGTTCCCCCCCCTCTGCCCCGTTCCCCACTTCCCTCTGGTACTTATTTCTATTCATTCTCTTGACGCTCTGGACTTCTCTCCTGTCTCTTCCCATTCCCGATCCTGCTCCCCACTTTTCTCCCTACCCCTCCCCTCTCCCACTCAGGTCCCTCCCTCCCTCTGCCCCCCATTATTTTGTTCCTCCTTCTAAGTGGGATTGAAGCATCCTCACTTTGGTCTTCCTTCTTGTTAAGCTTCATAAGGTCTGTGAGTTGTGTTGTGGGTATTCTGAGCTTAATATCCACTAATCACTGAGTATATACCATGTATGTCCTTTTGGATATGGGTTTCCTCACTCAAGATGGTATTTTCTAGTTCCATCCATTTGCCTGCAAAATTCATGATATCCTCGTTTTTTAATAGCTGAGTAGTATTCTATTATGTAAATGAACCTCTCCTTCTGTATCCGTTCTTCTGTTGAGGGATATCTGGGTTCTTTCTAGCTTCTGGTATTATAAACAAGGCTGCTATGAACACAGGGAGCACGTGTCCTTGTGATATGGTGGAGCATCTTTTGGGTATATGCTCTGGAGTGGTATAGCTGGGTCTTGAGGTGTAACTACTCTCAATTTTCTGAGAAACTGCCAAACTGAATTCCAGAGCAGTTGTACAAGTTTGCACTCCCACCAGCAATGGAGGGGAGCTCCCCTTGAGGAGCCCCAGTCTTAAAGAAAACCAACTTCATTTTTATAAAAATGATTTTATATTTTGATTTTTTTATTGTTTCTTACATTGTTACTTAATTTACCTATTTAATAATTTTGTACATTTTTCTTTATGGAATGACTAGGTTATTAATGTCTTTCCTGCTTCGTGACACTCTTTTCCATTTTCTCTTCTCTTTTTTCCTTCTCCTTTCCATTTTCTCTGTGTTCATGCATTTAATACTTTTGAACTAATCTTTAAATTTAATGGCACACTTATTTTAGTCATGGTTCTCTGGACTAGAATTTATAGAATAAATATATGTGTGAATATATATTCATATGTGCATATATATGATTTATTAAAGTAGCTTACAGGCTATGATACTGCTAGTCCAACAATGGCTGTCTTGTCTAACAGTGAAAAGTCCGAGAGTCCAGTTATTATTTAGTCCACAAAGCTGGATGTCTCAGCTGGTCTTGGAATCCTGACGAGGTAGGCTCTAATGCCAGTGAAGGGATAGTCTTGACGGAAAGATGGAGAGCCAGCGAGCGGGCAGAGAGAGAAAGCAAGCTTCCTTCTTCCACGCCTTTTATATTGGTTGTCAATGGAAGGTAGGGCCCGAATTAAAGGTGGATTTCTCACCTCAAAAGACCCACATTAAAAGTGGATCTTATACACTTTTTTTTTTCCTATTCCAAGTGATTTAACAGAGAAAATCCCACACAGGTGCACCCAGCTGCTTGGGTTTTAGTTAGTTCCAGATGTAGTCAAGCTCACACAAATAGCTATCACAACATTCTACCTTGTGTTTCATTTGTCTTTTTTCTTTCTGCTGTTGTGATTGTTCTATAGTCGTCGGAGGTACATTCATTATCTTTAATTTATTTTGTCTATTTTTATTTCTCATTCTATTTGTTGTTATACTGTGATTGTTTTTCTCTCATTGGAGGGACACTGGGGACAGAGTCCTCCTCCAGAGTTTACTGCTTACTTAGAAGATCGCCAGTAAAATCCTGAACAGATATCAAAAGTGCAGTCAGTGCTCACAGCCCAGGAACTATGCTGCTTCCAAGAGCTCATGACTCTTCAAGTGCTGAATCCAGAATCCTGAAATAGTTGAAATGACAGAGTTCAAATGCCACTCCTAAAAATACTCGGCAACAGTCAACAAGTCCACGAGTGAGGTAAGGAAACCACAGAGGGCTGGCGGTCAGCAACCCAGGACAGCAGAAGAGCAGCGTTGAGGGAAATGTCGGCAAAGAACTGAGAACTTTGGGGTAGGGGTGGGAGGGGAGATGAAAAGGTTGGAAGTGAAAAACCAAGCTAATGAAGTAGAAAATGGAGTGTGAATCGTCACTGCTAGATCAACCAAGCAGAGGAAAAATGCCCTGGATGGAAGGCTGGAAACCAGTGCAACATTCAGACTCTAAAACGGTGGAGGGAAAAAGCCCAGCCTTGTTATTCAGGCCCTCGGAGATCAGCTGACATACAAAGGCAGACACGCTGGACCTCTCAAAGAAACCTTACAATCCATGAAAGTCGGGCTTCCTAGGAGGAAAAGCTCTCAGTTTCCTGCCTCTCTTGCTTCCCTTTGTGGAGAGCCTTATTGAGGTGCCATGCCACCTGGCAGGAACTTGACATCGACCAATGTGAAGTTCCTCTCCCAGCCTTTGAGCGGGAACTCCTGTGTTAGCCATAATCCCCTCCACCTAGGGTGGAGTGCTCAGACCAAGGTGAAGCCCATTGTTCTTCAAGGACCTGCAGTCTCCTGAGAAACACTAGCCATCTGAGGAACAACTGAACTGGTCCTGCTGAGAAGCTTCCAGCCTTTGGGGAAGGGGTTTCCTCTGCCTATATATTGGGAGTTCTCCATTAAACTTTGAGACCTTGAATAGCAGGTGTTGTCTTGGTCTTCATCTCTTTTTGCCGCCTTCCCATACATCCCCAGCTTCCCTTCCAGGTAACCCGTTCTCTGTAACTGCAGGCAGTTACGACTTTTACAGCGACTCCACCCATCTCTAGTTTTCCCTGCTGAACACCATCTTTCTTCTGTGTTTTCCAGTCTCCATTTTCTTTAATCCATAGTTCCTTTCTCAACCTCAAGTTGATAGATTACACATTCGATAAACCTTTCAGCTGCCATTTTAAATCCGTATCTTGGACCATTCTTGGGTCTCCTTGGTGGCTTTCTTTCCTGCCCTCAACAGCACGTATTTTGAGCCTCATCTTTTTCCCTCTGTAGCCTTTACGGAGGAAAACGTGCGTGTTCCATGCCTTAAAGTGAGTAGCTGTGCTATATGCCGAGGATTTCTATAGCAACATTTTCATCCCCGATCTCTCTGCTCATGACATTTGCGTCTCCAACGGGCCCTTGAATGTCACACTTAACATGTGTGGAACAGTTTTTCTGCTACTGGCGTGCCTCCCCCGTCTCTAGAGTTCAGATCAGGATTCCGCCAAGTATTTAGGGATCTGAGGTCGTCATCAGTTCTTTACCTTGTCTGTACCCATAGCCCCTAGTCTAATAGCAATTCCTATCAAATCTCCTCCAAAATATGTCTCCACCAGTCTAGCCTCTATGCTCACTTTCGTCTCCTGTGTGGGCCTATCGTCATCTGTCTTTGAAGGAGAGTCTTGTTTCTGTTCCTGTGGGCTCTGGTCCTTCCTGAACCTTTTCCATCGCCCATCAGGTTCTCCTCATGTGCTCCTGGGTGTTGTGGATTTGGTTTATTGCTTATGTTAATTGGGCTCCCAAATTACATGGGAATTTGCACATCTGCCTGTAAGAAGCCACGGGTCCCTGCCCCCCCCCCCCAGTTAGCTTTAATTGGTAAATAAAGTTGCCAGTGGCCAATGACTGGCAGAGAGACAGAGGCGGGACTTAGGTCTGCAGGGCGAGGGAACCATAGGAAGAAGAATTGCCATGCTGGTGGGACAGGAGAGAAAGCATACAGTCAGGTAAAAGCTCAGGAAGAGCGGCCCCAGGGTCCCGTCCCCAGATTGGGTTTGGGGTAGCAGAGATGGAATACAGATTTTAGTAAGTAGTAATTCAGGAGTACTGGAGGGGAGGCATTAGCAACGAGAAAGTTTGGGAGTACAGCTGTTGAGCTGCTTCGGGGGATATTAAAGATAAGGCTGTATGTTTTTCATTTGAGAATCCAGAGCATTTTAGCAGGTGGTGAGGAACACATGCTTCCTGCGGAGGGGCGATTTGTGTAACGTTAGGCAATTAATGCAACACCTTGGACTATTCCCATAGCCTCTCTTCTTTAGTTTCAATCCCAGCACCACACCACTTCCAGTTTAAAGATTGTATCAATGTGTAGTCCCCATATCTTCAGTGAGGTATACCAAAGCAATGCCTCTGTATCCTTAAACGTGTCTCCCCACCCTGCTCTCTACCACACTCTGTTGTACCGTGCTTTTCTTTGCTGCTCTCACAACCACAGATTGTTATTTGTCTGTGTTACTCCTTGAGTTTGAGATTTTTATTTAAGGGTCCAGAGAGATGTCTCAGGGGTTAGGAGCACTCGCTGCTCTTCCAGAAGACATCAGTTTGGTTTTCAGCATCCACGGACTGCTCCCAATCACCTGTAACTCTAGCTTCAGGGAACCGGACCCCTCTTCCTCTCTCAAGGGGCACACAAGTGGTATACACTCACACAGACACATACACATAAATGAAAACAAATTTCTTTTGAAAGTCTGTTATTTAAGGTTTTATGCCTCCTAGAAAGCACAGCCCCTCACCCCTTGATTTCTCACAATTCAAGTCACAGGGCTCCTTGGGTTTCTTAAGTTTGTGACACATGGCACCTGTCACAGAGTCTGCTATGTCCTTCACCAACTGAATACTTTGAAAGCAGACTCATATTGTGCAAGGCCAGCACATGGCCAGTGCTTACTGAGTCCTTACTAAGGTTGATAGGGAAGTAGTGGAGCGTGGAACTAAGTTGAATAGTGCACATTTACTCCCAAAGTGAAAAGCATCAGAAACCACCGTCTCTGAGAGGAGAGTGCAGGGAAGGCTTAGCAAAGGAAGACCTTTCATGTTTTCCTTTTATGAGCTTTAAAAAACCCTAACTGGCCTGCTGTTCGGGGATTATGAGAACACGATAGGACTGTTATCACAACTAGGTCTTGTCTTGCGTTAGACTTCCCGCTAATTGGATGACCTTGGGCAAACCACTCAATTTTCTCATTGTAAAGTCCGAGAATTGGCTAAAGTGGGGTTCTTTTCAGATCTTTCTCAGGTTTAAAATGCTACAGTTTTACAAACGGAATGAATTAACAACTTTGTAATGGAATTCTCAGTTCTTTCCCCCTGATTCCAGATGAGTTTCTCTCTTTGGATGTCAAAAGGCTATTACAGTTTCTCACAAGCGGTTACTATCTATGGAGGCGCTGCAGTTCAGACCTAAACTTTTTGCCTCAGATATACTAGAGAAGAAAGAATTCCTTCACCCCCCCAGCACCCTTAAAGCCAGAATAACCATGCACTTCTTCTGAGCTCTCTTATATTCTATATTTTATATTCTACATTCTATATTCTATGTTCCACATTCTACTATATTCCAACTCCATATTCTATATTCTACATTATATGTATTATATATTATATGTTCTATATCTATATTATATTATATGTTCTGTATTCCATATTCTAGGAGATAGAAATAGAATCCCCCACTAGGCACCAAATGTGTTTGAGAAATTGCTGCAGTCTAGAGCCTTTCTTGGAGACAACCAATCTATTTGCTCTACTGATGGCTCCGAGAAGCCCCACTGTGTAGAAATGTACTTACTGGCATCTTCCTAACCAAGGAGCATGGAGAGTATGCTTCCCAGCACGTGTGTCTGTGTGGCAGTGTGTTCCAACAGCACCAATCTGGGAAAGTCATTTTGAATGACCTCTCTGCTGCGTGGTTTAACTGTTTTCTCCATGAAGTCTCTTGCACAGGCAGCCTGACCTAAGTTAGGGCTGTTTTGCAGATGTCCTTGATGACTTCTTTCCAATCCTGCCACTATCTCCCCCTATCCCCCTTTTCTGTCTTACACTGCCTTGATATAGAAGTTGACTCATATGCGATTTATAAAGGCTATTTATTATATACCTAACCTTAGAAGATTTCCATTTTCAATCCCCTTTATAACATTATACAGAACATTTGTACAGATATGACTTAGAAAAAACCTCCAGCTGGTCTAGTGGCCACTTAAGCTTCCCTGAAAAAAAAATCATTATCTTAGAAATTGCTTGCATTTTTGTCCAATCATGCTTGAACCGTACCTCTCTAGTATGTCTGAGGGACAGAAGAACTGCTTGGAGGAAGCCCATTGAACTCTGAGGGTGGCATAGCACTCTGTTGTCAGAAGCAAAAGCTAAAACTCGGTAGAAAATGCCTCTCTCGTGATTTATTGTTCCTACAAGCGCTTCTTGCCTCTCCCAAGCACATCCCATCGAGTTAAGATGAGAGTCGAGGCCCCATGCTGAACGACTACAAAGCTTCAGTTACTTGTCCTACTTTACAGGGATCTGCTTTTAAGGCAGACACGGAGCAGCGCTCTGATGGATGATGGTGCTGGACCATGCTCAGCTTGACTGAAGACAGCTGCGACCATAGTTAGCATGAGGCTAAAGGCTCTGACCCGACTGCAGAACCCTGTCCGCAAGCACAAGCCAGCCCTGGGGCTGGAGCCAACGGAGTTGACAGCTGTCTCCTCAGGAGCATTGCAGAACAGTTTGAGTGAAGCAGAGTCTAAGTTCTTTTTTAAAATCCTCTGGTCTTCGGTTTAGGCAGACTGAGAAGCTGAATGTGGCTAATGTGGATGATGTCATAATGGTACGATTCAGGATTCAAGTGAAACAATGGATTTGATGGGGCTTTGACATAAATACCAGTTAGACAGAAAGCAATGCATCGCTGTTTGGGGCATTGCTTTTCAAAGACAGGCTCACTCTAGAAAGAAATCTGCAGCTGTAAAATGCATGGATGAAATAGACTGGCCAGAATTTAGAAATAGAGTTATAAATATTTTAATATATTTTTCCTTAGGTCATTCATGGGTATCATAAGTAAAATAAATTGAGTACTGGCATAATAATACATAAGTTAATTGAATACAGTATGTAACTCATAAATCAACTCTATAAGAATTTTAAACAAGATAAAGTCAGAGCTAGAAAGGGATTAAAAAAGTGAGAAAGAGATACAAAGATTATTAAATGGTATTATCATCCATAGACAAAAAAAAATTATCTTGATATACCTTTTCAAGTAGTAATACCTACATTAAATACAGAATGCTTTTAGAGCTAAATAAATGAATCAAATCTAAGTACAACATCAAATGATTACAAGTTGTTTATATACATTGTAACATATTTATGAGATGAAGTTGTAAGCAGTCATTAAAAATTATGGCCATAATGATTACCTAGTGATAAAATGATATTGCACTAAGCGAAAAGGCTGAACTGTAGCAAAATTCATACACCTATATACCTAAGATTAAGTTTAAATATGTGTGAAAAAAACATCTAAGTAACAGTGTTAAAGTAAATAGAAGCTTATTTCTTGGTTAAGCATTAAGTCCTTTGGGCAGTTCAGGGCTGGAAAAGAAACAAAATAGACATTACGTTGAATTGTGAAGGGACTCAGTCTCAGAGCTGACTCCAGTAGCCTTTTAGGGCTTCAGGCATCAGGATGAACAGAGGGGAAGGACATTCAAAGGCACAGTGCGCATGTGTTGTAGCTGAGGACTAATTCCAGAGAGAACATGTGACCCTTCAGTCTGGACTCCTTTGAACTGAAACCAATGGAGCAGTCATTTGTAGCTGCAATGGAGGCTGGGAATGTCAGACTCTTGGTCTCCAATCATGCAACCACTTATGCAGCTCAAAACGCCAGCCTTGTCACCACAAAAAGAAGAAATCTTGATGGCAGGCAAAAGTTATCATTTATCAACATTTTACAATGACATAATAAAGCCAAGAGAGGGCCAAGGAGACGGTTCGGTGTGAAAAGCATTGGCCGTGCAAACACGAGCACTGGAGGTCTGTTTGTGTGCTGTAGTAGCATGTTTTTACATCTATATTCAACGGGGAAATTGGTCTATAACTTTGTTGTTGTGTACTTATCTTGTTTGGGTACTGTGGTGACTATTCTTGGTTGTCAACTTGACTACATCTGGGATTAACTAAAACCCCAAATTTGAGAACACTCCTGCAAGGGATTTCTGCTTAATTTGAAGTGGGAAGATCTTTGAATCTAGATTATTGAGGTAGGAAGATGCACTTTTAATTTGGATCTTTAGTCCAGATCTAATCCTAAGAACACCTTCTGCTGGAAGCCTATATACACGGAATAAGGAAGCTTTTGCTCTTTGCCTGCTTGTTCTCACTCTCATTGGCAAGTCCACTCCTTCACTGGCATTAGAGGCTGCTTCCTGGGGACTTAAGCAGATACTGAATACCAGCTGAGACATCTAGCCTTGTAGACTGAGCAACTACTGGATTCTTGAATTTTCTTTCATAGTCAGCTGTTTTTACATTATCTGGGCCATAACCTGTAAGTCATTCTAATAAATATCTTCTCCACTTATCTCTGTTTCTCTCCCCCTCCTCTCTGTCCGCCTATCTATCTATCTATCTATCTATCTATCTATCTATCTATCTATCTCCTCTCCTTCTCTCTCTTTATATATATATAAATATACATTTATATAATATATTTATATATTTTATATATATTTATATATTTTTATATATATAAAGAGAGAGAGATTAATTTTATACAATTGGTTATTCTAGAGAAACCTGAATATCAAGGTAATACTGGCTTCATAGAATTCTATTTTGTGGAATAACTTGAGGAATATGTAATGTTAGCTCGTCTTTAAAGGTCTGAAATAATTTGTCAATGAATCTGCCCTGGGATTTTCTTTGTTTGGAGTCTCTTTGTCACTGTTTAAATCTCGTTGTTTATTCTGGTTTTATTTAAGATTTCCAATTTCCTATTAATTCTATTTTGGTAGCTATAATGGGTCTAGGAATTTATCCAGCTTTTTTTTTTTTTAGACTTTCCCAGTCTTCTTGTTGTTTTTTATCCTTTGAGTGTGTATTTTTCATCTATGCTGGTGGCATGCATGCTCTTTGGATCCTAGATTGACTTCCTTACATCATCATCTGCTTGCTTGTAATCCCCTTGAGGTTACTGATCATGTTCACTAGTAACTCTTTAAAATCTGCTTCTAACAGTTTATCCCTCTTTGAGCCAGGATCTTTGCATTCAGTATTTATCTTAGGGTTTTATTGCTATGAAGAGACACCATGACCGAGGCAACTCTTACAAAGGCAAATGGTTAGTTGGGGCTGGCTTACAGTTTTAGAGGTTCAGTCCATTATCATCGAGGTGGGAAGCAGGCATTGTGCAGGCAGACTTGATGCTGGAGGAGCCAAGAGTTCTACATCTTGATCCAAAGGTAGCCTCTTCGGGATTGGCTGGAGTTTGTACACCAGGAGACCTGAAAGCCCACCTACATAGTAACACACTTCCTCCAATAAGGCCACACCCACTCCAAATAGGCCACACCTCCTAATAGTGCCCCGCCCTGGGCCAACCATATTCAAACCACCACAGTAGTCAAAGGATTTTGCTTATTTGGAGGACTTACAGTAACCTAGCATTTTCATAGTTTTTGTGGTGTTGCCATTGCAATTTGTGCATCTGTTGATTTGGATGGCCCTTCCAGTTTTATTTGGGAGTCTTCATAATGAGCAGCCTATGCTTGAGGACTCAACCCACTCAAAAGTACCACTCAGAAAGAGAAGACAGACTGCTCTACTAATACCACCATGCCCAACTAGATAGTGAAACATAGTAACATTAAATAAATTCCACAAACACATTGCCAATACCTGTAGACAAGAAACTGGCAAAATTAACATACACTGTTACCTGAAGTTAAACATTATTCAGATTTAATGAAAAACAGTAAATGAATGAGAGTACAGAAGGGATAAGGGAAAGAGAGGAAGCAGGGTTAATAAATTAACAAAAGGAAAAGAAGAAACAGACTGTTATTAAAAAAAAAAAGATGAAAGCCAGGTGGTGGTGGGATATGCCTCTAATCCCAGCACTCAGGAGGTAGAGGCAGGCACATCTCCTGGTCTACAGAGCAAGGTGCAGAACATCCAAGGCCACACAAAGGAAGCCTGTCTCAAAAAGCAGAACAAAACAGAACAACAACAAAAAAAAACAAAAAAAACACAAAAAAACAGGGCAGCAGGGAGGGGAGAGTGTGATTAGAAAAAAAAAAAACAAAACAAAAAAACCAAAAACAAACAAGAAAAAAAAATCCCAATTGTGGAAAAATAAATAAAAATTGACAGCTGGAATATAAAAGCATACAAAAATCTTTAAATAAGGCACAGGCAAATACTATTCAAAGTACACTAGGAAAAGAAAAACAGGGAATAAGGGGGCAAAAAGAGAGTGGAGGATGAGGTGAGGGGGAAGAGGGGAAAGGAGGAGAAAAGAAGATGAAGAAAGAGAGGAGCTTGGTCCTTAAACATTTGGGTCTCCTAGCAGTGGGCCATTGACAGGGTCTGCTGAACTTGTAGACTCTTGCCTTTTCTGTGATGAATTCTGGTGTTGGTCAAAAACTGGACCCATTTTCTGCAAGGCAAAACCTATTTTGTTATTTTTAGTTCACAAGGAATTCATGGGGCTGGTATTATACCAATTACTCATTGTATTCAGCTTCCCCTTAGACTATATTTGAGGAAAGCTGCCCTACCTCTAACCTTGAGCTCAGGGGGAGTATCCCAGAGGTCATTGAACAGTCTCCAGAGAGCAGTGTGGCCAAAGTCAGTAGAAATGGAGGAAGTTGAGCACTCTATGGGAGGTGTTCTGAAGGTAACAACAAACCTCATTATGCAGTTCAATAAAGGTATAGCACAAGAGGGCTGGTTGATCATGTATTTCTATGTACCATAGTCAAGCAACAATTGTATCAAAGTCCAATTCAGTGAAGCAATGAAACCCTAATCTGCCTTTCTTGATTTTTTTATTTTTTCTTCATTTTTTGAATGTATAATTACATCATTTACCATATTCCTTTCCTTTCTCCAAACCATCCCAGATACTCTCCCTTTCTCCCTTTCATGGCTTATTTTTTCATTAATTTTTGCTATACACACACATACACAAACACACACACACACACACACACAAACATATATACATACACATATACGTATGTATTTTTTTTTTGAGTGCAAGGAACCAGTTTATTGTTTAGTATGTAAACACCTTGACTATAGAGATAATTTTTGGGGAAAGGGACTAATAGATGACATAAACATTGCTTTACTCAGAAATACCTGTTAACTTTTGATCTCCTTCAACACATGTCAAAATGTTACCACACATGTACTCAGTGCCTGGCACATATGTATTTCTAAATGCATAAATACACCATACTCAGTCTGTATCATATTATGTTTATGTTTTCAGGCTCACTATTTGGTTTTAGTCTAGCAATACCAAGGTGTGTTCTTGCTCAGGAAGACTATTTTTCCTGCTCTCAGCATTCCTCTCCTTATATTTACTTACTGTTTCTATAACCAGGGGAGGATCCCTAGTAAAACTTTCAAACTTGAGAGCAGAAAAATAGTAGCATTATTCAGCCTCAGCAGAAGAATGGGTTACATTACTACCTTGTTGAGTCATTAGCCAAAGGAGTCACAGACACCCCTCACCTCCAAAACATTGCAGGTATTCCAAAGACTATTGGTTATTCTAAAAAGGAAACCTGATGGTAAGGCCTTACTTATTATTGAAGATATAATCATGGACCATGAAGAAATCAAGTTAGGCCAGGCGGTAGTGGCGCATGCCTTTAATCCCAGCACCAGGGAGGCAGAAGCAGGTGAGATTTCTGAGTTTGACGCCAGCCTGATCTATAGAGTGAGTTCCAGGACAACCAGGGCTACACAGAGAAACCATGTCTCGGGAAAAAAAAAAAAAGAAATCAAGCTAGTCTCTAACTAGAAATTTCACCCCTACTGATAAGCATAGATGGTGCTAGAAAGAATATTGCATGCTATCAACGGAGAAAAACAATCATCACTATCGCCTGTGGCAATGCATTACACACCCTGTGAGGTTCAACAGTTGATTGACCTGAAGATGCATGGGCACAGTACCAGTGTAAATGTTAAGGGAACAACCAATCACTTTTTAAATTTTGGTTTAAGGCCCACTCCACGAGACAGAACTTCGTAACTGTTCAAATTGCAAGAATCTGAGATTAGACGGGCCAGAGGACTAACAGAAAAACCTAATGCTATAATAGGCTAAAGGGTCCTTGCTATAAAATGCCTTCTAATAGCATAGCGCCATACCCATAGATCAGTATGTCACTCAACTCTCCTCAGAGAAGCTTCTTCTTGCAAACAATGGTAATTGACACAGAGATTCATAACCAGGCAATGTGCAGAGGGTGAGAAACCTTGGAGAAATCAGGGATGACACTGTTTTTCTCAAACCCTTCCCCTCCCTTTGGGATCTATAAGAGAGGAGAGGCAAAATGCCAGTGATGGTGGATGATCCAAGAAACATTGTCTCCCAGACTCAACAGGATGGCCACTCACAGGAACCCAGAGACTGTGACCGCACACAGGAGACTGGCACAGGGTCTTGTGTGCACTGCACTGAGAAGGGAAGTGGACACAAAGTCCCACCCCTCACCCAAAGGCTATTGCAGTCAATGCTTACTAGAAAAGAGAAATGGGTTTCCTTCAGTGGAACGTCCCTGGGTGTATCAACCACATCCCGAGTAGCTGGCCAGCCTAAAATGGACTCTATGGCTTTTGTGCACTTTTTGTTTTGTATTGTTTGATTTGTGTGTTCATTTGCTTGCTTGCTTGTTGTTGTTGTCAGAGAGAGAGAAAGAACATGAAATTGGGTGGACATGGAGGTAGGGAAGATATGGGAGGGAAAGAAAAGAATACGATAAAAAAAAATGTTGGGCTGGAGAGATGGCTCAGCAGTTAAAAGCCCTGACTACTCTTCCAGAGGTCCTGAGTTCAATTCTCAGCAACCACATGGTGGCTCACAACCATCTGTAAGGGGATCTGATGCCCTCTTCTGGTGTGTCTGAAGACAGTGACAGTGTACTCATAACATGAAATAAAGAAATAGTTCTAAAAAAAATTTGAACTAAAAAAATGTTGCATGGAAGAAATTTAAATAAAAATATATTTCTTTAAAAAATTCACTTATATATTTGTCATCTTGATATGACTATATCTTATATGTTTACGGAATGTATACATTATTTCCATGTTTAATAACTTTGTGGTATTGTGGCACTTCCCTTAAATCAAATATGGACATTACTTTTCAATGCTAGGCTCTATTGCTGGGATACATAACACTTCATATGTTAAATACAAGATGTCAGCAATCTTTTTAATAAAAAGCTAGATAGTGAATAATTTAAATATGACTCATACAGTTTCTATCAAAACCATTCATTGCTGCTTTCATAATACAAAAGTAACTATGGGTTATGTAAATGCAGGAATTTAACTATCCTATTAAAACTTTCTTTATGGACACTAAATTTCATACAATTTAAAAAATATCGCAAAATGTTACTCTTCTTATGATGTTTTCAACATGTGCAAATATAAAAGCTATGTTTGTAAGCTATAGAAACCCTGAAAGTAGCCATACTTGATTGATGGTAACAGTTTCCAGTTAGTATTCTGCTTGGTATTCCTATGGGCTCACACAAACTGTAAGCATTTTCTGGGTGAAACTTCCACACACTTTTCTGGTAAAGAATGAACATCCTAATGCTACCAATGCCAGAAATCCAGTTTCTCGGTAAACTGTGATGGTTTTGAATTCACCTAATTATATGTTCTAATACCCTGCATCAGGACAGGAAAGTAATAATTAGTTTTCATTGGAGTCAGTGGCTGGCTCAGTTAATCATATATAGAAATAACAATGGACTTGTGATGGAAGCCACTCACCCTCAGAGAAAAACTGAAAGAAGTAATTAGCAATTTTACCTTGCCTGGAAACTGAAATGGCTATATAAGTATTGGCTGTAATAAGTTACCTGGACTTAGCCCAGTGAGACATTCTCCGAGGCTGGGCTGAGGCTGGCGGGAAGAAACGGCACTTGCTTGTCCTCTGGATCCAACCGGCTCCATGAAGCTATTTCAAAATCCACAATTTGGGTTGCACACAACTTTTTCAGATTTATCTCTCATTTAAAGTGGAGAACTGTAAAATGATACAAAAATATCTATAAAATGTCACCCGCCCACTCTCCGCCGTGCATACGGAGAAGCACAAATCAAAGTCCAAAGGACTGTTTGTCTAGCTGAGACTTCAAAATGTTCAAGGGACCCTGGAAGGTTTTTGCTCTCATCATCTAGAGCCTTTTCTCCGCTCATCACAGACGCCATTTGGAATATGTGAAGCAGAGGTCACTTGCATATTGACATTTCTTTTCATAGAAGATTCCAGAATGCTAAAAAAAATAAATAAATAAACCTTTCCATCAGTTTCCAAGTCTGGCTTCCTTTTCCTCCCTCTCTTCTTCCTTTATTCCTCCTGAGGAGGAAGAGCAGGAAGTGGAGGACAGAAAGAAACCTTCCCCTCCTCCTCCTCCTCCTCCTCCTCCTCCTCCTCCTCCTCCTCCTCCTCCTCCTCCTCCTCCTCCTCCTCTCTCTCTCTCTCTCTCTCTCTCTCTCTCTCTCTCTCTCTCTCTCTCTCTCTCTCTCTCTCTCACTCTCTGTTGTTTTTGTTGTACCATGGGCCTTATGCACACTATAACTGAGTTGCATCCCAGGCCCTAGCTCTACCCTCTTGCCCAGCCTTTTCTAAACTCCGTAGCTGCCATAATTATAGCATCTTTTGAGTGAGGATTCAAGCATCCAATCAGGAAGTTCTTGCTTTACCTCTGCAAACAAGTTTCCCTGAAGCCACTTGTCACCTTATGTTCCCACTGGCAATGACCTCCCCCCAGGAAGCATGTACTTCCTCACCGGGGGATAAACATCTCTCCCCCCTCCTGCTTTTACAGGAGCTGTGGCCTGCACACTCCAGCCATCTGTGAGCACAGGAGAATTAGTCTGAATTTCGTCTGCATTCCCTTTGTTTCTACATGGCCAGAGAGCCAGGAGGTGTGACTTGGTGGTTTTGGAGTCAAGTTATGCCACATACCTCAAGGCTTTTATTATTCTTGTGGGAAAATCTCAAGCGTTACAAATTCCTTCAGTGTCGCAATTGGAAGCACTTCCAATTGAACATCTTGTATCTGCCCCATTGGTCTGACCCTTTATTTCTAACTTAGCTATCTCTAGATTATGCCAACTTAAAACTGACCAGTCTCAAACGAGATATTAATTTATTTCCTAAGGGAAAATTTGATCTTAAAATTCCAGCTCTCCACTGCTTGTCACAAAGCACTTTATCTGACAGCAAGACTCACCCTTATTAATATCCTTCCTGGCAAAGTATTTTACAGATGTGGAAAATATCACAAGCGAATGTAGTGATTTTCCTAACAGTGGTCAGGGAAGTGCGTATTCTGTGAATTTGAAGATTTTATTTATAGTCTTTGAGTTACTCCCCATCTTGGATTTTTAACATCATCTTAAGCTATTGATGTTAAACAGACTCCTCTGGCCAGCTAACATCCGTCTAGACATTATAGAACGTTTCAAGAAGCGGGGCTGGAAAGAGCACATGATTTTTCCCTCCTGAATTTTCATATTGAATTTCCACTTTTTACCTCAAAATGTAAAGTTGTCTTCCAAGTGCAGTTCCCATAATTGGAATTTGACATATACCCATCTTCTATTTAAAAATGACATTTCAGAGGGACTTTGGACAGACTCTCAATGGCGTTAACTATTCAACAGGAGTCATCTTCTCGCTTTCCAAATGAAGTAACTCCTCCAGAATAAGTTCCTGAAACAGGTTTTGATAAAGTCTGTTCACTTTAGATCTAAGACTTAGCCCTTGGAAGCATACGCTCTTGGTGAAAACACCTAGAACTCGATTTATGTAACAATGTTTCCATTGCATGAACACTTTCATATGTTTCTGTAATACCTATTAGGCTAAGCAGTCACAGATTAGTGCTAGTTTTAACATCCTATATATAACTCCAAATTCATAAATATATTTAGCATGGAGATTCCTTTTAGTCTTTTCTATTAACATATAGTAATTATACACAATAATGGGTTTGTCATGACATTTCCATACATGTGTATGTGTATTTACATTCACTAATTCCCTTCCTTCCTCTTCCTAACTAACCCTCTTTTATCTTCCTCCCTCCCTCCCTCCTTCCCTCCCTCCCTTCCTTCTTCCTTTCTTACCTCCTTGGTTGTTTTTTTCCTTCCTTCTTTCCCTACCCCCATCTCTCACACATCCATGAGTTTCATTGGCTCTGTCTACAGGAACATCAGTAAGCATTTGTTTACAAGAATGTGGAACCTTGCCAGTGGCTATACCACTAATGAAAATATCTCTCCTCTCCCTGTGCTAGTCACAGTTCTGTAAAGAAACAGAACCAATTAACAGCAAGTTGATGTATTAAAAGCAGATTTGTTAGATTGGCTTAAAGATGCTTAAAGTCTGGGCGGTCCAACACTGGCTGTCTCAAAATGGGAAAGATGGAGAATCTGTTAGTTGTTCAGTCCAGGAAGATTCCTGGAGAGATGCTAGTCTTCCGTCTGCGTCAGAATACTAGAGAAGTAGGTTCCAACATCAGTGAAGAATTGTTCCAGCAACAGGAGAGATGGACTTGCCATGAAGAATGAGGGCAAACAGGCAAAAAGAAAAGTTCCTTCTTCTGTGTCCTTTTATCCAGGCTGCCACCAGAAAGTGTCACCCAGATTTTGGGTAGGTCTTCTTGCTTCAAATAATCTGATCAAAAATTCCTTCACAGAAACATCTAGCGCCTTGTGTTTTAGCTGGTTCTGAATGCAATCAAATTGACAAACAAGATTATCCATTGTTCTCCCCCATCAACTACAGTAGCATGCTTATTGAACCTATCTTGGGCAGGTAAGTGTAACTGTTATGACTTTGAGAGTGTCATATCCAGAAACCAGTGATCCACACTACTCCCCCCTCTTTCCCTGGTTCTCACGTTCTTTATAACCTTTCATTTGCAGTGTCCTTTGAATACCAGAGGAAGTGGTCTAAATGTCCCATGGACAACTGGGCATTTGGTGGTCCTTAGTACTTCTAAGGGCATGAACAGAGTAACCAGAAGCTAATTTGACAGATGATATTGAGACTTTTATTAAATCAAGGACCAGAGAGGGCAATATGAATCATTCTCAGGGTTAGGAAGAAAACTGTTTTATGTAGACATGGCCAGGGCAACATGGAGAGAGATGAGTAACTTAGGAGACAGGTGACTGTTAACAGAACTCTAATTGTTGATGAGGATCCCTAATCTTCACCAGGATGAGGAAAAGTGTACTCATCTCAGAGGTAAAGCAGGCACTTGCTTTTCTGTTTATTCTCTCCACCAATAGGAAGAATTTTGTGGTCAACTACTCAGACCATGTTAGGCTCTGAAATGCTAAGTCAGACTCTGAGATCTTAGGATTTTATGGAAAAGGTTCTTTACCTATAAGAAAAAAAGCATCCTCCACCATCTGTAATAAAAAACTCTTCACTGCTCAACTCATCAAAATATCTTAGCAAAAGTATGTTTAGTGTTCACAGAAGTCTCTTTGGCTACTGTGTGAAATGACTTAATATCCAGTCCTTAATGTTTATTCTTAAATCTTTTTTTTTTTTTCGAGACAGGGTTTCTCTGTGTAGTCCTGGCTGTCCTGGAACTCACTCTGTAGACCAGGCTGGTCTCAAACTCAGAAATCCGCCTGCCTCTGCCTCCCAAGTGCTGGGATTACAGGTGTGTGCCACCACGCCTGGCTTATTCTTAAATCTTAAATCTATTGGATTCACACTTATAAGGAGCTACCACTGGGACAAGAATACTGTTGAAACTTTGAGGTGACTTTGAAGAAGAGACATGGTGGTTTTGTCAGACCATGAAAACACTGGTTGTAATCTGGGGCTGACCTGAATTAGACAAATTGCAGTTTCTGTGGCTATAATGACCAAGAAACTTAAAGCAGGGAGAAAGGAAACAACATGGAAGGGAAGACTGTTTCAAGGGCCTGGGAGCCAGGCAGAAATATATCACCTTGCTCTATTTCTATATGTTTGGATTGAGTTTGGAGTATATACAACCTAACAGGATAAAACACATGGCTGTATACCAGTAGACCCTGCCTCTATGCAGTTAATTTTGCTGCAAATTCACAGCAAATGGCTGTAAAGGAGACCTTGGCTTGCTAGTTCCACAATTCTTTTGCCATTAAGTTTTGATCCTTAAGCTACTGAAATGGCTGCTTGTGAGTCATTGATGCTCTCATTTCCAAGTCCAGTGACTTACCTCTGGTTTCCTCCTCTGCAGGCCAGCACACTCAGGGATTTCCTTGGTTCTCTTATCTGCTTACTCTGTTGTCATTTCTCTTCCTGCCTTCCTGACAACTTTGTCATTCTGATCTCTCTCCCACCTCCTCTGCTTATGACCTACATTTTGCATAGTGGTCATTTCTGTCTGGAGATGGTATCATGGTAGATGGTATTGTCTCATGACTTCCGTAAGTATGTCTTCAGGAGGCCTTACTTCTCACAAGTTCCAGATCTACTGGTCTCTATAAACCACCTGCTTCCCTAAGATGCTGTTCTTTGTTTTTTTGTTTTGTTTTGTTTTGTTTTTTTGTTTTTGTTAATGTGATATAAGCTGGGGACTTCTGAGAAGAGGGAACTCAACTGAGAAACATCTTCATCAGATTGGCCTTTAGGCAAGTCTGTGGGCCATTTTCTTGAGTAATTATCAATATGTGGAAGGGCCCAATTCACAGTGGACAGTGCCACCCTTGGGCAGGAGGCCGTGAGTTGTATAAAAAGGGATAGGCTAAGCAAGCAAGCCATGAGGAATGAGCCAGAAAACAGAGTCCCTCTGCTTCCTGCTTCAGTTCCTGCCTCCACATTCCTGCTTTAAGGTCCTGCCCTAACTTCCCACTATGATGGACTGTAAGCCATAAGATGATGATATAAACTCTTTCCTTTCTTAGTTTCTCTGTGTTGTGTTTATCACAGCAATAAAAGCAAGCTTGGACAGATGTCAGCGTGTCAAAGTCAACAACATAGCTAGAGAGAACACTGAAAGGCTGGAGAGATGACTCAGCAGTTAAAGATACTGGCTTGTTCTTCCAGAGGACCTCGGTTTGATTCTCAGCACTAACCTAGCAGTTCACAACTGTCTTTAACTCCAGTCCAGGTGACCTGACACCCTTTTCTGACCTCTGTGGATACTGCACACACCTGGTGCATAGATGCACATGCAGGCAGGACAAACATATACATAAAGTAAATTTAAGGTAAAAAAAAAAAAATAGAGGTCACTAGAAACTGTCTTCTGTAACCAGCTCAAAGAGAACTCAGCTCAGCTCAGGTTTTCCATCCTGCAAACACACGGGCTACATTCCAGAAAGCTGGAGGACAGATGAATTAACTACAAAACCCTACTTACACAGTTAGTTACCAGCAGAACCAGTGACAGCCAGTGACATGGCACAAGTCAGGGATGTCAACGGATACCTTCAATTACATTGAATACTTTCTTGCTATTTTTGAAAAGGCTACAGTGTATGACTTGGTTGCCTATGGTTTCTGATGAGTGTCACAGAGACATTGTATTACACATAAGGGTATGTTCATTCTTGTCTTCCCAAGTTCCTTGACCTGTAGGTGGCCTCGGGGACTTGTATCATGATGGAGCTCGGTGTCCTTATAATTTATATTTTCTAGCTTCACTTGGGTTCTGAGTACCCTCTGCTGTCAGAAATCTTCCCGAGAGATGAACAAATATCTATTCACTGCAGACATGGCACTGGCACAGAAACAGCGTAATGATTCACCCAAGTACAGTTGGTGAACAAATGAACTTAGTTCTGGTTACTTACAGGAAATAGGCAGCTTATGGATGGCTAAACATTAAACACACACACACACACACACACACACACACACTGTCTCTCCACCCCCAGCAACCATTAATCACATAAATATGGGGGATTCTCATGACACCCCTTCCAGCAGCTGTTAACTGAATATAAATCCTTGAGGAGGGGCAGGGTCGTGTGAGCCATCTCCCCATCCATAATAGAAAGCCAATGGATCCAGTTCTATGTAGGTTTCCTTTGGCAAGCACAGCCACTGATAGTTCAATCAGGGAAATGGCCATGCCATAGCCAGGGGTCAATTTTCCACGCCATCCTGTAAGATATTTTTGCCTTTTCTCAGTTGCAGCACTTGCTCCAAAGACTTTTAAATTTGTCCATTTATATTTACTGAATAAAATTGTCTTCAACTTTTGATGGAAAACCGAAATGAGCTAGTAAAGTTCCAGAATGCTATCCCTAAACTTCCTTTTGGGCACCCACCTTTGATCCCTGCACTTGGGCGGCAGAGGTTGGTGGATCTTCATGAGTTTGAGGCCAGCCTGGTCTACAGAATGAGTTCCAGGCCAGGTGGGTTACCTTGTGAGACCCAGTCTTAAATTAAGCTAAAGCAAACAATAAAACTTCCTGCCCCTTTGTTCGATGCTTTTCTTTTCTGTACCTCATTTTGGACCCGCTTTAATTAAATTTTCCATTTAAAACAAAAAGCTTTAGTGACTAGGTCTTTTTCTCTCCACTTAGTGACCTTGCTCTCTCATGCGTTCTGTCACCATGCCCCTCCACTCTTCCTACGTTCTCAGACTCCACCGACTGAGCTTGCCCAACTCTGAAAAAGATTTTAGTCTGATGTCCCAGCCTTTGTATTTCCCCATGTTTAGCTTTCTCTATACAGAAAAACTACCTTTACCCTACATCTTTGTATAGTATATGTATAGGATCTGTATTTCTAGTAGAGATATCAGGATAATCTTGACATACCTTTGGCCTTGTGCTGCAATTACATTGTTGACTGGGTAGATGTGCTTCTAAGAAAGATTGGCACCTGGTGATGGGACAAGCAAGGTACTAGCTCACTGCTGCACTTTAGGGAGATTTGCCTAGAGAAATGGTTTTCAACCACTGCCACAAAACTAATTAGTGAAGACAGAGTAAGAATCAAACACTGTTGAGGTATGATGCTGGGTCTTGTGCTTCCTACTTCCAATAACCCAACAAGACCCTTTAACCTCGCCTAAGCTAAAATGAGATCTTTGGTAAAACAGACACAAAGAAAAATAGCATAGCAGGGTTGTGTGTGTGTGTGTGTGTGTGTGTGTGTGTGTGTTTATTTTTTAAATTGAAACCTAATTAGATTATCTCCCTGTTCCCTTTCCCCTTCTTCAGTCATGTACATTTCTCTACATTTTTTCATAAATTCATAGCCTCATTTAAAAAATTGACATATGTATTTATATTCATATATAAATAAGTACAACCTGTTAGGTCTGTATGATGTTACGTGTTTGTATATGATTTCAGGGCTGACTACTTGGTAATGGGTAACCAACTGAGGGGCTCTTCTCTGGAAAAAATACTCCTCTCACTCTCAGAATTCCTCAGTTGGCTGTAGTTGTTTGTCTAAGGTTGCGGTCCAGAGGGAGGGACATCATCTTAATTAAATGTTAGAACCCTGTCTTGTCCCTCAACAAGGATTCATTGCTCAAAGAAATTGATGTGCTCTACATTGTTGCCAGCAAACCTAAAAATTTCCCCCTTCTAACCTGAGGCAAATGAACACATTAAGAAACCATATCAGAGGAATCAGTCTGTGCTATTCTAAGAGTCCACAATTTACATTTTGCTCCTAGGAGCTGATCACTTATGACAGGCAGCATCTATTTTAAGCACCATGGGTAACGAAGTGCACATTCTGGACATCAAAGATAACAAATACTGCATTTCTGATTCTATTGATTTTTTTTTAAAAAAAAATGTCCAAAGAATTCATGAAGCAGATATATACAAAAGCTTAATAAAAATCGAAGCCTACATGGTTTTCTTGTGATTTCTGATTTCACATCTTGATTTATAAAGTTCCTAGATTAACTCTTTGCTCATTTCTGTCAGATGAGGTATAAAATGTGCCCAAGACTAGAATTCCTACTGAGATGGCTTTTTCCTTCATGAAATAATCCTCCTAGTCACAGTGAATGAATATCATTTTATAATTCAAGAGAAAAATATGCTAAAGGGAACATCCCATCATGTAGAAAAGAAATCCTGGAACAATTCGGTTAATAATATAGTATTTACAATAATTCAAGAAAATGAAAGGGATAGTGTCATCTTCAGTACATATTAGCAAAATGGTTTTATGCTAACTGAGAAGGCAGTAGTTGTGAAGGTTTGGTGTGTGGTACTGAGATGTAGTCCAAGAGTATGGAGGCTCACGGGAGTGGTGGATGGGTGAGTTTGCCTGATGTCCAAGGGGAAAGAGTAACGCTCACATAGAGTATGAGCTGACCTGAAGTCTAAGGGTATTCCTGAGAGGCCACCCAGAAGTCTGGAAAGTAAAGTTTAAACACATCCAGGAGACAGAATGAAAACCCAATCATACAGCACTCATAAAACAATATAAAGCGCTGGATAGAGAAGGACAGAATCTGCCCCAGAAAGAGACAACCAATTGCTCCTTGAAACAGATTCTTCATCTGCTGCTATTGGGAATTTGTGGACGCCATGTAGTTAAAAAGGATAATGTAAGAGGCTACTTACCAAATAAGTAACAGCAAAGCAGCAATTAAAACCAGAAAAATGCCTGTCCCTTTTGTCTAGAGATATGCTATCCAAACCCCCATTCATTCCACACACTTCAATGTTCAACACCTCGAACAAAAAACAATTTAAACCTAGATTTTAAAGAGTGTGTTCATTGGCCTTTCCCCACTTTTGGCTTCTGTGTTGATTCTAGGTAGATTTTTTTCCTCATAAATTCTCAGTCCAGGTCTCTCTCTAACTCTGCTCCCTTTAAACAATTCCAAGATAAGGAGCAACAGGAAATAAAGAAAAGGGGATTAAGCGAATAACCTACTAACGAAGTTAGACACTCATCTTCTTCCTCTTCCATCGCATGGTGAACAGTCAGGCCTTTGTGAAAACAAATTCCGCTAAGCTTACTCTGCTTGCTTTGTAGCTCTTCGTGTGAAAGCGCTTAGGCAGTGGACAACCCTTGCCTCATTGAGAAACTAACGTATGCTTCCAGGATTGATCGTGACGGGCAGATCGTAGGCATCTGTGCTAGACCATCCGTGTGGGAGTAAAGTTTCTAATCACCCGTAGCACAGAGATCTTTCCACTCATTCCATCTTTAACCCCAGGCACACCCACTCTGTGCCCAGCATGTCTGCCATTCATTCATGTCTTCTGTCTCCCTTCAAAGAACATCAGTTTAATTTAAACTTAGTTTATGGGATGTTATACAGTCTTAAGGTAAGAGCAGATGCTCAGGGTCTTCAAGAAAAGCATGATGGCCAGGGGAAAACTCAACCATGAGATTTGGGTTTTTTTTGTTGTTGTTGGTGGTGGTGGGTTTTGTTGTTGTTGTTGTTGTTGTTTTGCTTTTGTTTTTGTTTTGTTTTGTTTTTGAGAAAGATAAGATTATATCTTTATCGTGGCAGCATTAGTTTCCATTAGGCTAGAACACTGTTTGATTAAGCACTTAACACCCAGTTCAGTGTGTACAAGGCACTAAAATAACACTGTCAAGAAAAAACAATGACAGAACTTGCCACTCCGGAAATCACAAGCTACTTGGGGTAGAGGCTCAGGCATTTTTATAAGTCTGTGTAATAATAGAAAACATGATAAGATAAAGCAAACACAGCCACGTAATGAAGTTAGTGAGATAAGTGAATTTTACTCAGGACAATTCTTTTTTTTTTTCCCCCCCCTGGCAGGTGGCAAAGGCAGACTCTGATTCTGGGTTAAAGTAAATATGCATTAGCCATTCCTGTACTGGGTGGAGCCCCACTGAACGCCAGTGGATGGAGGAGGTCAGAATGTATTCTGTGCACGGGCAAAGAACAGAATATGAAGACATGGGCCCGGCATTGTCACTTTTCCAGAACAGATGCTAGAGAACAATTCTAAAGGAAGCCGAGGATTCAGTTTGGGGTTTAAGGTTCATGCTCTTCCTTATTTAGGTATTTTCTGAATTTAAACCTTACCTTACATTTAGTGTATAGTGGTATTAAATTACTGTTACATTTTATACTCAATGACACCTTACATGAGGAAATTTTGGTTCTTTCAGCCACTTAAAACACGTCCTTACTGACTCTTGGCTCTAAGACTCTCTCAGCATCCTTATTCATGTCCGGGCGTGATAATACCTTACATAATTTAGGAAGAAAGAACACGGTAATGAATATAAATCACTGATCAATGCCATCACACAATAGGTCCACAATTAAAGGTGGCTCCCGTCCATCTTTTCGGTGCTGTTCCATGTGTGTGCTGTTTGTTTTCATAGCCTGTGTGGACTTCATCACCTTACTTTCCGTCGGAATTTTATCATCATACACAAAATATAACTATAATACAGACACGAGCCTCTTCTTCAAGGAAAGGGGTCGTCCAGTGGGAGTCAGAGAGAGGAGGGGCGTCAGAGGCAGGAGGGATGCCAAGTATTGAAGACTTTCTTTGGAGATGTGACCTCTGAGAGGAAAATGGATTCTCTGACAGCATGCAGATGCCTCATAAGGACACGTCAATTTTCTATTCTGTTGAAGGATGAGCAAATTGTAGCTTCTCATCACCGAATTCAATAGTGACAATGACACTGACAGTTATCGGATGACAATGGCAGACTTGAAGGGAGAGAGAGCCTTCGGAAGGAAAACAATTATAATTAGACCCGCAAGAAGGAAGCGAGAAGAATGCGGAAAGTAGAGGGCACAGACAAGACTGTTTCCTAGCAACTGGGAAACAATTCTTTTTGTTAGGAAATGGCCAATCGGGAGAGCCGGTATAGGATTCAGCCTTGAGCTCAGGAGGACTAAGACGCATGACAACCACCATTGAGGTTATAATTACATTCGCTGCACCGTCGATATAGGATGATGTTTCGTGTTGGGGACTAGTTACATAAATATGCCAATGGGTCGTAATTCTATCGAGTCAATCGAACTGAGGATTAACCCCAATATAAAGAATTCAGATGGTGTGAATAAAGAAGGCTTAGGTACCACCTCCCACTGGAAAGTGCAGGACAAAGACTTAAACTCAAGGAGACAGTCTAAGTAAACCGGATGTGAGTGGGCTAAATACACGACTTTCCTGAATAATATTTACATTTCAGGAGGGAACTCCTCCACAGGCATTCTAAGCAGGAAGGCACAGGGGTGGGGATTTCAGCACCTGCAAGGAAGATTCTTTTTTTTTTTTTTTCTTTTTGAAGTAGAGAATGGAACAGCAGAGGCAGATTTACTGCATACTCTACTCTTTTGGCCAAGGTCAACATTCCCAGATGAAAGTCTGCCCTCTTTTAGAAAAGCCAGTCTGCTCCAGCAGCTACCAAACAGCATATGCTATTTGTCAATCTGCACCAGCGTGCCTGAAATTATTCAAATCAATCAATTAAAAACAAGCCCACATAAATAATGCATTTTCCATTCCTGACTTTTCTCCTGTTTCCGGGCCTCGGTTCATAATCAAGGCGGTTAATATTCTTTAAAATGCAAATGTCCGTGTTTTTAGTCTTTAAAGACCTCACTCACTTGACAATAAAGAACTACCAGGTGTAGTCCAGGAGAGCTTTAGAAAGGAGGTGGCAGGCTGGAAAACCTCAGCATGCAAGACAGAGGAAGCAGAAGGGAAAGGACTCCCTTGTCTTCACAGAATAGCACGCCAGGATCTTTAGAAGTACCATTTAAACATGCAGCCATGTCTTCCTAATCCTCCTACAAACCGACCTGGAAGGGAAGGAGAGTCTCTAAGGAGATGCAGGGCCAACTCCAACGTCCCCTGCTGTCTAAAATCCTCTAGTCCTTTCTTCAGCAGCTTATCACCACCTTAAATCCATTCACGAGAATTCCTTCATTTGTGTCCAGAAGGGCTTCTGCCACACACTCTCTTCAATTAGCAGGATAAACATCTACCCTGTTCTAAGTAGATCTCCCTGCGTACCCAGTCTGTACATCTGGAAAGCGTTGCTGTCCAAAGCCTGGTTCCAACTGTGAGCCGCTGGCAGGAGCTCCCACTACTCAGACTTTTGGTATTTATTGGGAGATCCTGAATAAATGGCGCAAGGACGCCCAGAGGGAGGCCTGGAAAACCCTCTGGAGCTCTGCAGCTGGGCCCCCTCTCTCCTGCATGCAAGGCCGGCACCCTGTTTGGGCAGTGAGCCTTAGATTCTGATGGAGATGAAAGGCTGAGAACCAAACCCCTGTTACTGAAAGACTTCCAGATTCTTCTTCCAGTCTCCAGCTTCCCTGTTGGTGTGAATTCATGAGTTGGTTATAGCTTCAAAACGTTCAAAGTGAGTTCAGATCAATATTACTCAGTCTTAAGTATGGAGAGTTACATGTAAAATCATTGCCCTTAGGCTGTGGTCGAAGCTATCTACGTTCTGGACTAGGCTGGCCTACATCTCAGACCTAATCTCTAAGCAACAACAATACAGTACTAACGATACAGGTTAAATGAATCTGACTAACTCTAAGCTCTGAGAAAATGATACGGTTAGGTTAAACATAATTTTATTATATAACAGCTATGGAAGGAACATTGAAATGAGGTTGTTTTGAGCAGTTGATGAATTTTTTTGTTGTTGTTTTATAGACCTTAAACTTCTCCTGATGTCTAAGTTCTGAGATGTCGCTAGATTTAGTAAAGGTCTTCAACATTATCTACCACACATCCTCACTGCTTCCTCACCAAACTTCCTCTCATTTCTATAGCCAGTCAGGATGAACCCAGACCGGGCATGGTAGTCCAGTCTCTCCGGCTAGTAATCATCCTGGGACTGTCCTTGGACCCTGGCTGGGAGGAGTCTGCCTCTCTTTAGAGCAGCTGCAGCCATCTTGTGATGGCATTCTGTCCTCTCACAGGAAAGAGACTCAAGGGATAGCTTCTTAAGAGTTTATGGCTTGAAAGAGACTTGTTCCTTCCGTACTCATGAGGATTTTAGCATCTTGAGCCCCAAATTCCAGCTGTTGAACATAGTATAGGCTGCTTCTTGCTATTTGCACCTTCAGGCGTTTTGGTGGGTATGAACTGAAGTTGAATATCCACAAACTTCCCGTGGTTTACGACCTTTCACGACGTCCATCACTCAGGCTCTCATTCCAGGGTGCTCTGGCACATCCAGCAGGTATCTAAGCGCTTTGGGAAACTCCAAGCAGGGACATCTTCGCCAAGAGCCACCCTCTTTGAGAGCTTCAAAATAGATGAGTTGAAGTCAAATCAGGGGTCCAAGCAGACCGCCAACTTTCTGCTGGAGACAGCTTTCTCTTGTTATTCTAAAAGCTCTCTGAATAGCTCACTCTTCTCTTGCGGATCAAAAGCCCAGTCTTTTACTTACATATCAATACAGTCGCTACCCCAGGTTCTCTTTGGATTATCCCATGAATCCGCATCCTTAAGCTCCAGCTCCTAGATTCTTAGAAAGAGACCAAAAGCACAAGCACAGATAATAAGAACTTCCTCCAGGTAGAACTCCGCCCTGAAATTACCATTCCTACCACACCTGGGCCTGGACCACTAATCCTTCAGCCCCAGGCTGACCTTGAACTCAGGAATCTACCTGCTTTTGTAAGCAGAGCTGGGTGGGATCTTGCCCTGTAGTCACCACTCCCCAAACCTCCTAATCTCCTTCCTTGTCTTTCTGACCAGCTGGCTCTTCTTGCATCTGCCTCGTTCCTTTAGATCTGTGAAGCCTCTTATACAATTCATATGGCATCTTGATATTTTGCATAGTTGAGAAGTTATCTATTTTTGAACTCATGTTTTCAGCATTCTTTTCCACAGCCTTAAGGGCTGTCCTGAAGGTCACAGCATTTTACCATTTTGCTGAGACATAGATACACACTTACCTCCCAGACTCATGCTGTCTCTGATTGTCCTGGAGTCATTAACCTTGGCAGAGAGGACATTCCTAGAAGGAAGAACATGAAATAATATCTGTCTGTCTGTCTGTCTGTCTGTCCATCCACACACAAACAAGCCTTAGGCCCACAGCAACCACGGACACTGGTGGAGGCCCACGCCCTGCTGGCCTTGCTCCAGGGGCGGGAACCACGTCGCACCGTGCGTTACACACGGACGAGCAGGACTCTGCATCCTTTTGCTAACTTTCATCACTGTTTCTTTCACAGCTCAGGCTACCCTCACATCCATCTGAATCATCTCCTTCCTCCTGCGTTTAGCTCTAGCTAAATGACAACTCAGTCATTTCTGGAACAGCTACATACAACTCCAAGAATCTCCCAATAAACAACAGCATTCTCTACCCCCACAGATGCGAGCCTTAGAAAGGAAGCTCTTCTACACCTTGAGATTTTAACACTCACCTCCCATAGCTCCACATTCCCCAAACACCAGCCCAGTTTGGGACCTTTTCCTACCTAACCATGAATCCATTAAAATATTTTTCCAAAGAAATGAGCAGGGTTTGTTTGTTTTTGTTTGTTTGTTTCCAAAACAGTTGTGATCATTTCCATGATTATAGAAGTCATTTTAAGTTCTCTCCACCATTACACATATAAATACTAAGCCAGGGATGTGAGGTTGTAAAATTTTTCTAATGCTTTGTTCCCTTTAAAAAATAATAAATAGAATTTAGGAAAACGAGTACAAGCTCGTTTTGTGGGCAAACACTTGCAGCATAGCTCGTAGTGAATTGAGTACTTAGGGGTTTGAGAAGTATTGCCTGACATTCAGATAGAAAGGTAGAAAGACACATTTTTTATTTTGTTGAAGTCTTTCTGCATGTATAATTTAGCAGATACAATTCATCTCATACTTTTTTTTATTATTATTTTTCATTAAGAAAGACTTTGGTTAAATCTCCCTAACTTATCAAGAATGCCTTTATCTAATTTATTTTCATACTTCATCAGTGAAGGTTTAGGTTAGTAAGTGTCATGGGGGAGGGCACTGAGTCTGGAGAGTGGTATTGTGATCAATATTATGCTTTAATTAAGTCACATTGACATTCATAATAGGTCTCAATCTGGCTAATAAGAATGAATATTTTCTAGGATAAAGAGCAGTGCAAATTACAGACAGTGATCAACTGCCAGTGCTTAGTTTGAGCCCTCAGCCGACATGGGCTGTATTCTGTGGGGAAATTATAGCACTCATAATGAAGAACGATGACGCTTTGAGAGAAAGCAGATTTACAACCGAAGGTAATTATAACCGTTGCTGCTAGGTGTAAAAATTTTAGTATCTGAGACTTTTCACTGGTGAGCTTGATTTCTACATTGTAAGGTGCTCTTCAAGAACCGCCAGGAGTGAGCACCCCAAAACGAGTCACAGTGGGACGAAGGGATAGACTCAGCCTGCTTCTCTGCACGATGGAGATCCTTTAAATGGGCGGTTCTGAGCATCAGAGGACCCTTCAGCCCAACTGAAGGAAGGTAGCTTTCTTTCCCAGCAGCACTTGGCGTACTCTAGGAAGTACAAACATGAGTTGTTAGAGTGTGCCCTGAAACCTCTTTGCTTGCATCTCCGCGTGACCACACCTTGGGTATCCACTGCCTTGCTGATGTATTTTCTTAAGTCCTTCTCTGCTGCCACTAGCTCCCTCCAGGCACACTACTTCTCACTTTAAAAATGCACAAAACTCTGTCTTGCCTAGTTTTTCTTAGCCATTCTGTGATAAGAAGATTTGGGCTTTTTTTGTTTGTTTTTGTTTTTGTTTTTGTTTAATTTTTTTATTTCTTCTTTTTTCTTTGTTTTCTTTTCTGTATTCTTTGTTTACATTCCAAAGGCTTTCCCCTTTCCCAGTTTCCCCCCCACCATATGTCCCATAAGTCCTCTTCCCTCTGCCCATTCCCCAATCACACCACCCCACCCCACCCACCCCACCCCCGCAATTTCTCTGTTCTGATACTCTCTTACAAAACTGAATCCAGTCTTTTCAGGACCAAGGTTCTCTCCTTCCTTCTTGGGAATCTTTTGATTTGCTAATTGTGCCTTGAGTATTCAGAGCTTTTGGGCTCACTAATATCCACTTATCAGTGATTGTATTTCATGTGTATTCTTTTGTGATTGGGTTAACTCACTTAGGATGATATTTTCCAGATCCAACCATTTGCCTACAAATTGCATGAATTCATTATTTTTAATTGCTGAGTAGCATTCTATTGTATAAATATACCACATTTTCTGTATCCATTCCTCCTTTGAGGGATATCTGGGCTCCTTCCAGCTTCTGTGTATTATAAATAAGGCTGCTATGAACATAGTGGAACATGAGTGTTTATTGCATGCAGGGGAATCCTCTGGGTATATGCCTAGGAGTGGTAAGACAGGGTCCTCTGGAAGTGTCATGCCCAATTTTCTGAGGAACCGCCAGACTGATTTCCAGAGTGGTTGTACCATCTTGCAAACCCACCAACAGTGGAGGAGTGTTCCTTTTTCTCCACATCCTCGCCTGCACCTGTTGTCCCTTGAGGTTTTTTTTGTTTTTGTTTTTTCTTTTTTTTTAAGTGTTTTTTTAATTTAACTTTTATTTTCTATATTCTATGTTTACATTCCAAAGGCTTTCCCCTTTCCCAGTTCCCTCCCACTATATGTCCCATAATTCCTCTCCCCCCCCAAACTATTCCCCAATCATTACCCCCCCCCCACACACACACACACGATTTCTCTGTTCTGGGTCTACAAAACTGGATCCAATCTTTACAGGCCCAGGGTCCTCTCCTTTCTTCTTCTTGGGAGTCATTTGACTTGCTAATTGTGCCTTGAGTATTTAGGGCTTCTGGGCTCATTAATATCCACTTATCAGTGATTGCATTTCATGTGTATTCTTTTGTGATTGGGTTAGCTCACTTAGGATGATATTTTCCAGATCTAACCATTTACCTACAAATTGCATGAGTTCATTATTTTTAATTGCTGAGTAATACTCCATTGTATAAATATACCACATTTTCTGTATCCATTCCTCTTTTGAGGGATATCTGGGCTCCTTCCAATTTCTGGCTATTATAAACAAGGCTGCTATAAACATAGTGGAGCATGTGTCTTTATTGTATGCAGGGGAATCCTCTGGGTATATGCCCAGGAGTGGTATGCCAGGGTCCTCTGGAAGTGACATGCCCAATTTTCTGTCCCTTGAGTTTTTAATCTTAGCCATTCTGACTGGTGTGAGGTGGAATCTCAGGGTTGTTTTGATTTGCATTTCCCTGATGACTAATGATGTTGAACATCTCTTAAGGTGCTTCTCAGCCATCAGAATTTCTTCTGGTGAAAATTCTTTGTTTACCTCTGTACCCCATTTTTGATAGGGTTATTTGCTTCTTTGGGGTCTAACTTCTTGAGTTCTTTATATATATTTGATATTAGCCCTCTGTCAGATGTGGGGTTAGTGAAGATCTTTTCCCAATTTGTTGGTTGCTGTTTTGTCCTTCTGACAGTGTCCTTTGCCTTACATAAACTTTGTTATATTATGAGGTCCCATTTGTCAATTCTTGATCTTAGAGCATAAGCTATTGGTGTTCTGTTCAGAAACTTTCCCCTGTGCCCATGTCCTCAAGGGTCTTTCCCAGTTTCTTTTCTATTAGTTTCAGTGTGTCTGGTTTTATGTGGAGGTCCTTGATCCACTTGGAGATGATCTTGGTACAAGGAGATAAGAGTGGATCAATTCCCATTCTTCTACATGTTGACCTCCAGTCAAACCAGCACCATTTGTTGAAAAGGCTATCTTTTATCCACTGAATGGTTGTAGCTCCTTTATCAAAGATCAAGTGACCATAAGTCTGTGGGTTCATTTCTGGGTCTTCAATCCTATTCCATTCATCTACCTGCCTGTTGCTGTACCAATGCCATGCAGTTTTTAGCACAATTGCTCTGTAGTGCTGCTTGAGGTCAGGGATATTGATTCCCCCAGAAGTCCTTTTATTGTTGAGAATAGTTTTAGCTATCCTGGGTTTTTTGTTATTCCAGATGAATTTGAGAATTGCTCTTTCTAGATCTATGAAGAATTGATTTGGGATTTTGATGGGGATTGCATTGAATCTGTAGATTGCTTTTGACAAGATGGCCATTTTTGCTATATTGATCCTGCCAATCCAAGAGCATAGAATATTTTTTCCATCTCCTGAGGTCTTCTTCGATTTCTTTCTTCAAGGACTTGAAGTTCCTGTCATACAGATCTTTCACTTATTTGGTTAAAGTCACGCCAAGATACTTTATATTGTTTGTGGCTATTGTGAAGGGTGTCATTTCCCTAATTTCTTACTCAGCCTGCTTGTCCTTTGAGTACAGGAAGGCTACTGATTTGCTTGAGTTGATTTTTATAACCAGCCACTTTGCTGAAGTTGTTTATCAGCTGTAGGAGTTCTCTGGTGGAGTTTTTTGGGTAACTTACATATACTATCATATCATCTGCAAATAGTGATAGTTTGACTTCTTCCTTTCCAATTTGTATCCCTTTGACTTCCTTATGTTGTCTAATTGCTCTGGCTAGAACTTCAAGTACTATATTGAAAAGATATGGAGAGAGAGGGCAGCCTTGTTTAGTCCCTGATTTTAGTGGGATTGCTTCAAGTTTCTCTCCATTTATTTTGATGCTGGCGACTGGTTTGCTGTATATTGCTTTTACTATATTTAGGTATGGACCTTGAATTCCTGTTCTTTCCAGGACTTTTAGCATGAAAGGATCCTGAATTTTGTCAAATGCTTTTTCAGCATCTTATGAGATGACCATGTGGTTTTTTGCTTTTAGTTTGTTTATGTAGTGGATTACATTGATGGGTTTTCATATATTGAACCATCCCTGCATCCCTGGGATGAAGCCTACTTGATCATGGTGAATGATTGTTTTGATGTGCTCTTGGATTCGGTTGGCAAGAATTTTATTTAGTATTTTTGCATCAATATTCATAAGGGAAATTGGCCTGTAATTCTCTTTCTTTGTAGGATCTTTGTGTGGTTTTGGTATCAGCATAATTGTGGCTTCATAGAATGAGTTGGGCAGTGTTCCTTCTGTTTCTATTTTGTGGAATAGTTTGAAGAATATCAGTGTTAGGTCTTCTTTGAAGGCCTGATAGAATTCTGCACTAAAACCATCTGGTCCCGTACTTTTTTTGGTTGGGAGACTTTCTATAACCCCTTCTATTTCTCTAGGGGTTATGGGACTGTTTAGCTGATCTAAATGATCCTGATTTAATTTTGGTATTTAGTATCTGTCTAGGAAATTGTCCATTTCCTCCAGATTCTCCAGTTGTGTTGAATATAGGCTTTTGTAGTAGGATCTGATGATTTTTTGAATTTGCTCAGTTTCTGTTATTGTATCCTCCTTTTCATTTCTAATTTTGTTAATTTGGATACTGTCTCTGTGCCCTTTGGTTAGTCTGGCTAAGGGTTTATCTATCTTGTTGATTTTCGCAAAGAACCAGCTCCTGGTTTTGTTGATTCTTTGTATGGTTCTCTTTGTTTCAACTTGATTAATTTCAACCCTTAGTTTGATGATTTCCTGTCTTCTACTCCTCCTGGGTGAATTAGCTTCTTTTTGTTCCAGGGCCTTCCGGTGTGCTGTTAAGTTGCTAGTGTATGCTCTCTCCAGTTTTTTTTTTTTTGGAGGCACTCAGGGCTATGAGTTTTCCTCTTAGCACTGCTTTCATTGTGTCCCATAAATTTGGGTAGGTTGTACCTTCATTTTCATTGAATTCTAAAAAGTCTTTGATTTCTTTCTTTATTTCTTCCTTGACCAAGGTGTCATTGAGTATTGTTCAGTTTCCATGTGTATGTGGGCTTTCTGTTGTTCTTGCTATTGAAGACCACTTTTATTCCATAGTGATCTGATAGATGGCATGGGATTAGTTCGGTCTTCTTGTATTTGTTGAGGTCTGTCTTATGACCAATTATATGATCGATTTTGGAGAAGGTACCATGAGGTGCTGAGAAAAAGGTATATTCTTTTGCTTTAGTATGAAATGTTCTTTATATATATCCGTTAAATCCAATTGGTACAAAGCTTCAATTAGTTTCACTGTGTCCCTGTTTATTTTCTGGTTTTCTGATCGGTACATTGTGGAGAGTGGAGTGTTGAAGTCGCCTACAATTATTTTGTTAGGTGTAATGTGTGCTTTAAGCTGGTACATTGTGGAGAGTGGAGTGTTGAAGTCGCCTACAATTATTTTGTTAGGTGTAATGTGTGCTTTAAGCTGGTACATTGTGGAGAGTGGAGTGTTGAAGTTGCCTACAATTATTTTGTTAGGTGCAATGTGTGCTTTAAGCTTTAGTAAAGTTTCTTTTACAAATGAGGGTGCCCTTGCATTTGGAGCATAGATGTTCAGTATTGAGAATTCTTCTTGGTGGATTTTCCCTTTGACCAGCAAGAAGTGACCTTCCGTGTCTCTTTTGATGACTTTAGGTTGGAAGTCAATTTTATCTGATATTAGAATGGCTACTCCTGCTTGTTTCCTGAGACCGTTTGCTTGTAAAATTGTCTTCCAGTCTTTTACTCTATGGTAGTGTTTGTCTTTGACACTGAGATGTCTTTCCTGTATGCAACAAAATGTAGGGTCCTGTTTCTGTATCCAGCCTGTTAGTCTGTGTCTTTTTATTGGGGAATTGAGTCCATTGATGTTGAGGTATTAAGGAATATTAATTATTACTTCCTGACATTTTGGGCGTTATTTTTTATATTTGAGTGGTTATCTTCTTTTGGGTTTGATGAGAGGGGGTTTCTGTCTTGCTTCTAGTTTCCCCCCTTGTGTTGGTGTTTTTCCCCTATTATCCTTTGTAGGGCTGGGTTTGTGGATAGATATCGTGCAAATTTGGTTTTGTCATGGAATACCTTGGTTTCCCCATCTATGGTGATTGAGAGTTTTGCTGAGTATAGTAGTTTTGGCTGAAGTTTGTGTTCTCTTAGAGTCTGCATGAGATCTGTCCAGGATCTTCTAGCTTTCATGGTCTCAGGTGAGAAGTCTGGTGTAATTCTGATAGGTCTTCCTTTATATGTTACTTGGCCTTATTCTCTTACTGCCTTTAATATTCTTTCTTTGTTTAGTACATTTGGGGTTTTGATTATTATGTGACAGGAGTTATTTCTGTTCTGATCTAGTCTGTTTGGGGTTCTGTAGGCTTCTTGTATATTCCTGGGCATCTCTTTCTTTAGGTTGGGGAGATTTTCTTCCATAATTTTGTAGAAGATATTTACTGGCCCTTTAAGTTGTGGATCTTCATTCTCATCTATACCTATAATCCTTAGTTTTGGTCTTCTCATTGTGTCCTGGATTTCCTGAATGTTTTGGGTTACCAGCTTTTTGCATTTTGCATTTTCTTTAATTGTTAAATCCATGGTTCCTATGGTATCCTCAGCATCTGAGATTCTGTCTTCTATCTCTTTTATTCTATTGTTGATATTTGCATCTATGACTCCTGATTTCTTCCCAAGGTTTTCTATCTCCAACATCGTCTCCCTTTGTGATTTCTTATTTGTTTCTCCTTCTTTTTTTAGATTCTGGATGGTCTTGCTCAGATCTTTCACTTGCTTTTTTGTGTCTTCATGTAATTCTTTAAGGGATTTTTGTGTTTTCTCCTTTATGACTTCTACTTGTTGACCCACATTCTCTTGTAGTTCTTTAAGTGATTTTTGTATTTCTCCTTATTGTCTTCCATTTTTTGATCCATATTATCATGAATTTCTTTAAGTGATTTTTGTGTTTGCCTTGTAAGGGCTTCTAGCTTTTGATCCATTTTCTCCTGTATTACTTTAAGAGATTTATCTATGTGTTCCTCTATCAGCGTCCTGATCAGTGATTTTAGATCTGAGTCCTGTTTTTCTGGTGTGTTGCGGTATCGGAGACTTATTGCTGTTGGGGAACTGGGTTACGATGCTGCCATATTGCCTTGATTTCTGTTAGTAATGATCTTACTTTTGGCTTTTGCCATCTGGTTATCTCTGGTGTTAGTTGGTCCTGTAGTTACTAGCTGGTGCTTGAACCTCCTGTGGCCTTGTAAGGCTATTTCCCCACGACTGGGACACCTGAACCACTGCCCTGCTGGGCTCCTGCTCACAGATTGCTGACAGGTGGCCTGAGTCCCCAGAGGTCTTAAACTTGGGATATCTCAGGTAGGTACCTGGTTCTGCCTGCTAGGTCGAAACAGCCAGGAAGATGGTGGCGGCTTCAGGGAGTGCAGAGTCCCCCTTCAGGGCACAGAGCCCACGCCTGGCTGCACCCCCCCCCCAACCGCTGCTCTGTGTGCGGCTCATGCTAAAGGCATGAGTCCCCAGAGGTCTTATTTTGTTTTGTTTTGTTTTTGTTTTGTTTTGTTTTGTTTTGTTTTTCGAGACAGACTTTCTCTGTGTAGTCCTGGCTGTCCTGGAACTCACTCTGTAGACCAGGCTGGCCTTGAACTCAGAAATCCGCCTGCCTCTGACTCCCAAGTGCTGGGATCACAGGAGTGCTCTACCATGCCCGGCCCCCAGAGGGATATCTCGGGTACCTGGTTCTGCCTGCTGAACCACTGCTCTGCGCGGCTCTTGCTCAGGGATCGCTGTCTGGTGTCCTGAGTCCCCAGAGGTCTTAAACTTGGGATATCTTGGGTACTGATTCCACCTGCTAGGTCAAAACAGCCCGGAAGATGGCAGAGGCTGCAGGGAGTACAGAGTCCCCCTTCAGGGCACAGAGCCCACGCCTGTCTGGGGTACCTGAACCGCTGTTCTGGGCAGCTCCTGCTCAGGGATCGCTGTCTGGTGTTCTGAGTCTCCAGAGGTCTTAGACTTGGCATATCTCGGGTACCTGGTTCTGCCTGCTAGGTCGAAATAGCCGGGGTTGTTTCTGTTTTTTGTTTCTTCTTGTAAGATTTGGAGGAAAACTTCTTAGTTTACCCAAGAGTCTTTGCCTAATGACTGGCTCTAATGTCTGCTTTCCTCACTCACAACTACATTATCTTCTCTCTTTTTCTGCAATTTTGAAATAATCTCTGACTGTTATCTGTGTCCACTTTCACATGTTATCAATCCCTTTTTCTAGAGTATGGTCAGGTTTATCTTTCTACAGCCCTTGCGTCTGTCTAGACCAGTGGTTCTCAGTCTTCCTGACTCTGGCAACTGTTAATACAGTTCCTCATGTTGTCGTGACCCCCAACCGCTTTTGTTGGTATTTCATAACTGTAATTTTGCTATTTTGATTTGCAATGTAAACACCTACGTTTTCTGCTGGTCTGACGTGACCCCTGTGAGAGAATTGTTCAATCCCAAAGGGTCACAACTCACAGGTTGACAGCTACCATTCTAGAAAGTATTCAAAAATATGTCCTGATTGAATGAGAAGAAATGACTGAAGGAATGGAGTTTAACATGGGAAAAAAAAATCAGGAAAAGTGCACGTTTGAAAAGAAAGGGATCCGGCCTACAATTGCGTGACAAGGAGATCTTGGTTTCACACTGTCGATTGCCCTTTGAGTTTTCAAGCGTGGGGTGGAGATCCACCCCAGCATGTGGACAAGTCTCTCCTCTCAGTCCTGTACCAGAACTTGGAGGGAAACCAGTCAACTGTAAATCCAATTGAAGAGAATGGTGGAGAACCAAAGCACACAGAGGTAGGGGACCGTGTACTTTACATACTTTGGAAAATTCTGCTCGCTTTCCATTTAATAGGCCCTTGTACCTATTAATGGGAAAATACTGGAGAATTCTTTAGGGTGGTGACTCCATATCTCAAAGTACTCAAGTCATTTGACTGAAACAGCCTATTAATGTTTGAGACAGGAACACATATATGCTTTCTCCCTTTCACTCTGATTGTGTAGGGATGTGGATGTGTGTGTGTGTTGTACAATAAAAAGGTTAGAATGTGAAATCCTACTTGATCACACTAGTGAGCTGTTTCTCCGTTGCACAAACGCAGCAGACACCAATAGATGGGGACAGACCCCAGAAAGGTCACTAAAAACAGCAGGGAGGATCTCCCCTGTGTATATGAGTCACCAAAGCTACCAAAGTAAAGGACAACCGGAAACAAAGACACAGTGACTCAGCAAAGGGCTTCTCCGCCTCCGAAGGACTCGTTTGGGCAGCCATTTACTGCACATCAGTTCCTCAAAACCACTTTCTGGGTGTTGGAAATCCGGTTAAAAGCACCCGTGATGCTGTCAGAGAAGGAAGTCGGATTCAAATCCAAGCGGTGTTGATGTAGAATCCATGCGCAAATACACTTCTCCAAATGTAGAGACTTGTCAGCCCTATTCCCAAATGGAGAAGAGCTCTGCTTTCATCCCGAAGCTCAGTCTGACTCAGTACTTACAGGCTATCCCTCCTCGGAAAGCAGATTCTGACTGAGAGTTCGCCTCGCCAATCATCACCCTGGTGTTGATACTGCCCTCTGCTGACCGCTCTTGGAGGAGCAAGGGCCTAAGCAGGGGCGACCTGATGCTGTTTCAGTTTCATAGTTGCTGACACACTGCCCTCTGGTGGCTCCTAGGATAATTGCCCTCGGTCCTAACTTCTGGATTATCAAATTAAAAGTCTGCAACTGCTCTTATCCCTGGTAAATGCTTTTCAGAACTATTGTTTTCCCAACACTCTCACATTGTGTCTGTACATGTGTACTAATACAGACTACTATCGTAATTCTCTTCTCCAAACCTATCTTATTAACCAACGTTCTTTTCGTTAACTAGACTCGTTTTTTTAAAGGGATTTCAAACGGGAAGACCAAAGCTGCGAAGCAACTGTAAAATTAAATGAAAGGAAGACACACCAGTATGGGGAAGTTCAGACAGCTGCCCTTCAAAGCTCCCAACCTAAGACTCACTCTGTAATTGTTACAGGGAGATTAGCTGGTGTTTGAGAGAGTTAAAGACTTGGCAGTAAACTGGCTTGTGCTTGGATGGTGTCGGGAGGATTGGGGAGTGCTGAGCGGAGATTAACTGCTATGTACTTCACTGCTACTTAATGCAGTGGGTATGCAGGGCTTAAGCGATCTCTTGAGGGACCTGCTGCAGGTGGCAAAGCACTTTGATTTTCCTCTGCCTATGTGGTCTGTACATGAGAAGTGGTTTTTCTTTTAGGGATCTAAGCCAATTACTACCAAACTAGGATGGTCCAACGTGGCCAGTGAACATCCAGCTTCATGAGCTCTGGAATCAGGCAGCCCTGGCTTATTTCTGGGCAAATTCATGACCACGTTCCCAGCTACATCTAGAACCCCCACTTCCGGTACGCTTGGCCTTACTCATACAGTCAGACACGTCGCTGAGATTGAAGGTGCAAAGGTCTGAGGCGGGAGCAGATCAATTCTGCTTCCCTTTAAATGGTTAATGAAGTCGATTATGAAATTCCAGCTTCCAGTGACTGTCTCCAGTTGGGTAGTCTTGAAGCCAGGGTGGGCCAATGAAATATAAGAAATCCTAGATACGTGTTGGAAATAAGGACAGGGCAGTGGCCTTTCCCCCACAGATACACGAAATGGGTGTGAGGGTGGTCAGCTGGAGCCATATTACATGGGAAGGGAGAGTGACTAAGGACAACCCAGGACCCAGAGCTGACAGAGCTGAGGGAAGGAATCCAGGTTCTCAGCACCACTGTTCTTTGATGAGGCAAGCATCCCTCAAGCCGGCCCCTAGTGAGCAAGGAGATCTCCCCCCTCTTAACCCGGTGGTGCAAATCTGGTTTGCAGAACTTAGGACCCATGGCATGCTAGCTGACACAATGTAGCATAAAACCAGTATGAGCTGTGAGAGTCTTTTTAAAAACCTACCTGGAGAAAAACAGCACACATAGAAGTATTAAATATCAGTTGGGCGTGCTGATTCAGATAATAATCCTGGTGAAACCTGTCTATCCGTGAACGCATAAACAATTAAATGTATTTATTATTTATTAATTAAATTTTATTTAATTTAATAATTAAATTAATGTATTTAATTATTGTATTAAATTATATATAAATTGATACATAAAATTAATATAATAAATAAATTTTATTTATTTGTTAAATTAATAATAAATCCAATACACATAAGAAACAAACAGCAAAGCCATATTTTGATGCTCAGTGGGAGCCTGCTGTGAGCCAGGCATCATCCTCAGTTTTATGTGCACCATCTTGCAAACGTTCTGACACAGTAAGTAGGTGTTGTGTCTAAGGTAACTCAGAGCTAAGGAATGTGTTTTCTTTTACCTTTATTGTCTATATGCAGGTAGTGTTTTGCCTGCACATAGGCCTGTGCACCATGAGTATGCAATGTTCACAGAGGCCAGAAGAGGGAGGCAGATACAATCAGAACTGGAGTTAAAGACAGTTGTGAGCTGCCATGTGGTTGCTGGGAATTGAACCTGGGTCCTCTGGAAGAGCAGCCCAGGTCCTTTCACTGCTGAGCCATCTCTCCAGCTCCAGAGTCAAGGAGATGTAAGGTTCAGGTAGCTTGGTACCTGCTCAGTTTTACAATGAGTGCTGGTGAGTGCGACTCCAGGTTTTCCACAATAGCCAAGAATTAGAAAGCTACTGTAGAAACTGTTGAACAGTATCTTGTCTCCCTTCCTTCCTTCCTTCCTTCCTTCCTTCCTTCCTTCTCTCCCTCCCTCCCTCTCTTCCTCCCTCCCTCCTTCCTTTCCTTCTTTTCCCCTCTCACTCTCCTCCCATTCTCTTTCTCTCCCCAACTCCCTGGTAAGTTTTTGCTATATACCCTGAGATGGCCATGAACTAGCACTTACCAAATGATTGCCAGGATTACAGACATTGGCTACTGTGTCGAGCTGTGGAAAGCATTACGAATGGCTTTGCATTCTAATAGACTAGGCCTCTGTTCTTACTATAGTGGAATAATCTTAGAGAAATTATCTAATTTCCCTGTCACTCTCTTTTCTTATTTGAAATATGGGATAATTATATCTTTTTCCCACTATGATTCGCACCAGAATATATAAGATGATACTTTTATAATCATCTGTATTCTTTGAACTCCCACTAGCATGGTCCTCGGAGGTCCAAGCTGAGTTTGAGGATACTTTCCCAATGCCATAGTAATACTTTATTTCATAGGAAGCCTTTGTATGTTTGGGTATGACCAATACCTCCTTTTCTGACCATATTTATATACAATTCTTGTTGATTCTGCAGAAGCTGCCCCTGCCATACATTTTAAAGTGTTTGTCTTATCAGGTTATTTCAGCACATACTGTTACGCTTCACTCTTTTACTTTAAAAAGTTGACTTTCATTCAATGACCTTTGAGAAACATCAAATGTAAAGTTCAAATCCATCCAGACTTCAGTTTGAGCAGCAAATATTTAAAGATCAATAGCGGCAGCAAGGCTTCTAGAAGCTCAGAACATCTTTCCTTTTGTCTCTGTTCTTTTGTATTAAGGCGTCAGAACCATCTTAGGAGCCCTCTTCATGACTCTACCTAAGGGACTTCCATGCCTTCCCCTCTCACACAGGAAACCGGATCTTCCCCAAACTCTATGAATGGACTTTGTGCCTCCCCCACCCCGCACCTCCCGCACCTTACCCCCACCCCTATGTGGACTTGTTGGCTGCTTTCCTGAGCCTTCTGGATTTGCTCCCTGTTGCAAGCAGTCTTTCGAATCCTAGGGTTAATGAGTCTATTTCCTCGCCTAGTTGGTGCTATGGCCCACAGACTTCTGCTCCCTTCAGTGAATCAGCAGCTCAGATGTCAACTATTCTGGAGGGGAAGTTAGCGCAGGGTTGTTTGCAAGCAAGAAAGAGATTAAACTCTTCCTGCATGGAAGGTCAAGACACCACAGCATAAGAATGATTGAAAAAAAAAAAAGGGCAGCAGATGATGGGAGACTCCACCCCATCGCCATAGAGCATACTGATGACAGAAACCCTAGAGGATGAGAAGGAGGTAGAGGAAATGATAGTTATCGTTTTAGATATACACTCGGCAGGTTCTGAGAGGCCATGTGCAATCCCATGGTCCCCCGAAGGTGGTTGGCAGGGACCACATTCCTCTGCTCTGATGTTTAGCCTATCTTTGCTTTCCCACGTTTGGGAGCCTATAAATAAAAAGTGTGAATGCAAACTTGAAAATGTCAAAGAAACAGAACAAAGTCATTTTGGTGGTTTGACTAAGAATGGCCACCATAGGCTCAGGTATTTGAATGCTTAGTCACTAGGGAGTGGCACTACTTGAGAAGGATTAAAGGGACTAGGAGGCATGGCCTTGTTGGAGTAGGTAGGGATTTGTGGAAGGAAATTAGTCACTGACAGTTGGGCTTTGAGGTTTCCAAAGGCCCAGGGTCTCTCTCCCTCTCTGCTTGTGGATCAGGGCGTAGCTCTTAATTACTTCTCTAGTGCCACACCTGCCTGCTACCATGCTCCCTGCCATGATGATAATGAACTATCATCTGAAACTGTAAGCATTCCCTCAATTAAATGCTTTCTTTTATAAGCATTGTCCTGGTAATGATCTCTCTTCATAGCAACAGAACAGTTACTTAACCATCATATTTTCCCTACATCCCTGATGGTCCGTCAGTGGTATTGGTGTGTTCTTCCATAATGGGTTTTCACAAAAGTGCGTGTGTACTCAGCCTTAAAACTCTTACAGTACTTCTTAAAACCAAAACGTCAGAAAACAGCCTTTCTTTGCTGTGTTTTTGTTCTTCCAGCCCAGTTTAAATTTCAGTGCGTTGCCTTATTTATAATAGCCAGAAGCTGGAAAGAACCCAGATGTCCCTCAATGGAGGAATAGATACAAAAAATGTGGTATATATACACAATGGAATACTATTCAGCCATTAGAAACAATGAATTCATGAAATTCTTAGAGAAATGGATGGAGCTGGAGAACATTATACTAAGTGAGGTAACCCAGTCTCAAAAGAATACCCATGGTATGCACTCACTGATAAGTGGATATTAGCCTAGACTCTGTAAGACCCGAAAGGAAAACGGGGGTATCCCAGCATGCCACGCCTCGGAAGCCGGAACCCCAATCACTCACGAGAAACTGCCTTGATGCAAATTGCAAGAGGTTTTACTTCTAGAGCTCTGGGGCCACAGCCCTCTCCCACGCAGGGTAGAGAACAGTGTGCACCTGGGGCAGATACATGACTGCTTTTATAGATTTTCAGCAAAACCCGCCTATATAAGCCACTCCATAGCTTCTAAGCCAATCAGTTCAAACCATCCGAGCCCGCGCTCTCTGAGAACCTAAGTCATTTCCGCTTACGTGGCCACCACGCACAGGGTCGTGCCCACCCTCCCCCACTGGCAATAGGGGGACCTAAGCGCCCCCAAGCAGGAGCTCCACAGCCCCCGCGGTGATTCCGCCAGTCCCCAGCCATGCCCATCCTTGCCATAGCTGCTCCGCCAAGGCAAGACAGGAAAAGGCGGCAGGGACACTCCCAGAGGCTTGCGGCTGGACCCTGGAGGAGGGTGTGACATGTGCACACTTCCAGGCCAACAAAGAATGGACTGAACCTCTGCTCCTTTGGGGTCACCCAAGACTCAGGCATGGAGGATTCCTAGCTTGCAACCTTATCCTTTCAACTCTTGGGACACCAAAGGCATAATTCACATACCAAATGATATCCGACAAGAAGGAAGGAGTGGACCCTGGTGCTGGAAAGGATCAAAACATCAATGTAGGGGAATACCAGAACAGGGAAGTGGGAAGGGATGGATGGGGGAACAGGGGGAGGGAAAAGGGCATGTGGGACCTTTGGGGGATGGGGAACCAGAAAAGGGGAAATGAAATATAAATATAGAATATATCCAATAAAAAAATTTTAAAAAATTTCAGTGTGTTGTTCTAGGGAAACAGAGAAATAAAACATTTTTCCATATTCTATTGTTTAGAAATCATAGCCTTAAGTTCTCTCCAATTCATTCCGCCTTCTCTTCCTTTCTCTCTTCTCTCCCTCCCTCTCTCCTCCCTCACTCCTTCCTCCCTTCCTCTCCCTTCCTTCCTTCTTGCCTGAATGCATGTATGCATTAATTTCTGTCTCCTTGCTTTCTTTCTTTCCTTTGTTCCTAATTACTTAAAAAAATTCCCCATCTTTTTTGTTGCTGTTGTTTTTATTGTTGTTCTAGAACACTTTGAAGGAACATAAAATATTGAAAAAAAAATATTGCAAGGGACTTGTCTCAAGGAAAACCCAGGGACCAACACATCTCACGAACACCTGGACCCTTTTGAGAGAGATGCCATATATTTGCTCATGGTTTCACAGAAGCTAAGACAGGTTGTGTTTGCTACATAATTTGTAAGTTGGCAGTGTAAATTACAGTGTACATAGAATTTTTTTTAAAGGCTTATTGTTTAGAAGAATAATGGTGGGTTTTGGCTGGGAGAAATTCCCTTCTAAGATGCAATCAAGTGGTGAAAACACTCCCTGCAGCATCTAAATATACAGCCCCACAGTGGGTTCTCAGGGATGGTACATTTGGCTTTTCAGTTCTCAGTGGCGGTTATGTGTGCAGATGCAGGCCATTATAAGGAGCTCAGTAATGCAGCTGTGAGGGAGAGCGTAATATTTGAGTGGAGATGTATGTAGCACATGTACATGTTGGCCTTCATGTGGGTCCCCCGACAACTGGAATGGGGGGTGGTTACCCTGACTCTGTTGCCTGCCTGTGGGATCCTGCTTCCCTAACTGGGCTGTCTTGTCTAGCCCCAGTGGGAAAAGATGTACCTAGTCCTGCAGTGACTTAGGGTGCCAGGGTGGGTTGGTTTTCTGGAAGGGACCTTTCCCTTTTCAGAGGCGAAGGAGAGTAGGAGGTGGGTGGAGGGTTTGGGGGAGGGGACACTGGGAGGGACGAGGGGGCTCTGTGACAGGGATGCAAATTGAATAAATAAATAAATAGAAAAGTATTTTAGTGTAAAAAAAATTAAATGCCAAAATAACAGCAAGACCACTCTAAAGGGATCAAAGAATACAGAAATGAGGTATTAGGAGAAAAAAGAAAAAATAGCTCAAGACGTAGGCATGGGTGATACCTTTCTAGACTTTATCCCAACAACACAGGACATGGCTAGCAACAACTAATGAGCAGAATTGTATGAAATTAAAATGCTTCTACAGAGCAAAGGGAAAAATACTGGAATTATAGACAAAGCCTTTAAAATGGTAGGAAACCTCTGAGCTGTTCCCCCAACAAGGGATTATTATGCAGAACGTACAAAGAACTCAAAAAGGTGGCCCTTGAAAGAACAGTGATCAATAAACAGATGAATGAACCAAACAGACACTGTTCAAAGGAAGAAATACAAATAACAACTGAACCTATTTTAAAATTGTTCTTTACCCTCCTAGGAAACGTGAAGCAAACTCCAGTTTGTTCTAGCTCACAGCAGTCAGAATAGCTTTTTTTCCCCAAGAGAACCAATGACAGATGCTGGTAAGGATGTGTGGAAAGAAGAGCCCTCACTGGCTGTTGGTAGGAATACAAACTAGTCAGATGACGACGATCAATGTGGAAGTTCCTCAAAAGGCTAAAATCTGACCTTTATTATCCAGATATACCAAAGTCAGTACACATTAGAAGTATTGACACACCCCTGCTTATAACAGCACTATTCACAGCAGCCGCCTCGGGCAGTCAGAGTGATTGCTAAGGAATAGAAGGATGGGTGGATGGATGGATGGATGGATGGATGGATGTTAGATGGATGATGGAGGGATGAGTGATGATGGATGGATGGATGGATGGATGGATGGATGGATGGATGGATAGATGGATGGATGGATAGATGGGTGGATAGATGGATGGAGGGATGGATGGATGGATGGATAGATGGGTGAAGGAAGGATGAGTGATGATGAATGGATGGATGGATGGATGGATGGATGGAGGGAGGGAGGGATGGATACAGGAATGGATGGATAGATGACTGGATAAGGGATGGTGCCTATACACAAAGGAGGATTATTCAACCATGAAGTTGAACAAAACCATGCCTTTTTCAAGAAAATTAATAACACCGGGCATCATTATCTTAAGTAAGGCACATAGACATAGGAAGTCAAGTCTCACATACTTTCTCTCACATCTGAAATCTTGGGTTACAGAGAATTACAAAAACAAAAAACAAAACAACAACAACAACAACAAAAAAACAAATACTGCAAAGTGGGAGGGTGACCAGAGAAGACTATTAGGGACAATGAAGGGAATTTGGGGAAGAAGGGGAAAGTGAGGAGCAGAGGGGAATATAATCAGTGCACATGCATGTACAAAAATGTCACAAGAAACCCATTATTTTATGCATCATCACAAGCTAATAGAAGAAAAATGATTTGTGAATAAAATGTCAAGTCCCAGAGAGATAGAATACAGAACCCTGTTGGGGTTTACCAAGGCCCTCCCCATATTTGTTGTGTTTTGAGCAGAGTTCAAGGTGGTGTTCTCTGAGGTATAGCTTAGAAACGGATCGTCAACGACACTGATGAGGGACACATTCATCAGTCAGTGGAGCTGGGATGAAATTGATGAAAACTGCGGAGTCTAATGCCGACAGAAGCCAGGATGGAGACTGCTTCCCTCCCGGAAGAGACAGACATGACTGTCATAGAATAGGGCAAATCAAGCCCTTCCTGTTTCCTGCTAGAGCTGAGGGGAGGCTGTAAGTTGTTGGCATGTTCCTGAGCACAATCCCAATGGACCCATTTGTTCACCAAGCTGAACGGAGCGCAGTCTTCTCGTCGGCCTGTTATTGCTCTGTCTGGATTCCCCAGGAACATTATACAACATAGGCTAATGTATAGCTGTAGATTTCACTAGCTGAAGGAAATATGCGTTCTAGAAAGAAACCACATAAAGAACTTAAATAGCTCTAGAATAGATAAGGTGGGGGCAGGGCTGGGACACTGGAAGCCAAACTGATGAGCAAGAACTGAGAAGAGTCACTGGGGGAATGGAGCATCTCCACCTGGGACATTCAGGAGAAACTGCCAGGCTATGAATGAACAACACTGCAATTCGGGGCTGAACTCTTGGAGTCTAATAAAGATTGAAAGTTTGCCAAGCCCTAACCCTTCTCGATTAAACACCCCAGTTTAAAACCTTAAACTGGGCAGAGAGGTGGCTCAGTGGTCAAGAGTGTTTTCTGCTTTTTTTTTTCTTTTAGAAGACTTACATTCAGTTCCTAGCACCTAGGTCAGGTGGCTCGTCACTAGCTGTAACTCCTGATGGGGGGCGGAGGGGTGGGTCCATCTGAGGTCTCTGTCATCTTGGGCAAGCATATTTACATGCACATCCTCACCTACATACACAGACACACAGACACACAGACAGACAGACAGACAGACAGACAGACACACACACACACACACACACACACACACAGACAATTAACAACAACAACGACACATTTTATAAGCTCCAAACATGTGGGATTTGGAAGCATGCACATCTGAAAGCACCCCCTACAGCTAAGATTTCTGACCCTTAAAGAGACTGTCCACCTCAGGGTAGTGCCTAAGACCTTCTGGCCTTGGGCATGAGGTCAGCAAGGAGCATGGCTCACTGAGCCTTCTGCGCTGAGACTCTAACTAGCACCTCTGTGGAAGCAGAGTGAAGAAGGAAACTCCTCCATCAGGAAGAGGATGTAGGGGGGAGCAGGCTCTGAGTGCATTCATCGGTCTACTGGTGTCTGAGGTGTTGTCAGGTGGAGAAATGCCTTGTTTGAGGAGTTCTAATATTTCCCATCTTTTCTAATTGAAATAAGGCTTCCTTCTATCTAATCATCGAAGGACGATGATGTAACCCTTCAGAGTCATTCAGGAACATGGCAGGAAGTAGCTATCCTAAGTAGTTCTCACCCAGAGACAGATGGACCTGGGCAGCAGAAAATCAGTAGCTCTTGTTTTGAAATATCTGCTTTCTTGTATTTTATGTCCAAATTGTTGTTTATCCTGATATATGCAAACCCTGAGGTTGTTAGGCAGTCTTGCTGCCTCCAGGACAGCCTTCTCCTCAGGTTTGTAACAAGCCAGGAACAGAAACATCATTCTCTTACCTTTGAAATGATGAGATTTATAAACGCCTTGTGATTTATCTTAGAAGCCTTCAACTTAGTGCTTGGGCAATTTAAATCTCACCAGAAGAGTCGAACGTAGAAAGATATGCCAGAATTTTAGTTTCACACGTGTGGTAGAAATACGTAGAGAAGGACCTAGAAACAAAGGGGCATGAGTAACTCCAGGACATAAATATTTCACACCCATGCTTATATTTCTCTCCTTCACATAGGCCTGTGTTATTTGGCTGAAATATAAATCTGTGACAATGCCTTCGAGTAAAGTATTTTAACAACTTAGTTTAAAATCTATTTAGATTTTTCTATTGGTGGTTAGAATGCACTTTCCCTTCCTCAATATATTTAGGAATAAGAATGAGTTAACTATTGCCTCTTGCTTAGAAGTCAAAATTAGGATGTCTCTCCTTGGGAATGTATAGCTTGGTATAAATAGCACTTGCTAATATTATTAACAAGGAACTGTCCTACTTTTTAACCAAGAGATAAAAGGTGGTTCTAACTGCAGAGAACCACTCTTGCTACCAACTCACCTCATTTCATAAATATAATTAAATGATCTAATTTCAAACTCCAAATCTAGGGTGAGGGGACCTGGGAGAATTGGACCTCCCCGGTGCTCTTATCTGAGCAAGCGAGAGGTCACGTCCAGCACCATATTCAGCTCTTTGATGTCATAGCTCCAGAGGAAGCGCTCCACCATCATAATTAAAGCCTCACAAAGGATGAATTATAGTGCGAATGTCAGGGGGAAAATTAAATGTTGATTTTATCATGCAGAATTCAGAGGGAGACAGAGTAAAGTCACGAATTGATGGCAACCTGTGGTTTTGGGAGTTCCAAAGTGGGTCTGTTGTTACTAAGAAAACATGGCACAGATACATCACACAGGTTCAACAGGAACAGACTTTGCAGGTAGTTGTGGAGAATTTTCTTGGGGAGATGCCAACAAAAGTATATTTCTCCACTAAGATATAGCCCCAATGACAGGCCAGAGTAATAATCCTTCCCAAGCCCACCTTGGCGAGTGATGGGGGTTTATTGGGCTTGCTTCTGTGTATGGAAGGGTTCATTTATAGGAGCGTGGGTGACCCTCAGGTAACCTTTCCATAGTCATGGTCATGAAATTCCATTTACTGCTTATTCAACCATGTGTAGCTGGGGCAGAAATACAAACAGTAGAGAGGAAGTACAAGAGAGTATCTGAGCTAAGAGGAGAGCATCGATGACCCACTTCCTTCCCTCCTTCTATGAGTAGATGCCTAAGGTCTGATAGCAAGACCTCTTTCAGGCAGTCACAGCTGCACTGGAGAAGATGGCACCAGCCTTTATGCTCAGAGGGCAGCGTTCCACAACAGATAGGCATTCCAGGTCTACAATGCCGTGGATAAGCTACTGCCCAAATGAGCCATGGCTGGCCTGGATGCTGGATTTGGAAGTCTTGAACCCATGTTTTGCTCACCTTAGATGTTCCCAAGGAAATCAAACTCCTATTGCAAAAATGAAAAGATTGTTGAGCATACACAGTGGAAGAAATGAAAGGAATCTGTGGTTAGCTCCTTTAGAGATGTTTTCTGTCATTTATATCACATGAAAGATTGGGAATATTTTTGTCATTTTAACTGTTGACCTGAAAGTTCATCATGGATTAAGGTTAGTTTTAATTAAAAAGTGAAAATATAAAGGACTGTGGTTATCTGTTGTCATACTCAGAAGATACTTGTCTTGGGTGAAGCAGATGGAAGTAGATGGAGGTGTCTCTTAAGAGATACATATTAAGATATGTAGATAATTACACAAATGTGGCCCATACAAAACTGAATGGTTATTCAACCTCAAAAGGAAGGACATATACACACAATGACACTGACGACCTTCAAGACATTATGTGTTAATGAACAAGAGTATTGTTTGAGTCTGTTCATATGAAGGTCCTAGAATAGCCCAAGTTATAGTACCAGAAGGTAGAGCTGTGTTTTCTCTGTGATGGGTGCAGGAGGAGAGATGAGTTAGTGTTTAATGAGATCAGAATGCCATTTGGGGAAGATGAGGGACCCCTGAATACAGACAGTGGTGACGGCTGTACACGGTGAGTGACAGTGGTGACGACTGCACACGGTGAGCGTCAGCCTTGTGGTTATTGTAAACCGTGCTGCTATGCACATGGAGACACACTGTCTCTCTGAGTCCTGTATTAGTTAATTCTGCGTTGCTGTGATAAGATGCCCTGACAAGAAGCAACTGTGAGGGCCAAAGGGTTGTTTTGGCTTATTGTTCCAGATAGAAAGTCTACCATGTTGGAAAGGCATGGCAGATGGAGCCTGAGGCTAGCCTGGCGGTTAGCAAGCGGAATGATGACATTTCATCTACATACAGGAAGGAGAGAGAGAGAGAGAGAGAGAGAGAGAGAGAGAGAGAGAGAGAGAGCCAAGCTATCAAACCTCAAAGATGACCCTCAGTGTCCTTCCTTCAGCAAGGTAAGGTTCCACAAGGTCCCACAAGTCGCCATCAGTTGGGGATGACATGTTCAAACACATGAGCCTATGGGGACATTTCACATTCAAACTAAAAGTCCCCCGCTTTCTGTTTTGGGGATTATGAGTTCATTAGAGTACTGAGTCATATTGTAATTCTTTTAGGAACTGCCAAATAGTGTTATTTTGGCACATGCACGCTCATTCGTGTTAGTTGTTTCTGTAGGACAAAATTTGAAATGCATAGAAGTAGAATTGACTGATCAAAAACATTTGATGTCAAAAACATTTGATGCAGATTGCCAAAGTTACCTCAAGTCAGAGTGTATTAATTCACATTTGCATTTTTAGTACTTTATAGTACCAAGGGTCCTTGCTTCAGGGCATGCAGGCAAATGTTGCATGATCAATTCTTGGTGTTTGCAGTTTGGGTTTGAGCTGCACCAGCAGTAGGCTGGGAGCCTCTCATCATTTGTGGCCATTTGTAATTATTCTCCGGTGGCTTTCCTGTCTTTGTCCTTTGTCACTTCCCCACTGTGACATCTTTTTCCCTAATGACTTGGTCTGTACAAATTACAAAAATCATCACTTGGTCTTTGGCAATTTTTTTTCTTTTTCTTTCTTTCATTTTTTAAAAACTAGTGTCTTCTGACCATGCTCAGGAGTCTGTTTTAAAGTAACTTCAAAAGTAAATTTGTATTGTAAAATAAATGTATTATAAATATAATTATTTATTTATAAAAATTATTTATTATAATAAACTATAAATTTCACAATAATAATAAATAAATTAAATTAAAATATTTAATTATAAATATAAATTGTAATATAAATATATTATCTTTTTGTTATTTTTACTATGTTTTTATATTATGTTCTTAAATACTCCTTTCATTTTGTTAGTTATTAATAAACTCATTTTTATTTGTTTTCAGTGCTTTGAATTGTAATTAACAGACCCACTGAAACGCCATGTTGGTATGAGGAGAGAAGTTGGATCCTGGGTCTTTTTGTCAAACGGCCAACTGATTGCTCTGCTTCCTTTTCCCTCACTAATTTAAGCTGCAAAGATTAGCCATATTACAGTACCATATTCCTCTTTATTTGCTTTCCTTTCCTGCCTCTCTTTTTCTGATTTCATAACATAGAATCTTATTGTGGCTTCAGAACCCCATTAAAAGCATATTAAACATAGCCTTTCCCTCCACCACCTTTATTAATTTTTTTTTTGTTGTTGTTTGCGGCTATTTTTGCTTGTATATTCTTTCAGATAAACTTCAAGAACAAGTGCTAAAGTTTATTGCACTCTATTGGGACGCTATTGAATTTACAGATTAGTTTGGAGAAATTGACATCTTAAAATACCGAGTCTTTTCATCTGGGAACAAAACACTTTACAAATCTATTTATCTAAGTCATTTTAATTAACAGTTACCTCTTGATTGCTCTCAGGTGAAGACAAGTCCCAATTTCAAGTTTTTGTAAGAGCCTCCTGTTCTGCTTAATTATCTCCTTTGTTTTTCTTGACTGTTTTTCCTCACCCTCTGCCACAGAGTATAGAGCTCATTAGCATTTGGAAGCAAGCGTGTTAGAAGAAAAATATTTCATTAAACTTCTGCCGGGGAAGAAAGAAGAAGGAGAGCCCCATCATCAGCCACGCCCATTTGGAATGGGAAGGAACGGAGGGTGTGGAAGGAGGAAGAGAGGGAGGGAGAGAGCCAAGTCCTGAGGAATCAAGGGTGTCAGACCCTGGTTCTTAAAGAACCAGAGATCCCGTGATTGACTCGTTTCATTTGAAATGTTGTTAATTCCTAGAAGTGAGAGGCGGCCGCGTTGACACATCAACAAAAAGGTCCCCAGATTCAGATATAAACGATATTTTTGCAATGTCAGAGTTACTGACAATATTTCAAAAGGGAAGGGAGAACTACATTTAAAAATTTAACAGTCAATAAGCTTTGGGTAAATAAAGGATAAACAGGGGATCTCTTAAGAGACGATTGCAACTATTTAGCAGCGCCATGATGTCGTCACACACGTGACACCGTCCTTTGTATCTCCTGCAAGATGGATAAACGGCCTTTAAATTGCATTAAATTGACAATAAAAGGCCAAAGAATGAAATAAGTGTGTTTTTTAAAAAGAACGTCCCAGTGGCCACTAGAGGGAACAATAAGCAGCCTTTCTTCCAGACATTTGAGCAGAAGAATATTAGAGAGAAATGGGAGGCAATCGGAGGCACAGCACTTGAAGCCACCTCAATCACTTTTATGGGAGAGCAGTGGCTTTTAGAAACGGTCACCGCATCTGACATCTAACCCCGGCGGAGCATCGAGTGCCTTTCGAGGGGAATGTGTGTCTTGGCGGAAGTAAAGTGAATCTATCAATGAATACAGAAGTGTTTCTAAGGAGTTCATTAGGAAAACTAAGCCTCGATTCCTACATTCCTACGCAGAAGTGTGCCGCCGCCGGCTCATTCATTAATTGGTTAAAATTAATTGGCTCATTCGTTGTTGGTTAAAATCTCTTCAAAGTGACTTCACGAAGATAACCCCCCTGGACCTTCGAAAACAAAATAAGACAAAAAAATTATTTATTTACATTCCCGTCGTTGCCCCATCTCCTCAGCCCCCCCCCCCCCAGTTCCTCATCCCATTTCTCCTTCCCCTTGGCTCCAAGAGGGTGCTTCCCCCGCCCCCGCCCCCGCCCCCGCCAGGCCCCTTCCCTGGGGCCTCAAGTTTCTTGAGGATTGAGCACATCTTCTCCCTCTGAGGCCTGACCAGGCAGTTCTCTGGTACATATGTGCCAGGGGCCTCCGCTCTGGTGGCCTGTGTAGGCTCCGCGTTGGTGGCTCAGTCTCTGGGAGCTCCCTGGGGTCTGGGTAAGTTGAGACTGCTTGTTGGTGTTCCCATGGGGTCCTCTCCCTTTCAGCTTCTTCAAACCTTCCCCTAATTCAACCATAGGGGTCCCAGACTTCAGTTCAATGGTTGGGTATAAGTATCTGCTTCGGTCTCAGGAAGCTCCTGCTAGGGCCTCTCAGAGGCTAGCCAAGCCAGGCTCCCGTCTGTAAGCACATCTGTAGCATCAATAACAGGCTTTTTACAACTTCAGGAACCAAGGCTCTGAGCCAGCAGTGCTTCCAGGAAGAGCAGACGCAGGGCCCACCTCCCTTGCTGCTAAGGTCTCAGTACAATAGTTCAGAGCACTTGACAATGACTGTCCTCATGAGTGTCTAAGAGGAGAAGATTTTGTGTGAGCCTTTTTTTTTTAGCTGGGACCATTCAATGCCCATCTAGCCTACTGAAGTATTTCATGGGGGAAAATTGTCTGTTATACAAGATTCCCTATTATGAAGAACCTCCATCCTTTACTTCTTAATTGTTATTCTGCATTCCAAAATCATCATGCTTTTAAAAGAGAAATACACACACACACACACACACACACACACACACACTCACACACACAACCTTTGAAATATAGGTGATTTGGATTACAAGCAAAAATAAAACAAGCTTATCTCCTTGTAAAAAGAAATGCTGGAAAACAGCCTTGCCTAAGACTGCAGAGCCTTCCAACTGATCATCTTCCCATCTGGTCAGCTAGGTCATTGCATCTGAGTAAGGAAGTAGAAACTCACATCAATGCAGGACCTCCTGGGAATCACCCTGGTTGGTAAAGGGAAGGCCTGGAGGACTGGACCCTGGGACCTTCATCATCCAGACTTGTGGGTACTTTCTTTCTTTTTTTGGTGGATCATCTGCAACTGAGATAAAGCCAGTGTAGAAATCCTTCTAAGGGCCTCTCTCTCTAAAACTTCAGGTTTAACATGAGGAGGGCATTTCAGTTTGGCTGTGAGTGTGTCCGTGTGCTATCACGTGTCATTTTGGTTTCTCTTACTTTCCCAGGTCCAGTTTATTATATAGACATGGCACCCAGCTAATACCTTGCAAAGAGACTATGCTGTTTCTTCAGTTGAATGCCCTTGGTTTTCATTGATATCATCATCCTGCTTTGATTTATTGATTTTGTAGAAAGCCTTCTCAAAGCCCATAGAGCAGCTGAGTGTGTGCTGAAGTCCGTTCAGCTTTTGATAAAGGCATTTGAATAATATATACTGTTTATCTAATTTGTAGTAATAATAGTAATACTAATCTGCTTGAACTAGATACTGTGTTCCTCAGCTTTGTGTCACTGTGACAAAATATTCCAGTGGTATCACCTCAGAGGGAGGAAAGGTTTATCTTGGTCCATGATTTCAGAGGCTCCAGGCTGTGTTTGCATGGCTCTGTTGCTCTAGGCTCCAAGCAAGATAGACTATCATGACAGGCAAGGCATGATGGAACAAAGATGTGTACTTCATTACGGCCAGGATGTAAAGAGAGGGGGAAGGAGAGAGGAGGGGAGTGAGGGAAGAAGAGAGGGAGGAAGCAGGAACAAACTGTACTATTCAAATGTGTGTTCCCAGTGATCCACTTCTTCCCACCAGACTTCACCTCCTAAAGCGCCCTTTGCCTCTCAGTCCTCAACTATGTGTGAAGCTGTTGTGGCTCCATCTATCAATGACTTTAGAGTCTTCACTATCCAGTTGTAGTCCTCACAATGAATTTTGCAGCATTGGGGACCAAGCATTCACCATATGTGCCTTCAGAGGGGCAGTTTATATTGTTAATACCTTAAAATATCAGCAAGAAGGAGGTTGTATGAAAATGGGGTAATATTTTCTATACACAGATACAACATCATCTAGATATAGAAAGCTGTTATTGATGAGAGTCTTTTCTGACACTCCCTCATTTACATGCAAACTAGATTACGTCTGAGCGCATTTTCACGCCATTATTGATCATTTCATTTGAATGGTACAGTCAAGTTTTCCTACAAGTAATAAATTTTTCTATTCAAGATATTTTGCATATCTATATGTCATCTCTATCATATACCCATGTTTACAAAATCAAACAGGATTAAAATAATTATCCTAATATATTCAACTGTTTAATTTTAAATACTTAAGTTTTAAAAATGTAATCCATTTGAAATTGTCACAACTACCACAACTGATATGTGTACCCCATCTTGAGACACACTGATGGAGTAAAGACAGCTCTGACCTAGTCATGCTTGATAACTGATGGTTTGTTTATATGCACAGGATCTAGAAAAATCTTGGAGACAAAGCTCTTGAGTATTTTTAATTAGTTTCCTAACTTGGGTAACTGGGGTGGGAAGGCCCACTCTAAACATGGGCTGTGTTGCAGCACTGAGGGAAAATGATAAAGGAGGCTGAGCACCGGCACCCATCTCCTCTTCCTCTGCTCACCCTCCTCCCCTCCCTCCTCCCGCCTGACTGTGAAAACACTGTGACTAGTTGCTGGTGCTCCTGCTCCCATGCCTTCCCTGGCATACTATGCCTTCAAACTGTAGAGCAAATAAACTCGTTTTCCTTGATGGACCTGAATCAGGTATCTTGTCAGAGCAATGAGAGAGCGTCCTGTACAGTGAGTTACTAGGCAAACGCCGACACGATAACTTTGATTATTTGCAAATCTGAGCCTGAGTTCCATATGGCCGTGAAGTGAAAAGTTAGTCGCCATAAACACCATGGCCTGGGCAATACATTTAGTCATCCTTTTCACTCCTGGGGGGGGGGGAACTTCAACTGATTAAAGACAACGTGTGCGAACTGAGTCAAAACATCATCTTCTGTATGTACTATTCACCTACATCACAGGCAACAGAGTGCTCATGTAAGACGCAGACGTGGCCTCAGAATGGCCAGAATTTGGGTAAAACCAAATGAAAGCACCAAGCCCCACTCCAAGTGATTTCTGTGGTAGTTTACATCACATTCCCTCTAGAACATTGTGTTCCTCGGGGCTTCAAGAACAGAGGCTCACTAAATTCAGCTCAAATCAAAGGGGAGAGCTTTTGTAGGTATTTATAGACCTCAGAGACTGTCAGGGACACCCAGTGCCGTTTGAGAAAACCCAAGTCTCTCTTTCAGAGGCTTTGTAATGGCTCCTCTGTCGAAGGCTTATTTAGTTTCTCTGTCGTAATTTCCCACTCAACTGTCTTGAGCAGAGAATTGCAGGCTGAGGAGTCTAACCTAGTCAGAGGTCTCTTGCCTGTTCATTCAATGACTTCTGGGACTCCTCATCAGAAGCAGCATGCCACAGATGTCTGGTAACAGGAACTGCAGGGGAGGTAAACATTGGTCCTTCATGAATACATCAGTTCCTCTTCCTAATAATAATCTTCCTTCTCAAAGTACAGTAACACATTGTAGGGGGTCTGGGGCCTACTAAAGACCTATCAGAGTGTAGGATGTAAAAGTTGGTATTTTATATAATATGCAGTATGATTACAAAATATTCTGTCAGTAAAACATGCTTTATTCTTATTTAAGGTTTACTGTTACCTAGACTTGCTTTGGCTTTATGTCAACGTTCCTTCCTAGGCTAGATTACATTCTAACTTTAATATTTAAAAATATTTTTTAAAAAACAGAGAAATTGTATTAGTAATAGACTCCTCCATGGAGAATCAACCCCTTCAAACGTTCTATGATGAGAACGGAGGAAATTAACATTTAGCCTAATATCTCACTGACTTCAAGGAATGTCATAAAATCACTTGCTTCTGAAGCGTGTAGGCAGTGGGTGGTTCTCTTCCTCTAAATGTTGATAGTCTGAATCAGTTCGTTTTCTCGTTGCTGTGATAAGCACCCAGTAGAAGCAACTTAAAGGGTCAAGGGCTTATTCTGGTTACAGTCTTGGAGGATACAACATACCATGCCAGAAAATATGGTGGCATCAGGTTGAGGCAGCTAGTTACTTAGACTGCAGACAGGAAGTAGGGTTGTGTTGTAAAGTCACAAGGCCCACCCTTCAGTGATCCTCTTCCTTCAGTGAGATTCTACAACCTCTCAAAAGAGCGCCACCCACTGGCGATGAAGTGTCCGAACACGCAAGCCCATGGGGAACTGTTTACATCATGTGAACAGAGCTGGAAATGTTCATTACCACTGAAGTCATTAAAATACACCTTTTCAGTATTATTTTATATACAAAATGAGTTCAATACAAAATTAACAATTTCTCATCAACCATAGCTGGTAGATCCTAGTATGCATAAGAAGCAAATCGAAGATTTTTATTCAATCAGTATAAAAGGGTACAAGAAAAATGTCTTCTTGAGTAAGCACCTCAGCATACCTTGATACAAATGATCCAGAGGTGCTCCAAGAAACCTTTTAGAACAAACTGCCATGCATAGTTGGAGATAATGTTGAGACTCCCTAGGGATGTCTTGGCTCTAGCTTTGCGCAGGAAATCACCACACTATGCAATTCATCTTTAAGGCACTCACGTACTGGTTAGTTAGTTATATTAGCCTGGCTCTCATTTGCAAGGTGGGACAGGGGACTTTGTACTGGCTGGTTTTGTGTGTCCACTCAACACAGGCTGGTGTTGTCACAGAGAACAGAGCTTCAGTTGGGGAAGTGCCTCCATGAGATCCAGCTATGGGGCATTTTCTCAATTAGTGATCAAGAGGGGGAGGGCCTTTTGTGGGTGGCACTACCTCCGGGCTGGTATTCTTGGGTTCTATAAGAGAGCAAGCTGAGCAAGCTAGGGGAAGCAAGCCAGTAAGTAACATCCTCCCCATGGCCTCTGCATCAGCTCCTGCTTCCTGACCTGCTTGAGTTCCAGTCCTGACCTCCTTTGGTGATAAACAGCAATTTGGAACTGTAAGCTGAATAAACCCTTTCCTCCCCAACTTGCTTCTTGGTCATGATGTTTGTGCAGGAATAGAAACCCTGACTAAGACAGACACTTAGTATTGGCTTGGTGTTTACCTGTTAGCCCAGCATCACCTAAGTAGCTTTCTGTGTCTTCAGTGTCCTGTCTGTGAGATGCTTTTGCTTTTCTTTGAAACAAGTGTTCTGCCAGGGGAAACACGGCTTTTGAAATCAGGTACATTTTCTTGGGCCTTGGAATACATGATTGGGTTAAATGATTACAAAAATGTTATGATAGTCTTTGGGGCTGTTTTGAAATGTCATACCATATGGTTTTTTGAATCATAAAAGCTTACAAATGATACCAGTTCAAATTGAAAATCATATGACTAAAGTACTTAAGATATTCTGAAGCCCACAGGGAATTTTTAGTGTCTCTACAGGAAAAATGCTAGAAAATTGAAGGCATGTAATAGCATGGGAGATTCTGGCCTTGCTTATCATAAGGATCTCCTGGGTTGTAAATGGAATTTCAAAAAAAAAAAAAAAACCAAACAAACAAAAAACTGATTGTTGCAAACTGAAAGGGATTTCAGAAAATGTCAGAAGCAAAACTTATTTTCGTGAGTTTAACCTGTGTTTTTTACCTAACGCTTTCTTCACAACAGAGCCCCTTTATTTTCCATTCCTACACTGAATGCTGACCTAAAGTCTTTTTTATCGACATGTCTTAAACCTTTTTCTGCTCACCAAAGTCAGGCTTGCTTTTGTAGTTTGTATTCTCTATAAGTTTAATCTCTGGGCCGTGAAAGAGTTAGACTCTGAGAACTTGTTTATTTTTTTCCTAATTGTTTTCCTTGGAGATGAAAACCACAGCCACTGCACACTTTCCGATTGGATCTTCACAGGTCTCCAGTGGCTCAAGGTCTGGCTTCATTTCTAATTGCTCTGTGCTATTAGACAAAAGCATAATTTATTTTCTGAAATGGAGTAGACTTGTCTCTGAGATATATTCTCTCTCCCTCCCTCCCTCCCTCCCTTCCCTAACCCCCTCTCTCCTCTCTGAAGCTACACCCAAAGAACCTCAACTCAGCACATTCTTCTCTTAGATGTCTTGCCTGAGATTTACAGCCTCTGCAGCGTTGTGCTGCAGGTCTGTCTTGCAGCTGGGGTGCCTGAGCACAGACGGAAGCCACTTATGAGTGGCAGAACCAGCTTGTGTCTGCTGAGATGGATGCTGTGGTTCTCAGTCTCCCGTGAACTTAGATACCTTTGGGTTACCACTGGGAGTTGGGAAAGGGTCCGTCCAAGGGTTTGTGCTCCCCCCAGTGAGTTTATTCCCCAGGCAGGAAGGGAAAGGCAGAGTCTGGGGATGGGGGGCAGAATCCGGTTTGGTTCCTAGTGAGTGTGGAGAGTTCAGAGGGACTGCAAGAGAGGCCTCTTTGGGAGATTTGGGCTCTGTTCTTGCTCTTTATGATGATGGCCTCCCCCTGTGTCTATCCTTGGTGAAGAAGATGTTCCTTGGTTGTCCAAATGGCTTAATTTAATGGTGGATGTGAATGCATACGTCTTACTCAGGGTGAAGCAGGGATTAAATATCTTTTGTGGAAAAGAATACCCAGGAAGGGATGCTCGTTGACTAAAAACTCAGGACCTATGTAGATTACTCATTAGCATGGAGAACTCCAGATTTTGTTGTTGTTGTTGTTATGTGACTGATCATCATTGTCCTCTCAGTAGGGTGTCATGGTTACAAGTTCCAGAGCAGGTAGTTTGTCAGGGAGCTGGCCCCACACCTGCTGTTCACCCTTCTGAGATTCCCAGGGTTTGGGTGTGCTCAGCCTTACCAGATCTTCTGTCTGCTGGCACAGTACACTTGCTCCATACTGGAGCTACGGCTCTCTCATAGCAGCATGATCTTTTTTTTTTCTTTTTTTTCTTTATTTATTGGATATATTCTATATTTACATTTCATTTCCCTTTTTCTGGTTCCCCACCCCCCAAAGGTCCCACATGCTCTTTTCCCTCCCATTGCTTCCTCATCCACCCCTTCCCACTTCCCTGTTCTTGTATTCCCCTACACTGATGCTTTGATTCTTTCCAGCACCAGTGTCCACTCCTTTCTTCTTGTCAGACATCATTTGGTATGTGAATTGTGTCTTTGGTGTCCCAAGATTCTAGGCTAATATCCACTTATCAGTGACTGCATACTATGGGTATTCTTTTGAGACTGGGTTACCTCACTTAGTATGATGTTCTCCAGCTCCATCCATTTCTCTAAGAATTTCATGAATTCATTGTTTCTAATGGCTGAATAGTATTCCATTGTGTATATATACCACATTTTTTGTATCCATTCCTCCGTTGAGGGACATCTGGGTTCTTTCCAGCTTCTGGCTATTATAAATAAGGCTGCTATGAACATAGTGGAGCATGTATCCTTATTGCATGCTGGGAAATCTTCTGGGTATATGCCCAGGAGTGGTATGGTTGGGTCCTCCGGAAGTATCATATCCAGTTTTCTGAGGAACCGCCAGACTGATTTCCAGAGTAGTTGCGGTCCCACCAGCAGTGGAAGAGTGTTCCTCTTTCTCCACATCCTCGCCAACACCTGATGTCTTCTGAGTTAGCCATTCTGACTGGTGTGAGGTGAAATCTCAGGGTTGTTTTGATTTGCATTTCTCTAATGACTAATGATGTTGAACATTTTTTAAGGTATTTCTCAGCCATCCAAATTTCTTCAGGCGAAAGGTCTTTGTTTAGCTCTGTACCCCATTTTTGGATAGGGTTATTTGGTTTTCTGGGGTCTAACTTCTTGAGTTCTTTGTATACATTGGATATTAGCCCTCTGTCAGATGTGGGGTTGGTAAAGATCTTTTCCCAATTTGTTGGTTGCTGATTTGTCCTTTTGATAGTGTTTTTTGCCTTAGAGAAACTTTGTAATTTTATGAGGTCCCATTTGTCTATTCTTGATCTTAGAGAATAAGCAATTGGTGCTCTATTCAGGAATTTTCCCCCTGAGCCAATGTCCTCAAGGGTCTTCCCCAGTTTCTTTTCTATTAGTTTTAGTGTGTCTGGTTTTATGTGGAGGTCTTTGATCCACTTGGAATTGAGCTTAGTGCAAGGAGATAAGAGTGGATCAATTCTCATTCTTCTGCATGTTGACCTCCAGTTGAGCCAGCACCATTTGTTGAAAAGGCTATCTTTTTTCCACTGGATGTTTTCAGCTCTTTGTCGAAGATCAATTGGCCATATATGTGTGGGTTCAATTCTGGGTCTTCGATCTTATTCCATTGATCCACTTCCCTGTCACTATACCAATACCATGTAGTTTTTAACACTACTGCTCTGTAGTATTGCTTGAGGTCCAGGATATTGATTCCCCCAGAAGTTCTTTTACTGTTGATGATAGTTTTAGCTATCCTGGGTTTTTTGTTATTCCAGATGAATTTGAGAATTGCTCTTTCTAACTCTATGAAGAATTGAGTTGGAATTTTGATGGGGATTGCGTTGAATCTGTATATTGCTTTTGGCAAGATTGCCATTTTAACTATATTAATCCTGCCAACCCATGAGCATGGAAGATTTTTCCATTTTCTGAGGTCTTTTTCAATTTCCTTCTTCAGAGACCTAAAGTTTTTGTTATATAAATCTTTCACTTGTTTGGTTAGAGTCACACCATGATACTTTATATTGTTTGTGGCTATTGTGAAGGGTGTCATTTCCCTAATTTCTTTCTCGGCCTGCTTATCCTTTGCATATAGGAAGGCTACTGATTTGCTTGAGTTGATTTTATAACCAGCCACTTTGCTGAAGTTGTTTATCAGCTGTAGGAGTTCTCTGGTGGAGTTTTTGGGTCACTTAACTATACTATCATATCATCTGCAAATAGTGATAGTTTGACTTCTTCCTTTCCAATTTGTATCCCTTTGACTTCCTTATGTTGTCGAATTGCTCTAGATAGTACCTCAAGTACTATATTGAAGAGATATGGAGAGAGGGGGCAGCCTTGTCTAGTCCCTGATTTTAGTGGGATTGCTTCAAGTTTCTCTCCGTTTACTTTGATGTTGGCTATTGGTCTGCTGTAAATTGCTTTTACTATGTTTAGATATCGGCCTTGAATTCCTGTTCTTTACAAGACTTTTAGCATAAAAGGATGCTGAATTTTGTCAAATGCTTTTTCAGCATCCAATCAGATGACAATGTGGTTTTTTCTTTGAGTTTGTTTATGTTGTGGATTACATTGATGGATTTCCGTATACTGAACCATCCCTGCATCCCTGGGATGAAGCCAACTTGATCATGGTGAATGATCGTTTTGATGTGTTCTTGGATTCGGTTGGCAAGTATTTTATTTAGTATTTTTACATCAATATTCATAAGGGAAATTGGCCTGTAGTTCTCTTTCTTAGTTGGATCTTTGTGTGGTTTTGGTATCAGGGTAATTGTGGCTTCATAGAATGAGTTGGGTGGTATTCCTTCTGTTTCTATTTTGTGGAATAGTTTGAAGAGTATTGGTATTAGGACTTCTTTGAAGGTCTGATAGAATTCTGCACTAAAACCATCTGGTCCTGTGCTTTTTTTGGTTGGGAGACTTTCTATGACCCTTCTATTTCTTTGGGGGTTATGGGTCTGTTTAGATGATCTATTTGATTTTGATTTAATTTTGGTATTTGGTATCTGTCTAGGAAATTGTCCATTTCCTCCAGATTCACCAGTTGTGTTGAGTATAGGCTTTTGTAGTAGGATCTGATGATTTTTTTGAATTTCCTCAGTTTCTGTTGTTATATCCCCCTTTTCATTTCTAATTTTGTTAATTTGAATACTGTCTCTGTGTCCTTTGGTTAGTCTGGCTAAGGGTTTATCTATCTTGTTGATTTTCTCAAAGAACCAGCTCCTGGTTTTGTTGATTCTTTGTATGGTTCTTTTTGTTTCAACTTGATTGATTTCAGCCCTGAGTTTGATGATTTCCTGTCTTCTACTCCTCCTGGGTGAAATAGCTTCTTTTTTTTCTAGAGTTTTCAGGTGTGCCATTAAATTGCTAGTATATGCTCTCTCCTGTTTCTTTTTGGAGACACTCAGGGCTATGAGTTTTCCTCTAAGCACTGCTTTCATTGTGTCCCATAGATTTGCATTATGTTGTGCCTTCATTTTCATTAAATTCTAAAAAGTCTTTGATTTCTTTCTTTATTTCTTCCTTGACTAAGGTATCATTGAGTAGAATATTGTTCAGCCTCCACATGTATGAGGATTTTCTGTTGTTTTTGTTGCTATTGAAGAACACTCTTACTCCATGTTGATCCGATAGGAGGCATGGGATTAGTTTGATCTTTTTATATTTGTTGAGGTCTGTCTTGTGACCAATTATATGGTCGATTTTAGAGAAGGTACCATGAGGTGCTAAGAAAAAGGTATAGTCTTTTGCTTTAGGATGAAATGTTCTATGTATATCTGTTAAATCCAATTGGTCCAACGTTTCAATGAGTTTCCCTGTGTCCCTGTTTAGTTTCTGTTTTCCTGATCGGTCCATTGAGGATAGTGGAGTGTTGAGGTTCCCCACAATGATTGTGTTAGGTGCAATGTGTACTTTGAGCTTTAGTAAAGTTTCTTTTACGAATGAGGGTGCCCTTGCATTTGGAGCGTAGATGTTTAGAATTGTGAGATCTTTCTTCTTGGTGGTTTCTTCCTTTGACTAGCAAGAAGTGACCTTCTGTGTCTCTTTTGATGACTTTGCGTTGAAAGTCAATTGTGGGGAGCGACGGCATAAACATCCTGCCCGCATAAGCATCCTGCCGGCGCAAACATCCTGCCGGCGCAAACATCCTGCCTGTGTGAAGTAAACAAGTCAGTGCGCAGGTGCTGGGTAGTTTACCATCGCTTGGTCTCCGCCTCTCCCGTTACATCATATGGCCTGATGAGCTGCAGCCAATCAGGGGATGACACGTCCGAGGCGGGGGTTGCAGCCTATGTAAGGGATGGGCTTCTGGGTGTTTGGTTCTCCGCTCTGTAGGCTTATGCTCTCCCTCTCAAGAGCATTAAAGCATTGCTGCAGAAGGATCTTGAGTGTGGCGCGTCATTCTTGCTGGCGAGACGGTAGCGTGGGACAGTCAATTTTATCTGATATTAGAATGGCTATTCCAGCTTGCTTCCTGTGACCATTTGCTTGCAAAATTGTCTTCCAGCCTTTTACTCTAAGGTAGTGTTTGTCTTTGACTCTGAGGTGTGCTTCCTGTATGCAGCAAAATGTAGAGTCCGGTTTCCGTATCCAGTCTGTTAGTCTATGTCTTTTTATTGGGGAATTGAGTCCATTGATGTTAAGAGATATTAATGAATAGTGATTATTTCTTCCTGTCATTTTTTATGTTATTTTTGTTTTTGAGTAGTTATCTTCCTTTGAGTTTGATGGAAGAAGGTTACTATCTTGCTTTTTCTTGGGTGCAGTTTCCCTCCTTGTATTGGAGTTTTCCTCCTATTATCCTTTGTAGAGCTGGGTTAGTGGAAAGATATTTTGTAAATTTGGTCCTGTCATGGAATATTTTGATTTCTCCATCTATGTTGATTGAGAGTTTTGGTGGGTATAGTAGTCTTGGCTGACATTTGTGTTCTCTTAGGGTCTGCATGAGTTCTGCCCAGGATCTTCTAGCTTTCATGGTTTCTGGAGAGAAGTCTGGTGTGATTCTGATAGGTCTTCCTTTATATGTTACTTGGCCCTTTTCTCTTACTACCTTTTATATTCTTTCTTTGTTTAGTACATTTGGGGTTTTGATTATTATGTGATGGGAGGTATTTCTGTTCTGGTCCAGTCTGTTTGGAGTTCTGTAGGCTTCTTGTATATTCATAGTTATCTCTCTCTTTAGGTTGGGGAAGTTTTCTTCCATAATTTTTTGAAGATATTTGCTGGCCCTTTAAGGTGATCTTCACTCCCATCTATCCCTATATTCCTTAGGTTTGGTCTTCTCATTGTGTCCTGGATTTCCTGGATGTTTTGGGTTACAAGCCTTTTGGATTTTGTGTTTTCTTTGACTGTGGAGTCAATGGTTACTATGTTATCTTCAGCATCTGAGATTCTTACCTCTATCTCTTGTATTCTGTTGTTGATATCTGCATATATGACCCATGATTTCTTCCCAAGGTTTTCTATCTCCAAAGTTGCCTCCTTTTGTGATTTCTTAGTTGTTTCTACCTCTGTGTTCAGATCTTGGATGGTTTTGCTCAGTTCGTTCATTTGTTTGTTTGTGTTTTCTGCCTGTTGGTTCAAGTTCTCCTGCATTTCTTTAAGTGATTTTCTCGTTTCCTCTTTATTGGCTTCTGTCTGTTGGTCCATATTCTCCTGGAGTTCTTTAAGTGATTTTTGTGTTTGCATTGTAAGAGCTTCTACCCTATTGATGTTCCCCTGCATTTCTTTAAGAGATTTGTTTATGTCTTTTTTTGTGTTCCTCTAGCAGCACCATGACCAGTGCTTTTAAATCCAGCTCTTGTTTTTCTGGTGTGTTGGGGTATCCAGGACTTGCTGTGGTTGGCGAATTGGGTTCAGATACTGCCATATTGCCTTGATTTCTGTTAGTAACATTCCCACGTTTGCCTTTTGCCATCTGTTTATCTCTGGAGTTAGTTGGTCTTGTTCTTAGTGGTTGGTGTTTGAGGCTCCTGTGAGCCTGGTGTTTGGCGCTGCTGTTGTAGAGGGCATCCGAGCTCCCGAGGTGGAGACCGGGAGGTTTCAGTTACTGGGCTCTCAGTTACCTCCTCAGCTCTGCTGGGCCGGATCCAAGTCTTCCCGAGGATCCCTGCTGGACCTACAATTGGCCTCCCACAGTCTCCCCCTGGCCTGCCTAGTTGCTAGCTCTTAAGAATCAGATCTTTTTTTTTTTTTTTTCCTCCACTGATCTGGGCTAGTCTGTTAGATCTTTATGGTGACCTGGGCTCCTCTGTTGGTTCTCTATGGTGCCCTGTTCAGGCCACCAGCTCCAAAATGGTGGCGAATCTCAGGACTCTGTCTAACCACTGGATTCCCTACAGGACTGGAGGTTCCTTTGTTGGGCTGCTAGAACCTAGATGGTAGTGCTCTCAGTCCACAGGGCTCTGTCATGTTAGCTGTCTGTGGTGTCCTGAGGCAAGATGTCAGCCTCTGGCTGTGCTCCAGGCACAGACCCACTAGCAGGTTGGTGCCCCCTTGGGTTGGCGCAGAGACCGCCTGCCGAGCTGATCTGGCTCTGGGTGCACTGCCGAGCTGTTGGTGCACAGACCTCCTGCCAACCTCCTTTGGCTCTGGGCGTGAGCAAGAGCCTGACCGGGTATTCCTTGCTAGGCTAAGTCTCTGTCCACGTACCTGAACCCAGCCGCCGGCAGGCAGTCCGCAGTGACCGGAGGGAAGATGGCAGCCAGCTGCAAGCCTGCTAGCCGGTCCCCAGCGGTCAGAGACAGCCTTTGAGCTGTAGGTGCACAGACCTCCCGCCGACCTCCTTTGGCTCTGGGGGCCAGCAAGAGACTAACCCGGGTATTCGTTGCTAGGGCGGCGTGATCTTTAAGAAGCCCTGTCTGTCTCCACGTTAGGAAAATGCTCAAAGGGGTCATGGGGCTTGTTCTGAAACCTACGCTGCATTACACGGTTTGAAGACTTGGACTCGATGCTGCTGCATCATGGCAACCTCTAGAAGGAGGTTAAGTGCAGCTTTGATCTCTTTCTCTTCTCTTATTTCTGAGTCTCTTGAAAGGGGTCTGTGGTGCTTTGGTTTGGATCTGGAATGTTCCTCAAAGGTCTATGTGTTAAATGGTGGACACCTGACTCAGCACTATGGTTTTGGAGGTGGTAGAAATGTTTAGGAGGAGGGCTCCAGTGGAAGGTTTTAGGTTGTTTGTGATTTATCCTCAAAGGGGATTATCTCAGACAGTTTCCATTCTTCTTTTTACTTCAAAACATTTTTTAAAAATTCTTAATGGATTCTTCTCTCAGACAATACATCTAAACCACAGTTTCCCTCCCTCCAATCCTGCTAGCCACCCCCAACCTCCTTCTCCACAGATCCACTCCCCCCTCATTTTCTATTCAGAAAAGAAGCAGGTCTCCAAAAGACGGCAGCCAAACAGGACAAAACAAGATACAATAAGACACCGTGAAAGGGATTGAACTTTTAATATGTAAAGACTGTGGGATTTTAACGTTATTTAGATCTTGGGGATGAATACAAGAGTAAGGGTTGAGGCTTACAAGTGATGTGTTTGTGTGTCAAGTTGACAAGGGATCAATTGTACTGGCTGGTTTTGTGTGTCAACTTGACACAGGCTGGTGTTGTCACAGATCAAAGAGCTTCAGTTGGAAAGTGCCTCCATGAGATCCAGCTGTAGGGCATTTTCTCAACTAGTGATCAAATGGGGAGGGCCCCTTGTGGGTGGTGCCATCCCTGGGCCGGTGGTCTTGGGTTCTACAAAAAAACCAAGCTGAGCAAGCCAGGGGAAGCAAGCCAGTAAGTAACATCCCTCCATGGCCTCTGCATCAGCTCCTGCTTCCTGACCTGCTTGAGTTCCAGACCTGACTTCCTTTGGTGATGAACAGCAATGTAGAAGTGTAAGCTGAATAAACCCTTTCCTCCCCAACTTGCTTCTTGGTGCAGGAAAAGAAAGATGAACAAGGCGATCCAGTAAGAGGAAAAGAGTCCCAAAAGCAGGCAAAAGAGTCAGAGGCACACCTGCTCCCATTTAGGAGTCCCACAAAAACACCAAGCTAACCGCATAACCAACACACAGAGGACCCGGTGCAGACCCACACAGGCTTCGTGCTTACTGCGAGCCGTGTGAGCCCTGCTCATTGGTTTGGTGGGCCATGTTCTCCTGGAGTCCTCCCACTGGAGGGGATGGAAAGGAGACCTCTAGTTTAGACTCTCTGTACATAATGTCTCTGTCCTTGCTCCCATCTGCCGCTGGAGGAAGCCTCTCTAATGACTACCGGGCATGCCACCTATCTAGGAGCATAGCAGAATGCTGCTTATGTCTCGATAGTTCTGAGGTGTGCAGGTTGCTCCCTCATGATGCACTTGCTGGCGTTTAGAAGACAAGAGTGAGCCTGAGCCTCTAGGTGGTGAGCCATCTCCCCAGCCTTCTCTTCCATGTACTCCCTTTGTCCCAGTCCTCAAATCAACATGACCAACACTCTACAGACTGAACCTCCAAAATGTTGAGATAAAATAAAATTCCTTTTTAAGGTTGAGATTCTTTGTTGCATGCTGTAGCTTGAATATGGGATGTACCTCAAAGACTTATGTGTTGACAGTTTGCTGCTATTGGAAGATGGCAGAACTTTTGGTAGTCAGGGCTTACTTAAAAGATAACTAATGTTTTGGAGGTGTTCCCTTAAAGAATGGATTGGGGTAGGTCTTGGGTTCTCTCTCTCTCTCTCTCTCTCTCTCTCTCTCTCTCTCTCTCTGCATTGTAGTTATTGTGAGGTGATCAGCCTGCTGCTATGATTCACTGTGTTTTGTCACAGACCCAAAGCAATGTGACAAAATAACCAAGGGCTGAGATCATGAGCGAAAGGCAAGCATTTCCTATCTGTCTTGTCTAAGGTATCTATCTTAGGTTGTCAAAACAATGGATAGAATGACATATAACTGAGTAACACAAATGCCACCTTTTATGATGTTAGTCTATGTATTATAGTAACTACTGACTTAGACTCCAGTCATGTATATTTGGGTTTCTTAAAGACTTTTTGCTTATTTCTGTGGATTGTCTCACTCAGATGCAAAAGCCCTAATATTTCAAGCCTGAAGACACCCCTTCATAAGGGTTCAGATGTTGACCTTTAAAAGCCAGAAAACGATCAGAATTCCGATAATTGTTTTTCCTGTTTTTTTTCTTTCTTTTCAGAAAGAAAAGCATTTTCCTAGCTGGTGCTGTCTGCTAACTCATACCCAGTTCCTCCAGGCTACATTTCTTGATAAATTGTAGTTCGTGTGTTTGCATTTTTAAGAAGTTTACGGAAAGTTCCCAAGGGAAATAATAATTGCAAGCATTAAAATCTGTACTTGAACCTGGGCTATACCTACTTCATTGGGCTAAGTCGCTGTCCCTCTTAGTATCCAAGTCTTGTATTATAGTCGCAGATTATGAGTTAATGCGAAGGAATCAACTTTGTCTCATGAGAACAGAGAGGCCCAAGCACCAAGCTTGGAGAGACACAGAAGAAAATACCTCCTGGAATCTGGCCATACTGTCCACAGCACTTTTGGGAGGCTGCTCCAACTGTGATTTCCTTCTTTGTTCTTAAAATTGAAATTCATGGGAGAAATTAGCTAACTGGCCATCTTTAGATCTTGCGTACCTCCAGGCTAGAGAACTACAGAGGCTCCTGTGTTATGGCACAGAAGGGAGTCAGTAATTTCCAAAAGGAAACTAAAAACAAACAAACAAACAAAAAACCAGAACAATAAATAAAAAATAACAATGTACCCTGCAATGGCCAGGGAAAAGTCTATCATTTTCCTTAAATGGTTCTTGCTATTTTAGTATCACAGAGAATAGCTCGTCCTGAGTGCAGACTCAATAGAAAGACGGTGCTGGTAGTCTGTTTCTATTACATTTTAAAAATGTATTGTGTATGTGCGTGCGTGTGTGTGTGTGTGTGTGTGTGTGTATGCATGCCTACTACAGTGTTTGTGGGGATCAGAGGAAAATTTACGGGAGTGGGTTCATTCTCTCCTTTAACCTTGTGGGACCCTGGGCATCTGAACTCAAGTCATCAAGGTTGTGTGCAAGTGGCTTTGCTAGCTGAACCATCTTGCTGGCCTGGGGATTTGTTTTAATTTAAAAGGTTCACGAACCAGAGGGAATAAATAATCAGTTCTATGATAGCATAGAGACATTTTTCTGTGTGTGTGTGTGTGTGTGTGTGTGTGTGTGTGTTTTTCCCTAAGAAGTGGGAATGTCTTAGGCAGAGCTGTTAACTTCTGAAATTACACTCTTGACATAACATTGCACTATTCATATTAGGAAAACATGGTAAGAATCACAATATTCTAACTCTAATTTCTGTGTGTTTACTCTTGTGAGCTAAGGGATTGTTTCCCTGACACCCTGTCCCCAAGACTCATGTGCTGAAGTCCTAACCCCAGCACCTCAGAATGTGACTATTTTGGAGATAGGATTTAAATCAATAAAGTTAAATGAGGTCACAGAGGTGGACCCTAATGACTGGTATTTTCATCAAATGAGGGAACACGGGCACAGGGACATTCAAGGAGAAAGAAATTGTATGAAGACACAAAAAAGGGACCAATGATTCTTTAAGTCTGCTTAGAAGGACTGTCATGTAGCAGCCCCGGCAAAAGCAGTATGAACTGGTCTAGCAAGTTCTTGTTTATCACAGCTCTATGCAGAAAGAATAATAGCTTCCATTTGTATATGCTTGATTCCAGCATCTCATGGGCCACTGAGGGGTTATTCTTGATACGCCTTCCTCTTGCCATCTGAAATGGTAGCTGTGGTGTTAGCTGTTTGCTGTGACCTAAAGCCCAAATATGGAGGTCTGTTGGTTCCGTGATGCTCTCATAACTTTCCACTCCTTTACTGGGAGTTGGAGAATTTTCTAGAATTCTGACTCTGGAAGCCAAGCTCCCATGTTTACCTATACTTTGCTTACAGCTTCACTCTACTCTTCTGCTTGATACTGAACGTTGTTGGGGATAGACCGGTGGGAATTGTACTGAGCAATGCACACCAATAGCATCCAGAATACTCATCAGGGTGTTCCTGTAACCCTGGGTGCTTTGGGGATGGGCTCTAGAGGCAGGGAAGGGATCAGCCTCTGCTCCTTTGTGCCAACCAAGTGGAGAATGGGTGCACTTTTTTAGTCTTCCAGTATAAATGAGAGCTATATCATGAAAAAAAAAAACCATGATTAAAATGGCCAGTATTGCTTGCCTAAAGGGCAGGCTAACACCATTGAGGAAAAAAAAAAGTCTTTTTTCTTTATTTTCTCTAACATATCATCTGCAGAGGACTGATTTAGGATGCACCCCCCCTCCTAGCCCCTTGATGATACCAAATTCCACAGATACCTAAGCTCCTTATAGAGAATATAGTGTTTTCATATAACCTGTGCTTAAGGCCATGCGTGATTTAAATTGTCTGCAGATCATGCACGTTGCTCAATACAATGCATATGTTATATAAATAGCTGTTATTCTACATTGTTTAGGGAATGACATATTTGGTGCAAATGCATTTTCCCACTAAGTATTTTCAATCCAGATGTGACTGACTCTGAAGACATGGGATATACAGATGTAAAGGGTCAACTGTGGGCTGAGAGAAAGTCTTGGTAGGTTAAGAGTTTGCTGCGTGAACATTAAGACCTGATGTGGGGTCCTCAGAACCCACACAAGAGCTGGTGGCACGGCACCCTTCTGCAACCCCAGCACTCAGGAGCAGGGGGCAGAGATAGGTGGATACTGAGAGCTAACTGGTTTCCCATCCTAGCCAATCAGTAAGCAATCAGTTCAGTGCGAGACCCTGTCTCAAAAACTAAGGGCAAGGGTCATGTCACGGAGGAAGACACCCAAGGTCAAAGGTCGACACATAAACACCAAGAAGTATGTGGAGAGAGAGAGAGAGAGAGAGAGAGAGAGAGAGAGAGAGAGAGAGAGAGAGAGAGAAACGAGGACTATATTTCATTATGGAAATCAAAAATTGGATAGTAACACCTTTTTGTCTACATTTGTGTTTTAGAAACTTTAAGTTTATTAGAATCCACATATATAATATCATTAATATTTTTTATAAGACCATGTTACTTTTAGCTCTTATGGAGTGACTTCTTCCACCCAGATCTACTAAATGCAGTCCATTGTGTCTCCACTCAGTAGCAGCCTCTTTGCCTAGAAAGCCTCTTTGAGACAGTTCTTCCCTTAAAAATGCTCGATGTTCTCCACGCTCAATAAAGGGAGCAAAATCAGAAGCTCCCCGAGACACAAGGAATCCATTCCTCTGTTATTTCCACCTGCTGCTTCCCCCTGTGTGAAGAGCCGGAAGAGAAGCGTTACTCTACTTGCCAGTGCCACGGCAAGTTCCCCTAGGCACCCCTGAAGCTGGTTGAAGAGGGAGCGGACGAGACAGGACACCGCTGGGCAGCGTGATCGGTTACATCTTCTTTCTATTTTGAGATACGTTTTGCTTCAGGTTTTCACTGGGAGGAACGAAGACTCCTTCTACCCATTATGCTCCAGACATAAATTAGAATTCCCATCGCCTGAAGGTTAAGGCTCCTTTATGGACTCGAAGCTATATTCTTCTCCTGAACCTAAAGCAGATCGATTCACCTTTCACAGGATGGGGGTACAAGAGGTCAGTCAGTGAATCTCACAGCAACGCTGAATCTCCTTCTCAGTTCTGTGCCTCCCACCAAAAGTCACTTGAGCATTTGTTAGTGCTCTCAATTTATCTCAATTGAAAATATTGATCACCTTCTAGACAATTAACAAGGGGCCAAGCATGTGGAATCTTAAGTATCTGAAGATTACGACCTTGTTGAAGAAACTTGACACTTCAATAGAAAACCATATAAGAGAAAATAAAAATCAAGACAAAATACATAGTAACCCCAAGGGACTGAAAACACCTATCATATGAAGACAGGTACACATTTTTTATGCCATACAGAAACTTGAATGTGGAGGTTCATATCAGCTTTATTTGTAATAAGCCTGAAATAAACTTATATCAGTTTTCTGTTACTGTGAAACATGTTAGTCTAAAATTTAATGATTTAAAGCAGCAAATATTTATATCACTGTACAGTGGATATTCTATGAATTTTTTTTTAAAAAAAATGCAATCTGTGATACAGGAAACAATACAGGCGAACCTGGGAATAATTGTGCGAAGTCAAAGGAGTCAAACTAAAAGATACAAGATTGAGTTTTGTCTTAAGATACACCAAGCAAGCCGGGCGTTGGTGGCACACGCCTTTAATCCCAGCACTTGGGAGGCAGAGGCAAGCAGATTTCTGAGTTTGAGGCCAGCCTGGTCTACAGAGTGAGTTCCAGGACAGCCCGAACTACACAGAGAAACCCTGTCTTGAAAACCAAACCAAACCAAACCAAACCAAAACAAAACAAAACAAAAAAAACACCAAGCAAGCTACTTGAAGAGAAAGGTCAGGCGTTATGTGGAACTGGTATTAGAGAGCTATGCAAAGGAGGCGGGAAGGACTTCTAAGTGGCATAGGGAAACTTTCAGAGTTTCTTGGATATGTATTCTTTTTTTTTTTTTTTTTTTTTTTTTTTTTTTTAAATTTTATTTTCTATATTCTATGTTTACATTCCAAAGGCTTTCCCCTTTCCCAGTTCCCACCCACCATAGTTCCCATAGTTCCTCTCCCCCCCATCTGTTCCCCAATAATTCCCCCTCCCCCCTCGGTTTCTTTACTAAACTGGAAGCAATCTTTACAGGCCCAGGGTCCTCTCCTTTCTTCTTCTTGGGAATCATTTGACTTGCTATTTGTGTCGGATATGTATTCTTTTCATTTTTGTTTGTTGTTTGTTTGTGAGAGGGTCTTACTATTTCACCACGGTTGGCCCGGGGACTCACTACATAGACAAGGTTGATCATGAACTCACAGAGATCACCTGCCTCTGCATCCTCGAATTCTGGGGTTTAGAATAAAAACTGGGTGCCACTAAGCCTTGCACTTGGACAGATCCTTGATCTTGCTTGTGATGCTAATTTTAGAAGTTGCAGACATGTTAAAAACTTATCAAGTTTTATGTCTTTAAAGGATGCAGTTTATTGCATGCCAGTTATACCCCTCCTCCCAGCAAACCTGGGAGGGTTTTGGGACAGACAAGAGAAATTGTTGTCTCGCACGCACAGTGCTGTTTTCCAAAACTCTAGTTTTCAGCTTTATCTCCTTAGCGACCAAATATGATTTACGAGTCTGGAAGCTTTATCCATTGATAAAGTTTTCATCTCAGAAGGGAATTACTAACACACTCTTTTTTTTTTTCTCAACAAAAAGTAATGTTTTGGGGACTCTGGGTTCTTATTCGGTTAATCAGTATACCGAGCTTGTGGTCCTATTAAATGTCCCTGTCTAACAATGTCTGTTGTGCTTTGTGGGTTCCAGAGTTTCCTCCATGAAGATGTTCCGTTATGCTATGCGCTACGGCCAGCATTTATGGCCTACACTGTGGCCTGGAGACGGTTGGCGCTCTGCTTTACTGCCCCGCCCCCATTCTCTCACGCAGTTCATCCAGGAGTTCAGCATTCACCGAGCAGCTGCCCCATGGGAAGTGGTAGCTGTGAGAGGGGGGGCCAGTGCTCCTGGTTCCTGCACTTAGACCTCAGTGAGACTTACAGTGCTGGAGAGTCATACTGTCCATTCTGGTCCATTCTGGTCCATTCTCCTCCATCTGGCCAGTTCTGTACCACAAATGCTCTCTATCCCCTCTGTCCGCCATTGCTACTGACTCAGGGTAAACTCATCACCTCTCACCTAATGTCATTTCCTAATTTTTCTCTGTCTTTCTCATGACCTCAAGCTAGTTTCTTCCCCATATTGCTGTTAAAATCACATTTTGAAACAAACTTGGTTATAGTTTTCTCTGATTTAAATTTTTAAATATTTTGTGTTCTTGGACAAGTTCATCCATGTATTCAATATCTCCTAATCGTAACTCTCTCTCTCTCTCTCTCTCTCTCTCTCTCTCTCTCTCTCTCTCTCTCTCTCTCTCTGTTTGTGTGGTATGCTAGTCTATGTATGATTGCATATGTGGGCACACATGTATGTAGTTGACCACGGAAGCCCAAGTCTGATGTCAGTCTGATGAATACCGTCCCTAATTGCTCGTCAGTGTATGTATGAAGGCAGGGCTTCTGTCTGAGCCCATGGGTCACTGTTTGGCTACTCCAGTCAGCCAGCTTGTCTCGCTGTCCCCCGTCTCTCTCTTCTGAGTGTGGGGTTGCAGGCAGCCTGCCACACCCACCAACATGGGCTCTGGAACCTCAGCTCTGGTCCTCATACTTATACAACCGTGATTTTACCCACGGACCTGTCTTCCCACCCCTGAAGTCGTCTTTGGTGGGTTCATATTACCAGGTTAACCACATCAATCATGACTTAACGGGGGTGGGGGTGGGGGGAGGGGTGGGGGGGCTCTCAATGTAGCCTCAACTTCACCATCTCAACTCACCCATGTATTCTGATAAATTAAACTACTGAAAGTTCCCTGTCTGTCGTGAATCCTGATGTGTATGTCTTTAAGCTCTTTATTTTGGCATGGAAATGACCTTTATCCTTTCTTTCCCTTTGCTCATTAAATTTCTCTGTGTTTTCTTCAAGATGCCATTCACCTGCAGTGTGAATGGAAAGCACCCATTCGGAAGCAGAGCTCAGCTGGCTGTCACACAGGCCACTCTTGTAACCCAGCTCATACTAAGATGCGCTGTGACTCAGTCTTGAGGAAGTAAACAGAACCTCATATCATATTTACACAGACTTCCAAAGCCATGTGACGCCATGGCTAATCTACTTCCGGGTTCAAAACAAAACCAGGAACTCCCCATATAAATGTCTCCGTATAGGTGAATCCAAAATTACGGTGCTGGCCTCAAAAGTGTTTGCGCCTCTTCTTTTCCAAATCAAAGGGACTTACAGATTTGCAAATGATAGATGTAACCCTCCTCCATTACTCCCTCTTCCCAAAAAATTACTTACTGTCATCTAATGGAAGAACACTCAAGCTCTGAGAGTACCTGGTCCACAGAAAACTTTTTCTTTGAACTTTCCCCCAAATTATCTCACACAAACCAAACCCCATTACAAAGCTCTCCATAATGTCCTCTGGGACTCCCCTTTGTTCACCGTGGCCCAGTGTCCCTTGCTGTAGTAAGAAAAATAGGCCTGACTTTGTTTACGTACAGCTATAGTCATGGTGGTGGCATGGTGGGCATCAAAGCATTTGCATATTTGATGTTTATAACAGACAATAAAGGTTTTGAGACCTTGAACTATTTATTATTTATTTATTTTTGTCACTTTCTGTACTAAGCATGGTGCCTGACCAGGTAATGAGCACATTTATAGAAAAAAAAGAATGTGTATTTTATGATTAAAAGCACACAATCAACAAACAGAAGATATTGTTTGAATAAAACATGTTATTTTGCATAAAAATGCCCTACATCTGGATCCCTTCCTTTGCATGTGAGGTGCCCTGTGGCTTTGATGCTGTCGCCTCTGGCCAGTTCCCACGGACAGCAGAGCTTGTGTCTTCATTTTGAAGTGATGATGGCTTGTAACGGACTTCCCCGGTTTCTCACAGTCCTTACCATTCCCAGCATGCATAGCTACATAGCCCACCAGGTGTGAGGATGCTGTTATTTGGACTCTAAATTACTGGAAATAAGTCACAGCGGGAAGGCAGATTAGGATAGCTTAAAGAGCAGGCAAAGAGAAGCTATGAAAAACTAGAGAGAAAATTGATTTCTAACTACAGTTGGATGTCATCCTTGTTTCTACTTCGTGGGTGATACAAGGTATGGCATATCGTGTAGTTGTTCTCTCTCTGGGGTTTACTCCTATCTGTGTATTACCAGGGCCCTTTCAACCTTAATATTGTAGATCTGTCTTATGCTTTAGTAATAAGTATGAAACCAAAATGGAATAAAGGTGGTAGGTTTTTTTTCATGGCTCTTACCTTATTTTAGTCTGTTGTAGCAGAATAGGTAAAAACATGGGGTTTTTGAGGTGGAGACACATGGATTGGAATACGGAATCATTCCCTTCTGAACAACGTGAATATTAAGTCACTTAGATTTTCTGAGGCTTAGTTTTGTCATTCATAAAATCATATCAGTAGTAACTACCCCACGAGAGTCAAAAGAGTGGAATGAGCTTGCATATGGAAACCTTTCTCTGCAAATAAAATATTCAGAAATTATATCTGTTATGAATGCAATTGGCTCCTTACTTTTTATTAGTATTTATAAGCAACACAGGGTAGAATGGTATTGCATTATATAACATAATATTAGTTTTATCTATTATGATTATACACTGTTTTTATACTATAGATCATAGCCAAAATATAATGGCTTACATTCTAGGATTTAGTAAAACTCACTAGCTTGGCAATAAACACTTTATGAAACTGGCTTGTGTGTGTTATATCTTTATCTAAAGGAAACTTCTAACAGAAAAATACAATAGGCTCTTTCTAATGCCTATCACGGAGGGAGTTTTAGCGATTGGACTGGACACCTTTCAAGGTTCCCTGTTGTCAGACAGAGAACAGTGAATTTGATAAACAGCAGGAGAGAATAAACCAAGTGGAAAAAGAAGCAGACATTACTCTGCCTCTGGGGCCAGTGGGGATTATTACCATAGCCAGCTGATGATGATGAACGGAAGGGCTGTCAACGTGTATGCTGCTAGGCGATTGGTGGTTGCAAGAGGCAGTTGGTAGCAGGGAAATGGGACTGAATGGAGCAGAGCAAGTGTCCGTGAAGAAGCAAGATACCATTGTTATTACCTAACAGCAATGAGTCCTGCGTAGGCACCAATGGCTGTGTTAGCTTTAGTCCCAACAATATGATGCATATAGTAGGAGGTGACTACATTATGGACCTGATTGGACTGAGAAAGACCTAGAATACTAGTGAAGCCTCAGGCTGAACACGTGGGGCAAGAATGTTCTCGGAGAAGTGTTGGGAAGACTCATTCTTAACATGAGTGGCACCATATGCTGGGGGTCTCAGAGGAGTAAAATCAGAGAGGGGAGAAAGCCAGCAAATCCAGACATTTCTCCCTCTCCTCCCGTCTCTCCTCCCCTCACCGCTTCCTGTCTGTAAGATGTGATCTGCTCTGTCCTGCCATACCCTCGTCATGACGTGAAACCCAGGCCACGCAGCGACAAAACCAACCTTTCCTTCTTCAAGTGTGTGTCAGGTAATTAGTCACAGAGACACAAAGGCTGGGTGTCACGTGTCATCACCCAAAGTCTGCAGGCGAGGAAAATGGAGCTGGAGTTGGTCTCTCCCTCGTCCAGTGGGAACTGAGGTCGGAGGCACGGCACGGCTCTTTGAGTTCTGGTTCATTTAAATGCATTCTTAGTCTCTGACTTTGCACTGTTGAGTTCCAGACAAGCGATTTTGATCATTTCCCATCTTTTCCTCCTTAAGATTGTTTTCCCCTAGATTTGTGAACATATGGGATGAGTAATGATAATTACTTTAATGTTTGTTTGCAAGTTCTACATCTGTTTCTATTTTGATTGATAGTTTTACTTATTAAGGGCCTTTATTTTTTTTGTTGTTTGCTTGAACGCTTATTAATTTTTGATTATATGCCAGACATTGAGAAGTTTGCTCTGGTGGCTTCTGGTTAGGGTCTCAGATAGCTCAGGCTGGTCTCAGATTTCTGATCGTTCTGCATCTACCCATCAAGTGTCAGAGATGGAGGCATGTACCAACATGCCTGGCTTACACAGTGTTGGGGATCGAATCAGAGCCTCAGGCACGGTGGAAAGCATTCTGCCACCTGAGCTACATCCTCCTGTCTTCCTCGATTTGTCTCATTGTGGTTTTGTTCTTTGAAAGAGGTCTTACTATATAGTCTTGACTAGCCTGGAACAACAGCAACAGCAACAACAAAATCTGCCTGCCACTGTCTCTAGGATCTTAGGATTAAAAACATATACCACAATGCCCAGCCTATTTATGATCTTAAAAAATAAATATTTTGGAGCTTTATTCTAGGACATATTTCAATTACTTTCCACAGTTTAATCTTTTTTTTTCTGATCACACACTTTATTTTTTCTTTTTTTTTATATATATTCTTTGGTTACATTCCAAGGCTTTCCCCTTTCCCAGTTCCCCCCTCACCATATGTCCCATAAGTCCTCTTCCCTCCCCCCATTCCCTGATCACACCTCCTCCCCAGCAACCACCACCATTTCTCTGTTCTGATACTCTCCTACAAAACTGGATCCAGTCTTTTCAGGACCAGGGTTCTCTCCTTCCTTCTTCTTGGGAATCTTTTGATTTGCTAATTGTGCCTTGAGTATTCAGAGCTTCTGGGCTCATTAATATCCACTTACCAGTGATTGCATTTCATGCGTATTCTTTTGTGATTGGGTTAGCTCACTTAGGATGATATTTTCCAGATCCAACCATTTGCCTACAAATTGCATGAATTCATTATTTTTAATTGCTGAGTAGTATTCCATTGTATAAATATACCACATTTTCTGTATCCATTCCTCCATTGAGGGACATCTGGGCTCTTCAGTTTAATCTTTGAGAGATGTGTTGTATGTGTGTTGCAGTTGATGATGACGATGACGACGATGATGATGTGGTGGTAATGGTGTTGGTTGTGACGATGGTGGTGATAGTTGAACTGAACTTGACCTCACGCATGACTAAACATTGACTTTACCACAGAATTATACTCTCAGGATTCAGACCTTTGGTAGAACTCTGCCCATCACGCATTATATGGCCGTTGTCTTGAAATTGGAGGGGCGATGGCTTCCAGCAGGAAACCCTCTAAGATGTGGACCTCTGAACAGTAGAACCTCTTAACACTGTGGTTGATGGAGTCACTTCTTTGGTCTGTCAGTGTCCCATCCAGGGTGATTAGGGGTGTCTGTGCTTCTCTTCAGGAAAAGCCATGAAACACCTGTTTTTCTGCTTGTATTTGCACCAGATTAGAGTTCATTCTAGGGCTGACTTACCCACTAGTGAGTCAGTACTTGAATAACACAGTTGATTAAACTGTGCATCATGCACCGAGGGTTTAGGGATACACTTGAAGCCCCTATCTTACACCGCTTTTTCCCCCTAGGGGTAAAAACCAAACCGAAATACAGCAACTCTTCCTGCCGTGCATGTGCTCCAGAGGGCACGCACACGGCCCTCCAGCAGCCCTTCCAAGGCTTCCGCTCACTCCGTCATGCACAGGCAGTGGCAGACCTCGCCGCGAGACTTAGTAAAAGTGATTAATAGCTAGGAAGATCTGCACAACACATTTTACGGACCCTCTCCCCTCCCTCTTTGCCCAAACTCCTGAGCCCTACAAAGTCCTCAACCCATCTTCATTACTCAGGAGACTATTGGTGTCTTCCTGGGTTGGTCCCTTCTGCATGGCCTTCTGGGAAGGTTTTCTTTTCTTTCTTTTTTTTTTTTTTTGTTTTGTTTTTTTGTTTTTTGTTTTTTTCGAGACAGGGTTTCTCTGTGTAGCCCTGGCTGTCCTGGAACTCACTCTGTAGACCAGGCTGGCCTCGAACTCAGAAATCCGCCTGCCTCTGCCTCCCAAGTGCTGGGATTAAAGGCGTGCGCCACCACCGCCCGGCTTTGTGGGAAGGTTTTCTAGACAGCGGGCTTTGTGTGGGTAGAGCTTACCCTATTGAGAATCTCCTTGGTGCCTGCTATCCGGTGAAACAATTGTGTGTGTGTGTGTGTGTGTGTGTGTGTGTGCCTGCGCGCATGCACGCGTGTAGCTGGAAGGAAGCTCTCACCTCTCTGATTGCATCTTTGTCAGCCACAGAAATCCTTAAACATCTTTTTATCACATTACTAAGGCTATGGCGCGAGCGAGCACTTGATTTGTGTCCCCTAAACACACCACACAGTTTAATCAACTGTGTTATGAGCACATAGATCCACTCCACATGGACTCAGCTCCCTTCTCATCCTGAGGTCTGTTGACTGCCGTAGAGCACTTGCAGGTACAAATGTATGTGCTAGCCTCGGATCTTTCAGTTAAAAACCTAGAAATTCTAGTCGGACAAGCTAAGGGAAAATATCCTTTCAGCTCCTTTAGCTAAATGTTCAGGAAAGGAAGCATTTCCAGGCATGGATATGATGCTGTGAAAGCTATGTGCCTTCAGTTCTTGGAAACATTTCTCACATAACTCTAGAATGGCGGGCAAGATTACTCTTGACATTAGAAGACCTTCATCCAGGTAGTTAACTACTTAAAGCATAAAGCTCATATAGTGGGTTTAATCCACACATCCACCAAAAAAAGAAAAAAGAAAAAAAAACATAGCCTTGTGTTTCTAGTTATGGTTTGATTACTGGGTAAAACACCATGACCAAAAGCATCTTGTGGAAGAATGCATTTATTTCAGTCACAGTTAGTGAGGGCAGGAATTCACACAGGGCAGGAACCAGGAGGCAGGCGTGCATGCAGAGACCATGGAAGAGTGCTGCTTACTTGCTCTTTATGGCTTGCTGGGCCTTCTTTCTTATAGAATCCATAAGCACCAGCCCAGGGATGGCCACCTCTACAATGGGCTGGGTCATTCCGCATCAGTCACTAATTAAGAAAATGCCTTACAAGCCGAATCTTATGGAGACATTTCCTCACTGAGTCTCCCTCTTCTCTGATGACTCTAGCTCTGCCAAGCTGACATAAACCCAGACAGCACACAGTGTATGGAAGTCCTCTAGTTGGATCAGGTTGACCATGCTGGTTCAGCCTCTTCTTACTTGATTTTTAAAGTTGAATGAGCAGGTCTGCTTCCTTTCTGTAGTCTCTCAGTGGGCGATGTCATACTGTGCCTACTAATCAGAGATCCATCTCTCTCTAGCCCTGTCTTTTCAGCTCTAGGTGTGTCTATCCAGTGTCCCACCTGTCACATTCAGTAGGCATCTGACAACTTCTGAAGGGTTTTGCTCAGTCTCCCCAGCTCCCTGCAACTCATTCTTTTTCAAGTGCTAGTAGATCTGGCTTCCAAATCCATCCAAACATAGTCACTTCTCCTGGGTCCCACTGGTGTCTCGTGCAAATACACATCCTATCTCACTGAGCTGCACCCTAAGACAGATAGCAGCCAATGTTGTATTATCTTTGTGTGTGGGGTGGGGGAGGTGGCTCTGGGCTCCCACATCCCAGAGTAGTCTTTTTAAAATTTGCTCTGTGTGTGTGTGTATGTGTGTGTGTGTCCCGCTTTAACAGGAATCACTGTCTATTCTAGGGTCAGAGGGAATGAAGTCAAGGGAGGATATTGACCAGTCAGTAAACCCTCAATGAGCGGCAGCCCATGCTTCTAAACTGTGGATGCTCTTGATAGAGACAGATTAGGTGGGGGACGAATTCTTTGTCTTTCTAGTTTTAAGGGGGACAGGTGACAGACCGTGAAGGGTGCGGAGAGTGATTGGTCATGGATAAGTCTTCCCACAGATTGAAAATCTTGATCTGATTTTAGAGGATCCATGGATGATTGAAGGACTGTGAGACATCCTGTGGGGACGCTGGGACAGAGGTGTGTCACTGTGGCACACTGGCCATTGTCCCATTGTACCACATAACAAGCCACTGTGTGTCAGGGGTCCTTCTTTTTTTTTTTTTTCAGGGGTCCTTCTTGTTCCCCAGCTTCAGAGACATGGTCTAAGAGCGGCATTGGTTAACCACTCCATCCCTTTTCAGATATTGTGCATTTTCAGAGACATCTGGGGGCTCAGGCCGCAGGAGACAAGGGTGGAAAAGGATGACCAGTGACTGTGTTTCCCGAGCGACGCTTTATCGGCAGCATGAATGAGCTTCCCCGGGAACAAGGCTACGATTTCCCAAGCTGATCTAATTCTGCTGTGTAATTCACAGATTTAAACGCATCCCCTCTCTTTAGGCGCTTCAATAAAACCTAAAGGATTTACAGTTCCTTCCGTCTGAAGGATTTGAAGTACTTTCTGAGCTAAGTTTCCGGTCTATTGGGAGCTTATTTGGACAATTTCTTAAACTCAGGATTTATGTGGTTAAAAATCCACAAGATTTCAAGAGGGCAATTTCTCAGGACCTTCTTCTCTGTGAAGGGTCCTAGTGCTTTGCTCATAGAGTGAACAGCTGTGCAAATCTGCACCGAGCCACATGGTAGAGCATCAGGTGACACTGAGCGACAGTTCAGACACACACACATTGGATTAAGTGGCCCTGCTAGCATCAACAAAAAGCATGCCTGTATGGATGTAAATCAGAAGGGTCTGTTGGGATGGCTGGAGACTTACTACCCAGTGCAGGTGAGTACAATAACTGGAAAAAGATTGGTTTTTGGTTCATCACTTTGATGTTCAATTTTGCTGCTTTAAAAATACTTGTGAAGTAAGAAGCAGGAAAATATGGAACTAATTTAAAAATTAAAAGATATCAATAAGCTAAAATGAAAAATAAGCCCCTGACTAAAAGGAATTATTGATTTCTTAAAAAAAAAGGATTCTTCTATTTTCAAGTCCGTATTTCTAAATGAAAACTTATGTTTCCATTTTCTCATGTTATTAACTTGAGATATCTGGTTATAACAGAATAGACTCCATCTCTCTTTTTATTATTTTTAAATCTATATTTGTGTGTGTGTGTGTGTGTGTGTGTGTGTGTGTATAGGAGAATTTGAAGGAGTCATTTTTAACCTTCTACCATATGGGGCCTGGGATTTAATTTATATATGAGGCATGACCACACGTGCCTTTATGTGATGAGGCATCTTGCTGGCCTCAAGAATCAAAATCAAGTCCCACCCCCTTTCTTTCAACAGGGCCTTACTATGTAGCCTTGCCTAGAACCCACAGAAATCTGCCTGCCTCTGACCCCAGAGTGTGGGCATTAAAGGCAAGTGCTACCACACACTCTCATGTGATATGATCTCTCTCATATCACATGAGAACAATGCCCCCATAGGCTCATATGATTGAATGTTTGGTCCTCAGTTGGTGGAACTGTTTGGGAAGGATTAGTGGGTGTGGTCTTGTTAAAGGGGGTGTGGCCTTGTTGGAGGAGAACCCATCTCCTCCTTTTTGGAGGAGGTATGGCCTATTTGGAGGAGGTGTGGCTTTGCTGGAAGAAGTGTGTCACTAAGGGTGGGCTATGAGGTTTCAAAAGTCCACCCCTTTTCCCGTCAGCTCTCTCCCTTTCTGCCTTTTGCTTATGGGTCAGAGGTAAGCTCTCAGCTTCTGCTCCAATATCATGCCTGCCTGCCCCCTGCCATGCTTTGCAGCTTGATAGTCATAAACTCTACCCTCTGGAACTTTAAGCCTCAGATTAAATGTTTTCTTTTAAAAGCTACCTCCGTCGTGGTGCTTTGTCCTAGCAGTAGAAAATAACTAAGTCTCTTTGCCCTTCCTCCTACCAATCTGCTATTATACATCTCAGGTTTTAATCAAATCAACATCTATTAAAATTATATATGTTAAGTGTGGTACATTTCCCATTTCTAGGCAGTTTTTGCCTTGCTAAGTGATTCCACTTAACACCATTCATTCTCCTGGAATCCTCTACACTCCACTCAAAAACAAAAGTCTCCATACATTTAGCCATCCTAACAAAGGGCTTTTTTTTCATATCCACTGGCAGAGACTCTCATTCTTACTCAAATACACAGGCCACACAGCAAGCTTCCTGGAACCTGGTTTTGCTGCTGTGTAAGGTTGGCTCTACTTCCCTTTAGATTTTAGTTTTACTTCTTTCTCGCCTTCTTTTAATTTTCTATTCTTAAACAGGGTCTTGCTGTGTAGTTTAGATTAACCTGAAACTCAGAATCCTCCTGCCTCAGCTTCCTGAGCACTGCGTGACAAGCAAACTCCACCATACTTGATTTTACCCCTGATTTGAGTGGGGGCTCGTGCTTCGGTGCAGAGTAGGAAGTGTGTTTTTCACAGATTAACGTGACTTTGTTCTTACTCTGTTTGTGGGGAAACCATGAACTGCACACACATTCCCACCTTGTCATGCGGAAGGGGTTACCCTAGGCTGCCCGCGGATTCACAAAGCCCCTGAGTAAGTTGAATTCAGTGCCGTTCTCAGCTTCTGATCTTTTTAATGTGGCCAACTGTTTTTATTCCTCTTAAATATCTCCTTTCCTCCCGTGGCTATGAATCGATATGCCTCTTTTCTTACTCAGTACTCGCAACACCTGGTCACCCCCTTTAATTAGGAGCCTCCCAGGCTTCGGTTCCCTTCATTTGCTTTTAGCCTTCCAATATCACCGAGTGCTTTCTCATGCACTGATTCTGCTTCTTCCAATTTCATATTTTTAACTGGCTTACTCTTTCATCTTAGTGGGGCACTGGAAAGGGAAAAAGATAAGCACGGGTTGTGAATCTGGGGCCCTTTACTAAAAGTCTAGACAATGTGTTTTTCTTTCACGGAAATCGCTTCTCCTCTTCTGTTTGTCTGACTTCCTTGGGGGCCTTACTGGGACTGTTAGTCACTAGAAGCATGTTCTTGATCACAGTGGTGGGCACGTCACACCGACGGCAATGAGATCAGGGAGGCAGGGAGCTAGGTTTGAGGTAAGCATGGTAAACTTCGGTTATATTTTGGCAGCTGTGCCTTTCTACAGTCAGAATACCCTTTTGTGCCTAAACCCCCTTGAAGCTATGGTATGGTTGTTCCTGTTAGACCAGAAACTTAGGCACCAAGGCAGACAGACAGTTGTCTCACATGTGCACCCACAAAGAACCAGCATCCTCAAAAGACCCTCACTTTGTTACAATCTCATTTGCATTGTGCCTTTGACTTTTTAAAAGGATCATAAGAAAAAAAAAAAACCCTAACAATGAGACCCGTTCGTCATGATTTGGAAAGGGAAAGCGTCTTCATATGCTATCTGTCTCATGAAGATCCTAAGAGCATCTTTAGACTCTGCAATGCAGAGCCCATTGGGACGTTATCAGCCTCTGGGGTCAGCCTGCTCTCATCGCTCTCTCTGGAATGCTGCGTCACTCTGCTTTCTTCTGCTGGATGAACTTCTGCCTAAATTGTGTCTTCTGTCTGAGTTATTTCCTCTAAGACAAGAGCCAAGGAAAAAGGTCCTCCTTGCAACACGACCGAGCAAGGGACAGCCAGGGTAACTGAAGCTGGGAGGAAGGGCAGCCTTTCTTGTAAATATCATAGCAAGCTGCTGTGGGTGCCAGTTTGGAAGTGGCAGTGGATTTGTTATCTCCAAATGGAGTAGAGCTGTCAGCCTGCAATAATGGCATCAAGCTGAAAGGAAGAACGAAAGAGCTAGGGTGTGCTAAAAAGAAAAGCAATGTCTGAGTCCCTGGGCCCAGCTGTCTTTGTCTCCCTTTCCTATGAAGCTAGAAAAGGCGAGTGAATAAATATTTCTTCCAAATTACAAGACCGAAATTGGTTTCTACTTCTTATCAGTTAATTCATCTCAACAAGGTTGTTTTATGGGGGTTGTATTGGGGTTCTGCTAAGAATATCTTGTCTCTCGCTGAGTGTAAATTGTCTACTTTATGTTTCTAGACTAGAATTCAATAGGAAAAATGTTTATAAAGAAGCGATGGTTTGGAGGGCTGAAACGTCCAGCTGTGTAATGTTGACCTATGGTGGGGATATTCTTGCTGTGGCACAAGGTGGCAGGGGCCACTGCGTGCCAAGACAGCAGATATGCTAGCTCAGGGTTGCCTACTCCTTAGAAAGTTAACAGGCCACAGCCCTCACATGCACATCTAAAGGAGTCACGTCCCAATGCTCTGTCTGTGGATTAAGATATGAATTTGGGGATTAAGTTTCTAACACATAAATGTCTAGGAGACACATTCATACCACAATTCAGAAATTTTTAGGGCAAATTCAGGAACCAGGGCTCATTTTTATGGAAAACAAATATAGCTCATTTAGTAAGTTATTGCTCTCTTAAAAGAAAATTTCAGGTATTAGTGAATGGTAACTAGACATAGGTGCCCAAAAGGCCACTAGAGCCAGCTCCTCTTATTCTTCACCCCGCCCTCTTTGGTGGCAGTCCTAGCTTCTCACAGGTTCTTCCTGTGTGCCAAGATAGAAATCCATTTCCCAGTGTCTTAGTCAGGTTTCTATTCCTGCACAAACATCATGACCAAGAAGCAAATTGGGGAGGAAAGGGTTTCTTCAGCTTACATTTCCACACTGCTGTTCATCACCAAAGGAAGTCAGGACTGGGACTCAAGCAGATCAGGAAGCAGGAGCTGATGCAGGGGCCATGGAGGGATGTTTCTTACTGGCTTGCTTCCCCTGGCTTGCTCAGCTTGCTTTCATGTAGAACCCAAGACTACCAGCCCAGAGATGGTACCACCCACAAGGGGCCCTCCCCACTTTATCACCAATTGAGAAAATGCCCCACAGCTGGATCTCATGGAGGTATTTCCTCACCTGAAGCTCCATTTTCTGTGCTAGCTCCAGCTTGTGTCAAGTTGACATAAAACCAGCCAGTACACCCAATCTAAACCAAGCATGGTCCTGTATCTACCAATGAACTAACCAAGTTCACATATGGCTTTGTATGCAAGTAGAAAGGAGCATGCACCCAAATTTGTATATAAGGCTGTAGATGAAAAGGAAAACATAGCAAGAATGTTCTCTTGAATGAGAGACATAGAAGGCATCTCCGTATGTCTAAGAGAGCATTCTTTATTCATCCAACATAATATTTTTATTGATTATTTGCAAATTCCACATAACTCACCCCAATCACACCCACTTTTTAGTCCTCCCAGGTCCATCCCTACCCATGTGACCTCTTCCCAGTAAAAAGAAGACAACCCCTCCCTCCTCACTCCCCTCCTCCCCTCTTTTCCCCCATCTTCCCCCTAGCTCCTCCCACTTCCTCCCATCCCCACCCCCAAGAAACAGTCTATATAGGAAGCCATTGAAAAAACTCTTCAAAATTGTAATGGAATGCTGAGGTGTAGCTCTCCACTATTGACTATTTCTGGGGAGGGGGCAGGGATGTAGGTGGGGAAGGACTCAGTTTTCTTAAAGGGGCTGGCCGCTGGGAGTTTGACCATGCTCCAGGGAGTATGTGGGCAACACAACACAAATGTGGACTTGGTATTTTTGATTTCTTGTTTTTACTGGGAAGAGGTCACAATGGTAGGAGGAAAGGACCTGGGAGAACTGGGGAAGTGATGTGATTGGTGTGTGTTGTATGGAATTTGCAAATAATCAATAAAAATATTAAGTTGGATAAACAGAATGCTCTCTTAGAGTCCTTATCCATCCCCATGAAGTTTTGAGTTAGGCAAACAGTATTTAATGTAGAGTAAAGACAGTTCAGAACTCCACCTTTGCTCCGGCATGCTTTAAATCATGTGCCAAAGCCAGAAAACGCTCTCATTGCCTCCAGTCTCTTCTCTAATGTGCTTATATAAGCTTTTCTCATCTACTATGGACAGTAAATGTGTAATTATATTTGGTAATCTATGCAAGTACCATGCATGTGAGTGATGGCGAGCTGGGGAAATTGTGAACTAAATCACAATTTATTTGTAATAGAGAAAGGAAATATATTCATTAAATGAAAGGGCTGGCTAGTCTCAGAGCTCTTGAAATAGAGTTCTAATTAATTTATAGATTTTAAAGGCCACTCTGACTCAGCCTCATAATTTGAGTAATAAAACTCTTCTAATGGTTTTACCGCAGATTTATAAAATAAATGAGCAAACTTAATCAAACCACAGTGCTCAGTCAATACAAACGTTTCTGTTGTCAGCAGTTTACTCTATCAATTGGGAGATTTAACCATGAGTTTGGGTGGCTCCGTGGCTCCTGTTCCTGGAACTAATTAGCTAGGTCTTCATAAAGGCATTCTTTATAGTAAATTCATGAAGGCATGTCCTTAGCTATCGGCTGAAGTTTAAAAATATAATTCTTTCTTTTCCTTTCTTCCTTCTTTCCTTCCTTCCTTTTTCCTTCCTTCCTCCCCTCCCTTCTTTCCTCCTTCCTTCTTTCCCTTCCTCCCTTCTTCCCTCTTTTGCTGTCTCCCTCCCTCCCTCCCTCCTTCCCTCCCTTCCTTTTCTCCTTCCTTCTTCCTCTTCACTAGATCTTATTTGCAAGAACAGTTTTAGGACCACTAGGAAATTGAACAGAAGACAGAGTGATTTCCATATCTCCCCCGCTTCCACTATGCATAGCCTCCCTATGTCAACATTACCTACTGCAGCGACACATTGGTTATAACTGACAGACCTGCTTCTCATGTAGCAATCATGATGTATATTCTATGGGTATAGTCTATGTCACATTAATGGCAGCTACCCGCCATTATAATACAAAAATAGTGTTGATATCTCTCTGGAAACCCTTTCTTCTCTTTTCTTTTGATAGAAATGATTTCCTGAAAGCTCTATAGAGATATTAAAATAATTAAAAGAAGTGCAATTAATTAAACATAAAAGAGTTGATGGTTTCATCATTCAATGTAACATTTGTTAGATTTAATAAGTTTACAGAAATCTGCAATTACTTAACAAGTTTTGTGAATCTGTGCCTTTACCTTGCAAGTATTTATAAGGCAGGCAAGGTCATTAATTTATAATTAAGTGACTGTAGAGTTATAATCTGGAGAGGTGACTTGCTTGTAGTTTGTAGTTGCTTCCTTGAAGAAATAGACCAGATCATTCAAAGTAACTACAGGCTGCCCTTCTTTGGAAGAGAGGCAGCGTGGAGGCCATTTGACTCTTGCTCCCTACCTGAATCCACAAGCAACTGAATTTGTCTTCCGATTGATAGTGGATCACATCAGAGATAATGGATCTTCAAGAATCTGTCAGGATTCTTCAAGTAAAATGTACACCTACATAGACACACATAGTTGACATAAGTTCTGGAGTACCATGTACCCTATGTATCTATGAAGCCCAGAATCTTTACATCAGGGTCAGCCTACTTATGTAAAAATCAAAGGCATATATGTTTCCCTAGAATACATGTATCGAAATGAACCTTCAATTGAACCAAAGAGAACAAACGCATGGTGTAATGTATAGACTTCAGAAACATATGTAGGAATTTAAAATCTTCATTCACAAGACAATGGTTTGTATTAAAATGAGTCCAAAATGGAGGGAAAAATTTGGAAAACCTGGGACGTGGCTGCATTATCTCTTCCACCAGAGGGCGGTAGTGTGGTTCTTGGAGCCCTGAAGCTCCTAACTGCCTTTGCAGTGAAGTTGAGATGGTGCTCATTGCTAGGTGATTTGCAAACTCTTGTACAGCTGGGATAGATTGGATCAGGCATTTTAGGGTCACACAGACTTCAAAGGTCACAAAGACTACAAAATATTCCCCAGTCTCAATGTCGGTGAAGAGTAACACAATATTGGAAGGAAAACAATCACGATTTCACCCAGTGTTCAAGGTCAGACCCGATCTCTGCTTCCTGGAAGCCCCTGCTATTTTAGCCTGAGGTAGGGTAACCGTATCTGAGAGAAATCCAGGAAGGCAGAGGGTGGGGGAGTGAAAGAGAAGGTCACAGCATGTAGAAGAAAACTTGTCTCTAAAACCAACCAGGAAGATTCAGTCGTTGACTGAGCGTACGAGGTTCAGGCTGGGAATGAGGGTCAGTTCTCGGTTAATCTAGTTCATGTTTTAGGTCAGACAGGAAGAGAAAGAGGCTATGGATGGCTGGGCTGCTCCAGTGTGCAGAAGCTGAGCATTTCACTCCCATCTGCAGTGTGCAGTGGGGATGAGGTCAGAGCCCATTTAAATCTTATCTCCTAAGTCTAAAGCCTCAGAGGGATGCCTCAGCCTCTCTGAATTGCTCTGTGCTCTGGTGCCTGCCATGTTCCATGGATGTTCTCATCTCTAGGTGGGCGATTGTGGAAGGACCAAAAGCTTTGGGTGGCTTCCATGAGTAGGAGGAATGTGTGTATCAAGGTGAGAACTAAAGAAACCTACCGGGCTGGCTGCCTGTGGGGCTCGCACCACCATTAAAAGGTGTCACATTTGTTCAAACAGCAGGAGAAAATTGGCAATAAAAACACACATGTATGTATGTTTCTTTAAAATTATATTCTGAGTTGTAATGTATAACAATAGGTAAGACACGAGACTGTGAGACACAGCTTGCAATTAAACCTCAACAGAAGTAATCATCATTTTTAAGGAATGGAAATTTAGAAAAAAATGATTTTTACCACTTACCTTTATATTGTGCAGCACTGATCATAATAAAAATGTGAATGTAGAATTACTGGTGTTTTGTAGTTCATGTGTGCATATGTATCTCATTCTTCCCTGAACAACTGAAACACAGTTAAAGGCTTAATTCAGTTCTTTTCATACACACACATATCACCAATACTTGCTATTTTGAGTTTACTGATGAGTAAGAAAGACATGAGAGGAGAAAAAAGCATTGGTTGGCCGATCAATCCCTTTCCTTTTGTGTCACAAGTTTTATTGTCATTTCTAGATAATGCAGAGCTCTAATGGGAAGAGAAGGGGGTATGGAGCGATTATTTGGCTATTCAGGGTTTGTCAGTACACCCCTATTCTTGTTCAATTTCTTGTTCAATTCCTATTCTATTCCTTGTTCAAAACAACCTAGTTCAAATGCAAAACATGGGCTATCCCTATCTCCAGTCACTCTGAGATGAGTTGATATAGAATGAGCACAGAATCCCGCTGGGCCCAGGACCCTCGGGACTCAGGCAATACTCAAAGGCAGTTCTGGTTATCTGTTGAGAGCTGTGGTGTGGTACTGTATAGACCCGAAGTTTCCTGAAGATCCCACAGTCGTATTAGAGATCCTGTTGACTGTTCAACTTCAACTGAGTAGAACATCAACAGTGTCATTGTGGAGAAACTGGATGTTGCAGGTTAAAAAAGCAAAACTCCCCTGGGCTGCTTTCATCCTTTTGCTCTTTCCTTTGGTCTCTGTGTGACCTGACCTCCCAGTGACTATTAGGTAGGTAAAACTCCTGAAATGTGCAGCTGAGCCTGACCGACCTCTGTCCTGCACTGACCCTAAGGTAAAGAACACTAAGACATTCGAAACCTGGAGAAGATGCGCAAGTGCTTCACTGTTACCCACTTTCCTCACACACTCGACAGAGGGCTTAGTAGATGCACTTGATATAGCAACCCCATTCTTGCTGGAAAAGTTGTTCTCCACTGGTACATGGCAGGACATACCATCCAAGGTCATTTGAATCTGCTGTTCCCGGATGACTGTCATCCATATTTGGCTAGATGTTTCCTCATGTCCTTTAAGAAAAAAGTCATGATTGACACCCAGCAGCCATCGAGGAAGAGACAGCTTGCACAGGTGAGACCGGCATTGTAGATCGGAGGATTCAGTCCTGAGGCCTCTGCCAAGAGCCTTCCAGTTTCTGCCTCTGGATTGGGAACACCCTCAGCCACAGGGCGCCATCTCCAAGCAGTGCAGGATGCCAGCTATACACCCAGCAGCCAGTGAGGAGGAAACAGCCAGCACAGCCTGCATCCAGAGCTGATCGGGGCCACAGAGGTACATACCCAAATACAACTACAAGAGAGTGGGTCTCGGCTGCCATCTTTGCTTCTGTGACTGTGCAACAGATTGGTAGGCAGGTTTCACCAGAGTAGAGGATCACTTGGGACACACCACACCAGGACTCCACCTGCACCCAGGACCTCTGCAGCACCACAGCAATTTGTGCCAGGAGAAAGCAGCTCACCAAGGGTTGCTGAGATAGGCCTACAGGCACACACACAGGAGGGGCAAGCTCCAGCCAGTGACAGCAGGACCAACTAACACCAGAGATAACCAGATGGCAAAAGGCAAACGTGGGAACGTTGCTAACAGAAATCAAAGCAATATGGCACCATCTGAACCCAATTCTCCCACAACAGTAAGTCCTGGATACCCCAACACATCAGGAAAGCAAGATTTGGATTTAAAAATCACAGGTCATAATGCTGATGGAGGGATTCAAGAAGGACATAAATAACTTCCTTAAAGAAATATAAGAGAGCTGGGCGGTGGTGGCGCACGCCTTTAATCCCAGCACTTGGGAGGCAGAGGCAGGCGGATTTCTGAGTTCAAGGCCAGCCTGGTCTACAGAGTGAGTTCCAGGACAGCCAGGTCTACACAGAGAAACCCTGTCTCGAAAAACCAAAAAAAAAAAAAAAAAAACAAAAAAAAAAAAACAACCAAGAAATATAAGAGAACACAAGTAAACAGCGAGAAGCCCTTGAAGAACTAAGAGAAAACACAACAAAACAGGTGAAAGCATTAAACAAAGCCATCTAGGATCTAAAGAAGAAGGTAGAAACAATAACAAAATCACAAAGGGAGACAACTTGTGACATGGAAAACCTAGGAAAGAAGTCAGGAATCATAAATCCAAGCATCAACAACCGAATACAAGAGATAAAAGAGAGAATCAGATGCAGAAGATACCATAAAAAGCATTGATACAATAGTCAAAGAAAATGAAAAATGCAAAAAGCTCCTGACCCAAAATATCCAGGAAATCCAGGACAAAAAAACAAGAAGACCAAACCTAAGGATTATAGGCATAAAAGAGAGTGAAGATTTCCAACTTAAAGGGCCAGTAAATGTCTTCAACAAAATTATAGAAGAAAACTTCCCTAACCTAAAGAAAGAGATGCCCATGAATATACAAAGAAGCCTAGAGAACTCCAAATAGATTTGACCAGAAAAGAAATTCATCCCATCACATAATAATTAAAACTCCAAATGTACTAAACAAAGAAAGAATACTAAAAGCAGTAAGGGGAAAAGGTCAAGAAACATATGAAGATAGACCTATCAGAATTACACCAGATTTCTCACCAGAAACTATGAAAGCCAGAAGAGCCTGGGCAGACGTCATGCAGACTCTATGGGAACACAAACGCCAACCCAAATCACTATATCCAGCAAATCTCTTAATTACCATAAATAGAGAAACCAAGGTTTTTAATGACACAAACAAATTTACACAGTATCTTTCCACAATTCCAGCCCTTCAAAGGATAATGAATGGAAAACACCAAAAAAGGGAGAGAAACTACACATAAGAAGAGAAAAGAAAAGAAAAGAAGAGCAAAGAAAAGAAAAGAAAGGAAAGTAATCTCCTTTCAACAAACCCAAAAGAAGATAACCACACAAACATAAAAATTACATCAAAAACAGCAGGAAGCAACAATCACTATTCCTTAATATCACTTAACATCGACGGACTCAATTCCCCAATAAAAAGACATAGACTAACAAACAGACTGTATTTGCAAACAAGACCCAATATTTTGCTGCATACAGGAAACGCATCTCAGTGTCAAAGGCAAACATTACCTAAGAGTAAAAGACTAGAAAACAGTTCCCCAAGCAAATGGTCCCAGGAAACAAGCTGAAGTAGCCATTCTAATATCAGATAAAATAGACTTTCAACCAAAAGTCATCAAAAATGAAACAGAAGGCCACTTTATACTCATCAAAGAAAAAAATATCTACCAGGAAGAACTCTCAATTTTTAACATCTATGCCCCAAATACAAGGGCACCTGTATTCATAAAGGAAACCTTACTAAAGCTTAAAGCACACATCGCACCCCACATAAATAATTGTGGGGGACTTAAACACCCTACTCTCTTCAATGGACAGATCAGGGAAACACAAACTAAATGGAGTCACAGTGAAACTAACAAAAGTTTTGGACCAAATGGACTTAATAGATATCTATAGAACATTTCATCCTAAATCAAAAGAACATACCTTCTTCTCAGCACCTCATGGTACCTTCTCCAAAATCAACCATATAATTGTTCACAAAACAGACCTCAACAGATATAAGATGATCAAACTAATTCCATTCCTCCTATCAGATCACTATAGAATAAGAGTGGTCTTCAATAGCAACAAAAACAACAAAAAGTCCACATAGACATTGAAGCTGAACAATTCTCTACTCAATGATACCTTGGTCAAGGAAGAAATAAGGAAAGAAATCAAAGACTTTTTACAATTTAATGAAAATGAAGGCACAACATACCCAAATTTATGGGAAACAATGAAAGCAGTGATAAGAGGAAAACTCAAAGCTCTGAGTGCCTACAAAAGAATCTGGAGAGAGCATACACTAGTAGTTTAACAGAACACCTGAAAGCTTTAGAACAAAAAGAAGCTAATACACCTAAGAGGAGTAGAAGGCAGGAAATCATGAAACTCAGGGCTGAAATCAACCAAGTTGAAACAAAAAGAACTATACAAAGAATCAACAAAATTAGGAGCTGGTGCTTTGAGAAAATCAACAAGATAGATAAACCTTTAGCCAGACTAACCAGAGGGCACAGAGACAGTACACAAATTAACAAAATTCGAAATGAAAAGGGTGAAATAACAACAGAAACTGAGGAAATCCAAAATCCTACTACAAAAGCCTATACTCAACAAAACTGGAAAATCTGTATGAAATGGGCAATTTCCTAGACAGACACCAACTACCAAAATGTAATCAGGATCAGACAGACCATCTAAATGGTCCCATAACCCCTAAAGAAGTAGAAGTGGTCATTGACAGTCTCCCAACCAAAAAAAGCACAGGACCAGATGGCTTTAGTGCAGATTTCTATCAGACATTCAAAGGAGACCTAATGCCAATATTCTTCAAACTATTCCACAAAATAGAAACAGAAGGAACCTTACCCAACTCGTTCTATGAAGCCACAATTTCGCTGATACCAAAAACCACACAAAGATCCAACAAAAAAAGAGAACCTTAGACCAAATTCCTTTATGAATATCAATGCTAAAATACTCAATAAAATTCTTGCCAACTGAATCCAAGAACACATCAAAACAACCATTCACCATGATCAAGTAGGCTTCATCCCAGGGATGCAGGGATGGTTCAATATACAGAAATCCATCAATGTAATCCACTACACAAACAAAGTCAAACAAACAAAAAAACCCACATGGTCATTTCATTAGATGCTGAAAAAGCATTTGATAAAATTCAGCATCCTTTCATGTTAAAGGTCTTGGAAAGAACAGGAATTCAAGGCCCATACCTAAATATAGTAAAAGCACTATACAGCAAACCAGTAGCCAACATCAAACTAAATGGAGAGAAACTTGAAGCAATCCCACTAAAATCAGGGACTAGACAAGGCTGCCCTCTCTCTCCCTATCTTTTCAATATAGTACTTGAAGTACTAGCTAGAGCAATTAGACAACATAAGGAAGTGAAAGGGATACAAATTGGAAAGGAAGAAGTCAAACTATCACTATTTGCAGATATGATAGTATACTTAAGCGAATAAAAAACTCTACCAGAGAACTCCTACAGCTGATAAACAACTTCAGCAAAGTGGCTGGTTATAAAATCAACTCAAGCAAATCAGTAGCCTTCCTAGACTCAAAGGATAGACAGACTGAGAAAGAAATTAGGGAAATGACACCCTTCACAATAGCCACAAACAATATAAAGTATCTTGGTGTGACTCTAACCAAACAAGTGAAAGATCTGTATGACAGGAACTTCAAGTCTTTGAAGAAAGAAATCGAAGAAGACCTGAGAAGATGGAAAAATCTTCCATGGTCTTGGGTTGGCAGGATCAATATAGTAAAATTGGCCATCTTGCCAAAAGCAATCTATAGATGCAATGCAGTCCCCATCAACTGGAGGTCAGCATGCAAAAGAATGCAAATTGATCCATTCTTATCTCCTTGTACTAAGCTCAAGTCCAAGTGGATCAAGAACCTCCGCATAAAACCAGACACACTGAAACTAATAGAAAAGAAACTGGGGAAGACCCTGAGGACAAATTTCCTCAACAGAATACCAACAGCTTATGCTCTAAGATCAAGAATTGACAAATGGGACCTCATAAAACTACAAAGTTTCTGTAAGGCAAAGGACATTGTCAAAAGGACAAAATGGCAACCAACAAATTGGGAAAAGATCTTTACCAACACCACATCCGACAGAGGGCTTATATCCAAGATATACAAAGAACTCAAGAAAGTAGACTCCAGAGAGCCAAATATCCCCCCTTAAAAATGGGGTACAGAGCTAAACAAAGAATTTTCACCTGAGGAATATCGAATGGCTGAGAAGCACCTAAAGAAATGTCCAACATCCTTAGTCATCCGGGAAATGCAAATCAAAACAACCCTGAGATTTCACACCAGTCAGAATGACTAAGATCAAAAACTCAGGAGAAAACAGGTGCTGGCGAGGATGTGGAGAAAGAGGAACACTCCTTCACTGCTGGTGGAGTTGCAAGCTGGTACTACCACTCTGGAAATCGGTCCGGTGGTTCCTTAGAAAACTGGGAATGATACTTCTGGAGGACTCCGCTATACCACTCCTGGGCATATACCCAGAGGATTCTCCAGCATGTAATAAGCATACATGCTCCACTATGTTCATAGCAGCCCTATTTATAATAGCCAGAAACTGAAAAGAACCCAGATGTCCCTCATCAGAGGAATGGATACAGAAAATGTGGTATATATACACAATGGAGTACTATTCAGCCATTAGAAACAATGAATTCATGAAATTCTTAGACAAATGGATGCAACTAGAAAACATCATCCTAAGTGAGGTAACCTAGTCTCAAAAGGACACTCATGGTATGCACTCACTGATAAATGGATATTAGCCTAGAAGCTTGGAATACCCAAGACACAATTCACATCAAATGATGCCCAAGAAGAAGGAAGGAGTGGCCCCTGGTCCTGGAAAGGCTCAGTACAGCAGTGTAGGGGAATACCAGGACAGGGAAGTGGGAAGGGGTGGATTGGGGAACAGGGGGAGGGAATAGGGCTTAATGGGACTTTTGGGAAGGGAAGATCCAGGAAGGGGAAATCACTTGAAATGTAAATAAAGAACATATCGAATAAAAAATGCAAAAAAAAAAAAAAAAGAAAAAAAAAGAAAATGTCATGATTGTATAGTGACACTTATACTTAAAGAACACAAAGCATGTTGGCCTCAATCTTCCATCTTGACTGCTTATGCATGTTTTTCAAGATCATGCTGAACTTCCAGTATAAGGTACAAATCCAAAGGTAAGCTTATTAGGAATGAAGAGATGACAAACCCATCTTAAATTGCATTTAAGCAAGTGCAGGGTATACCCCACCCGGTTGGATGGGGGTGGGGGTGGGGGGACATTGTACTCTAAAAGAACCCTGCTTTCAGAGTTGGCCTTCAGCGCTGCTGTGCTTAGAGTAGGTACTGAGGTGAGAAAGCTGGTTGGACAGACTGTCTGGGATCTTGCTTGACCGCAATCCTTTCAGGAATACCTCATCTCTCCCAGACCTACACACCCTACCCTCCAACCCCCCCAACCCCTGCAATAAAAAGTTAGAGGTGCTAAAGTGATGAAGACCACATTTATCTCAGTCTGACAAACCTCGATTTGATGCTGTCTGTGTGTCAGGTGCAAACATGGATCATCATTGAATGTCATACAAATATCACCTAAGACCCAGACGATCACCTCTCCCAGGAACTTTAACTCTTCATATATAACACACATACCTTCTCTCTGAACTTCATGCTCATAATCCCAGCCTCCTCTGAGACTCAGCATCCCGCAGCCAATCAGCACTGCAGGCGTAAGCCATCCACCACCGAGTCCTTTGCTCTGGTAATGATGTTCCCTTCTTCTGGGTTCCATGATGGTGAGTGGCCAGCCCCTCCCACCCTTTGCCTTTATGTCACGTGCCTTCAGCTGATCAACTGTATGGAGACCAGCTTTTAGTTATGCCTTAAGCTGAAGTTCCTTTATGCACCCTCATTGCCCAGCAGTCACAATGATCCATTAGTTTTCCTGCGTACAATGGTCTGACTTCTTTCCCAAGAATCCCCTAGGCTACCCTGACTTGTAATCTTGGAGGAATGTAAATATATATAAAATATGACAAAGCATTGAAAAGGTGGAAAGTAATCTATATTAAAACTAGAATAGACTTCATGTTTGCTAAATTTCGACTTACCCATTTATTCCTATAATTTACTTTTATTTTATGTGAATTGGTGGTTTACCTGTATGTATGTCTGTGTGAGGATGTTGGATTCCCTGGAACTGGTGTTTTAGGCAGTTGTGAGTTGCCATATGGGTGCTGGGACTTGAACTTGGATCCTCTGGGAGAGTAGTCAGTACTCTCCATCTGCTCAGCCATCTCTCCAGCCCTGCTTATCCATTTTGATCCATTTTTTTTTTTAAAAAAGGAAATGAAACACACATACATATATACTGAGAGGCACCTGTGTGTTCATTCCTGTTTTATTCCATTTCCCTTAAACCTACAGAAGCAAACACATCACAAGAGGGCATCCGATCCCATTACAGATGGCTGTGAGCCACCATGTGGTTGCTAGGAATCGATCTCAGGACCTCTGGAAGAGCAGTCAGTGCTTACCGGTTGAGCCATCTCCCCAGCCCAGCATTTGGTGTTTGTCCTTACTGTTATGGTTCTTATGATGACTGTTCATGGACTTTTATCTGTAGTTTATTACTATTATTATGAACTTTAAAAATTCCCATAAATAACATCACATTGTAGTATAGTTTCAACCCAAACTTTCTCCAAAGATGGTCTATTAAAGACCCAGTGGCTAGCTTAGTGCTGTTCAGGGGAACTAGAACCTTTAACTGGAAAGGTCTACCAGGAAGTTGTCTAGTTCTTGTCTCCTTCAAGGGAGCTAATGTGACCCTGTGCCTCCCCCTTTCAGTGCTCCTTCCTGGGTATGGGGTCAGCAGGCATGTACTCTACTTAGATATTCAACACATTCTCCTCCCATTGAATGGTTCTTCATTAGAGCCTAAAAGCAATGAAGGCAATTGATTGTGGACTTTAAAAATGTGAGCCAAATAAAACTCTTCTCTTTTAAAATTGATTATCTCAGGTGTTTTGCTCCCGCAGTGCATAGCTGACTAATACAAATGGTGTCTGCCGTGCTTCATTTTTATCAATTTGTAGCCAGTGATTGGATTAACTGTACTATGGGCCTGTTTTCTGCCCAAGTCTAAAGTTTATCCGCTGTACAGTTTTTCTTGGTTCTGTTGTATAATATGGACTCTGGAACTGGCTCTAGCTTCTAGGTGCTTATTTCCTTAAAACGTGCAAATCAACACTCGCAATAGACCCAAAGTTAGGCTGCAGGTCTTATTGATGTTTTAAGATGATTTGGAGAAATATTGGGATTTTGGGATTTTGGTGGTCCCATAAACAAATATAATGTGGAATTATCTCTACTAGAGTTTTTGGTTTGTTTGTTTTTTTTTTTAAGGAACCCAATGCCTTTTGTAGTCCATTTCTTTCTTTCTGATTCTATTTTATCCTTTTGGAGTGATCTCTTGCTTTTCTCCTTAAGAATTTGGCTGTACGCGAGTAGAAATATATCACGTTTGTCCTTTGGGGATGGTAAATGTCACTTAGCATCTTCAGAGTTTGTACATGCTGCTGTGCCAGTTAGAACATCCTTCATTTGAAAGGCAGCATCCCATTGAGGATCCCACATGTTTGTTTATCTGTGTGATTGTTAGTGGTGCTTGGCTTGCTCTACCTTCTAGCTATTGGGAACAGTGTTGCTAGAATGCCTATGCAGCTACCCACTCCCACCGTCTACTTTGTTGCTGTTTCAGAGGGTGTATATTGACAAAGTAGAATAGAATAAACCCAGGTTTGTGTTTGTTGTTGCTGTTGCTGGTATACTGTTGCACATTCTTATGAACAGGGTAATAGTATACAAGAGTCTCAGAATCTACACAGCCTCATCAGCACCTGCTATTTATGATTATTTTAGCACTTTCAAAGTGATGTCTCCTTGTGGTTTTGATTTCTGTCTCCTGGAGTGCTGGATTTTATGACCTCTTCTAAATGCTTGTTATTATTTCTTCTAAAGGAGCCAGACATCTCAAACCATAGACTGTTAATGAACTCAGACATATAGACACATCTTCTGTATGAGAAAATCCAAATATATATATATATATGGATATATATATATGGATATATATCCATATATATATATATATTAGTGAGAAATTGATCTGGGCTATACATATGGGCTATGGATATACATATATACACATATGTACGTACACACACACACACACACACACACACACACATTATCAGAAAGAAAGAAATGGAATACAAAAAGGATTGGGTTCCTAAACAAAGAAACAAAAATTCTAATAGAGATAATAATTTCACAGAATGTGAATATAAGTATACATATAAATATATGTGCATATATGTATATGTGTACACACATATATGTATATATATACATATGAATGTATATATGTGTATATCTTGTAGACAGAAATTGGTCTGGGCTTCTCTTTTCCACAGTGTTCTTTCTGTGAGCTTCCGCTGGAAGTTGGCATGCCTCAGGGAGCCTCCAGGGGCCATCAGAAGGGTGTGGGCTTGTTTGGCTTTTGCTTGGAGCCCTTAGAGTAGTAAATTGGGAAACAGCTTTGGACTTCCTAAGCAGAGAATTCCAATAAGAAAACTGTTCAGAAGTTCTTGTTAATTCTATTGAGTGGTCTGAGCAACACTTAGGTGAGCAAAATCTTAACTCTTTCATGTCGTATAAACTTGATTTGACTCCAAGAGAATGATCTGAAAGACCCAGAGCTCTGGGATCACTAGCTGGTTAGACAGTCTTTAATCAAAATCTAGGAAGGGAGACAAATATTCCATAGTAGCTACAGGGTCAGACACTATGTGGTGGCTTGTAAATTATGTATGATTTTGTATTACTAAAAGTAATTTGTCAAGACCACATAGCTAATAAGTGCCAGAAACATAAATAAAACCTAGGTCCAATTCTAAACTGCTGTTCCCAAAAGCGTCCATCATGCATGGCACATAATTGTGCTTATTTTCATGGTGCTCCCTTTAATGACCGAGACCCTTTCTGCACAGAGCAAATGGATGACCTTGGAGTCCTCTGATACATCGAGGAGTTTGAGACACTCTAAAAGCAGCCCCATGGAGAACCGATGTTGATTTTGGCAGAGGCTTATTTAAAACTGAGTGCTCCTCCATCCATGGACTAGGGCTCCGGTCCATCGAAGTCACAGAAACAGGCGTGGCATACTCTTGTTGACTGGGGGTGGGATTATTGAAATTCAAAGCTCAGGAAAAAAAAAAAAGAAAAAAACCCCAGGACTTTCACCTTTCAAATTCTGTGTGCCTGAGTTGGCTATAGCAGGAGAGTTGACAGGAAGATAACACTGTTTATGGGGCTGTGCCCAAATGCCACCTCGTTTCCCTCATTTTATTTGTTGACCAAAAATAAAGCGTTTCAAACATATTAAAAATATAAAACCTGCCCTCTGATAACCCCCAATGGCTCGTCATGTGATATAAATGCCCGGGAGCACCCTTTGTCTAAGGATTCCACAGTGCTTTATACACTCATTAAGTCTCGATCCATCTGTTTCGCTGTATTTTATTGCAGGGGAATGGAACCACCATGGAAGTCACACAGTGTCGGTGTCGTGCAGCGGCTCGATGGGGGCAGGGCGTGCTTCAGAGTCTGAGCACCCGGCCTGCTCATTCTGACTTAATATGCACACATCAGATAATGGGGACCATATCGGCTAACATCATGAGGAATTTATTAAGTTCTAGACTCTACATAAATTCTCATGAAGATAAATACTCATTCGCTGCCTATCCTTCTCAAATCTGGGACGCAAAAGCTGTTAAAATCAGATGGAAACGGGGAAGACCAGCGATATCTAATTAGTAATCTGCCCTGAGTTTACAGTAAGTCCTGGAGCTAGGATGAGAGCCAAGAAGAGCCTGTGTTTTTACTCAGTGTGGCGCTAGCTCAGCCTGCAACAGACGGGCTTTTTTAATTTTATTTTTTTTTAACATATTGGAGTTTCATGAACATAGGGAAAACAGCTATTTTGCTTTGATATGTCTGAAACATCATATCAATTATGAAATCCTTGGTTGCAAACAGAAACTGACTCTGGATGAGAGAAGGGGAAATGGGACTTGGGGTGGGACGGAACATAAGTGCTAAGGGGAACTGAAGTCCATGGGCTGGGTGAGGAGCTGGGCGTTACGTCCTTATTCGCTCCACAGCATTGCTGCCCGGCGAAGTAGTGATCATCTTGTCCACACCTCAGAACTCAGCCAGAGGAGAGTCCAGCCGCCTGAGCGGGTATGTCAGGCCCACCTCTAGCTCTGGTGCTTCAGGATGCAAGTAGATTGTGCATCCTCACAGCACCCGATGGGGAGGAGGAAAGAATTCCCAGTGGCATCCACTTGCTGGGAAATGAGGGCTGGACAGGATGTGCTGCCCACACAGGATTCCTAAGACACGGTGTGATGGGAGACGGCCATTCTAGACGGAGTAGGATGAGGAGGAAGGGTAGAGGGCCGTGGGACCAAAGGGCTAAGAAAGACACCTCACTGGGGACGAACCTCGGACAGCGTCTCTCAGCCACCACAAACTGGTTAACCACATTAATTCCACAAGAAACAACGCAACCAGAAGATAGAGTGAGGGCGGCAAAGGAGGGGAGTCAAACGGAAAACGAAAAGGAGGCACGGATCCTCACATGGATTACATTTCAGAGTCAATAGAATTTATATTAATTTCGTAGTCATAATGTATGAAGTCCGAAGGAAACTCCAATTCCCCAAACTCCAAAAGGCAGTCCAAATATCCAGAACTGAGCTCAATTTGCACTATAGAAGGAGTTCTAAAGGTTAGAGAAAAGCCAGCATTCCTCAGGAGCATTGAGCCGTGATTCCCCTCCACCAAAAGGAGTCATTGCTCTTACCCCTGGCAGCCCGGACAGATGGTCACCCATGGCACCTATCACCTGCGCAGACGCCGGTCTCCAGGACCCCTCAGTATCACAAGTTCCAATGACACATTTCAAAGTCCATGCTGGCGTCCTAACCCTTTTCACACCGCCCCACCCCTCCCCTGCCCCACTGCTCCAGCTCACAGGGTCCCCTCAACTGTCCAGCTACTCAATCTCTTTAACCCCGCTCTCCTCTCTGTTTCTGATATGCTTCCCTCACTATGTTCTTCTCTCTTCCCTGCTCTTCTCCCCTCTTGCAGACAGACAGCCCTGGCCACGTCCTGGCTGATGGTTTAGTGTTGTTGCTTAATGTTGTTGTTGTTCCCGGGTTTCAGCACCATATGATGGGATATAAAAGAGAGAAAGGGTATTAGTGAGTGTGGCACAGCGGCGTGGGGGGAGGGGGGTACCTAAGCGGGCACATGCCTAGGCATCCCTTCCCCCTGAAGGACTGCACATACACCAACATGGTATAGAATGCAGTTTATTCAGGGAAGAGGATGAGAGTCAATGGTATAGTGGAGGCAGAGAGAGAGAGAGAGAGAGAGAGAGAGAGAGAGAGAGAGAGAGAGACAGGGAGAGAGAGAGAGAGAGAGAGAGAGAGAGAGAGAGACAGGGAGAGACAGAGAGAGAGAGAGAGAGAGAGAGAGAGAGAGAGAGAGAGAGAGAGAGAGTAGAGAGGAGTGGAGGCCGGCCATGACCACGTGGAGAGAGAGGGGAGGAGAGCCCAAGAGGGGCAGAGAGGTGAGAGTGCAGAGAGGTAAGAGGATGAGAGAGAGGAAAGAGAGAGCGAGGAGGGGCAGGCAGCCCCTCTTATAGTGGGTTAGGTATATGGGGCGGGGCATACCTGGCTATTGCCAGGTAACTGTGGGGTGGAGCTTGGACAGAGTACCAACACTGGCTACTGTCCATATTCTGTCTACTTCTTTCTTTTCCTCTGCTCTGGACCCTTCCATATGACTCTGACTGTTCTCACTCTTATATCTACAATAAAAAACCTTACCCTTAACTATATCATGGAGTGGTCGTATCTTCAGTGTATACATGATACACCAAACATTTCTCATGGCTTGCAGGTCTCTTACTCTTTATAGCAAGGCTGTGGGAGCAGAATGACTGTTGTCAATGCATAGATTTAGAAAGACATGCAAAAAAATTCTGTATGCACAAAGGGGTTTCTGCTTTGCTTATGGCCACACCGCACTCGGTAGAACCAGGAGCTGAAGAGGGAAAGGCCATTTGCCTCTAGAGCCTGCACTCTTAACGCTAAGCTAGATAAGTGAGATAAAGTGCGTCTGAAAGTCAGAGTCACAGAAAACCAAGGCACAATGGCTGTGTGAATGGTTTGATCCTCAGTAGCTGTTTTTTTCTTTCTTTTTTTAAGTAGAAGGTACATTAGCGATAATATCACTGCATTTCACACCAGTGAGAACAGGAGAGACCATCTGACCTGCTCAGTTCACAGGTGAGAGCCAACGGATGCAAATCTGCTCTATTTAGGTATCGTTGCTAAAATTCCTTCCGTGGGAAAGAAGTAAACAACACCTCTCCCTCCTCCTAAGGTCCTAACAACAAACCTACAAACCGAGGTGTAATGCCACCAAGATCGTCCTAGGGAAATAGTTTTATGTACCCCTGACACAAGCTAGAGTCAGCTCAGAGGAGGGAACCTTAAATGAGAAATGCCTGGAAAACTGGGCTGTAGGCAAGCCTGTGGGGCAGTTTCTTAATAACGGTTCATGGGGGGAGGGCCCAGCCCATTGTGGGTGGGGTTACACCAGGGCTGCGGTTTTTGGGTGCCCACTCCATGAAATGGAAACCATAGCTGACACTGCTTGGGTAGCCAAGAACTAGAGACTCGATAGCCCAGAGACCTAGGGGAAAACCTGCCCCCCCCAAAAAGAAACAAAAAACCTCATCAATAAAGTGACTCCTAATGATATTCTGCTCTACTCATAGGTCAGTGCCTTATCCAGTGAACGTCAGAGAGGCTCCCTCTGGCAGCAGAGAGGACCAGAAGCAGAGACCCACCGGCAGACATTATGCTTTGGGAGAGTTTAAATGGGAGGTGTCCATCAAATGCTTCCCCTCAGAGCTCAGGGAATCTGGCAGAAGAGGAAGTGAAAAGATTATAAGTATCAGAGGGTGTGGAGGACACCAGGAGAATCAACCAAGCGCGATGCGAAAGACCTCACAGAGTCGGAATGAGCGAGCACAGGGCCTGCCAGCGTCTCCTGTTAGCCTAGAATCTTCTGGGACTCCTGACCACGAGAAGGAGCACATCTCTGACTCTTATACCTGCTCTTAAGACTCTTCTCCTGGAGGCCCCTGGTCCCGGAAAGGCTCAGTGCAGCAGTGTAGGGGAATACCAGGACAGGGAAACGGGAAGGGGTGGATTGGAGAACAGGGGGGAGGGAAGAGGGCTTATGGGACTTTCGGGGAGGGGGGATCCAGGAAAAGGGAAATCATTTGAAATGTAAATAAAGAATATATCGAATAAAAAAAATAAATGATTAAAAAAAGGCTCTTTTCCTCTTGCAAGGTTGCCAGGTCCAACTTTGATACGATAGTTTTTGTTTCATTCTCTTACACCTCATTTTGTCCTGTTTGGTTGTTATCTTAGAAGCCTGTTCCTCTCTAATGAGAGGCGGAACGGGAGCAACTCTGGGTGGGTGGGGAGGAACTGGGAGGGGCGGAGGGAGGGGAAATTATGATCAGGATATACGGTGTGAGAAAAGGATCTATCTATGTTCAATAAAAGAAAAAATGCGGGACAAAAAGAAGCAAGGAAGCAGGCCGAAACGACGGGGATCAGGACAGTGAGCAGCGCCCCTCCGCTGCGCCGCCATCTGCCTCTGTTTGGATGTTTCCCCCTTCGCTTCCTCTGATGAAGGATTGTGAGATGGAAGGGTAAGGGAAATGAACTCTTTTTCTCCCCCACGTTGCTTTTGATCGTTGCCCTTTGTCACAGCAGCAGAGACCCTGAGACAAGAACCGACAAGTTCGCTAGGCTCTCTTACACAGCGATGGGTAAGGGTCACAGCAGGAGTGCTGGCGACTTTTAAGCAGTCACTTTGGAAGGCACGTGAGTGGGGATGATGCCCACGTCATGGCCGGGTAGATGGATCCCCTTCCTTCATCCCTCCCTGTGTCCTCTGGCTCCTCCCTGAAGAGCAGGTGCAGTTAGGGCAGGATTGCATACAAGGCGTTTGGAGGGGTGACTGGATACTCTAGTGAGGGTCCCAGCGTCCCTAGCCCCCGTCTTTTGTAAAGGAAGGAAGTCAACGTGTCCAGCTGTGATGATCCTTTGTGAGCAAGCCCAGAATAATTCCTGAAGATGATGGCGGTTTGGTTGGGTAGCATAGTCTATAATTACAAACATTAATCTGATCAGAGCCCTTCCAATATCCCTACCATTACATGAAAGCCAGAGAGGCTAATACCAAATCGTGCCAATATCATAAAGAAGATGCTGGGTATCGTGGGGTAGAAGCTACAAAAATGAACTTAGAAGTAAATGTTAGCAATTCTCTGCATTCTTGTGACACATTTATTTCCAAAAGTTCAGTAAATGTGTGTGGTGTCCTCGTACGTGGCTTGGGTGAGCATCGGGGCAAACCTTTACTCTCTCCACTGCCCCATCCTTCCCCATTAGCGTCTCACACTGACTGTCCCGCCTGGCTCACACTGCGTCCTGAGAGACACCTCGAGACCCCACTCCAAGGGTGTTTCTGGTGTTTATTTTAAGCTCTGCAATGATTTCTTTTCTAAAAAGAAAAGGCACTTTAAAAAGTTCACTTGGATAAGCTGACTTGAAGGTCTCATACTTTACTCTAGAAATAGTCCTGTATCTTAGGCTAAACTGTGGCTTTCCAGGGAGGTACTGTCAGGTCATGGCTGTACTCTCGTCCCGGCAGCTGCCATGCCTCTGCTGAGGTATCTGATATACACAGATAGGGGAGAGACAAACCCAAGACAAAGGAGCTCTAAAACCCCGGTCTGCGCTTGCTGCATGAGTAACAAGATGGTGCAAACAAAGGCTCTCTCTCCTCCATCCCCCCAGTTCCTAGCTTGAGTTGGGGCCAGGTTTCCTAAGTCCCAAAGCTCCACATCAAATCCTCCTTGGAGCAAAGCTATGCACCATCCTAGAGCACCAGTCTGCTCTGAAAATGTTATAAACATGAGCACATCCTCTCGTTCCCCAGACTCTCCCCTTCCTGTTGGCTGCAACCTGGAAACCCTTGTAAGTAGAGAGCCCGGTCCATCTAAACTCCAGTTCACATATCAAACTAGCTGTCTCCCTAGCAGTGGCTTCTCTGTCCTAAGAATACCATGTCAGAATCAGAGACAAGTACATTGGTTTCTTCCCTCACTGTTAGAATGTACTGACTAACAATAAATTCACAAGAATCTACAGCTTCAGAAGCAGAACTTTGGCAAATCTCTACGTACTTTGGGATTCTGGCCCAGGCTGGTTCCTTCACTTCAATCTTAATTGCTAATATTAACTATCATATCGCACATCTCATAATAAATAGGTGTCTCTGAATATGTCTGGTTTATATAATAGTACAAGCTAAAGAGGCTGTAGCAGGGCTCAGGAGATCTTGAAAGTGGGCTGAGAGTCTGCATTGATATTGAGTCAGACCACTGCTGAGAGGGACTACTGGTGGCAGGTTTAGAGAGAAAATTCCAGATGCAAGGTGGGAAGCATCAAATCAGGATCTGAGAGCAGGAAATGGACAGCCAGGGCAAGATGGCTGAACAGGTGGACGGATGGACAGGTAGTGAATAGGCGACCATTAACAGTAGAGTACCGAGGGACAGTCTGGGAGTCCTAGGTCCTTGACCATGGTAGTAGTGGGTGCTCCTCATGTCATAGGGCCAGGTAAGGCTACACCCTTCCCTTGGTCTTGTGTGTCTGCTAAGTTCTTGGGCATGGCTTCCCTTATATAATTTTAGTATGTGCCACTACTGTCTCAATTTATTCCCACGAAACAAAGAAGGGGGTCTCCATTCCCCCCTCTCTCTCAATGGTTTTCATAAGTGTCTATTTCATCATTGGTGGGTATCACATTTAACAGTTAAATACATTTAAATAAATGTATAGGAGGCTGCAGGACAGCAGCACTGACAACTAGATAATCATCCAACTAGGAACCAGCCAACAGGTGACTGTCTACGTAAATTACAGCTCTTGCTTAATCCTTTGATGTGATCACCTTCTGGAGTGGGGGTGGGATGGGGAGGAGGAGCCTGTTGGTTGCATGGAAATATATTAAGGACAAATCTTCTGATATCCGTTCCTAGAGGTTTCTTTTAACTGGATTAAGCCTCTAATCCAAGGCCAGCCGAAGTTTGTGGCCTCCAGCATTAAAGCTCTTCCTGTCTACCAGAGCAGATAGTGCAAGCTTCACATGGGGCCTCAGAGTCTGAGTATAGCCCACTCCTATTAAACTAGAGCTGCTGACCTTTGCAGGAATAGAAGCGATGGGATCCAACTGGTATTTAGCTGCAATGGCCAAACAAGTGCAATTGGGACCTGATGTCCATGCAAGGTTTACTGAAGTGTCAAAATCTTCACATACTTTCTGATAAACCGATCCTCCAAAATCTGTCCCATTATTTACATGTGTGTAGCTGGAGGTCCCCAGTCCTATAGGCGACTGCAAAGTTCCTCCTGGTCAACTTTGACTCGGCACTGCCAAAGGTCATTGGGTGACCCAGCAAGCCAGCCCTTATAACCAAAGACAGCTGACCCGTAGATGACGACGGGTCCAGCAAAATCAAAATCAACAACGCAGCCAAGGTTTTCGTTCCCTCCTGAGAGCAGACTTGATTTCACCCACTGTTCTTTCCTGTGTTTGGTGAAAAGGTGGTGTCAAAGGTCAGTTTCAAACCTTGACAAATCTGGTCTTCAGCTGCAATCTCTGTCCCCAGAGTGTTATCGGTGTCCCATTCTCTGTGAAAGTCAGACCCTACTCACACCATTGTACTTGGTCTTCAAGGTCCCACTGACTTTACCAGTGCCTGTATTAGATGAGCCAGACATTGAACATTCCACACCGATGTGATGCATGACTTTGTTTTCACATCCAGATTCGCCAAGCCAAAGCCAAATCCTTTGTTGAAAAGACCTCTGGCAGTTTTGCCAAGGTCAGCATACAGTGGAGGGATACATATTGGCCGTGGGCATACCGGTACACAACACTCAGTGGGGTGAAGTCGCAGGGGGCGGGTGTTGGGGGTGGAGAGAGGTGATCTGTGTGGGTCCTGAGGGGCACTGCCACCACCGCTCTGATCACAGCTGGGGCCACTCCACTATCCGGAACTTGTGCTGCAGCCACTGCCGCTGGAGGGTGAAGTGAAGGAGACACCGTTGCCCGGGAGTTCCACTCCCAGAAATAAGTCATTTATCAATCTGCGCCAGATGGCTGGTTTCTGACACAGGCATGGTTTCTGGGTCTACGCAAGGGCTGCAACCAGCCTTCTTCCTCAAAATGAAATCAAAACTGCTTGTGAAATGGAGTCTCCTAGGGCACAAACAGTCTCAAAAATCAGTTTTATAAAATGTGGACTTAGTGTGCAGTGCAGGACATAGTCTGATCTCAACAGTGGCTAACAGTTATTAGGTATAGACTAAGCAGCCCTGTGTCTCGTTGACCTGCAAAGAAGGCTGTGTATTGCTTTAACTTTTCCAGGGGACAGACCAGAGCGAGACTTCTTCAAAGCTCAACTCAGTGAGACCAGTGCATGTCTTGGGCTTTCTTATAGAGCACAGGTGAAGGATTATCCACAGGAATGTTGGAGATACCCAAAAAAAGCAGGATCAATGCAAAGTCCCACCCCATCATGGAAGATGACCTCAGGAAGGTGGCATTATCCAGACCCACTTTCAATTAACCTTCCACGTCCTGTCCACTCTAGTGTCTCCCAAGATCGCTTACAGCGGGAGGAGGATTGGAGGAATAACAGCAAGAATCTCAGGTGACGCCTTCCTGAGTCTCCTTGGGAGTGTTAATAGCTTCATACCGTTACCGTAGGACCTGGCTACCACTGTGTTGCTCTGCTCTGGTTGCCATGGATACTGGAGGGAAAGTCCAAAATGGCATCATGTTATGCCCGGAGAGGGGGAGGGGGAAACAAAGAAACAGAAAACCACCATACAGCATCACACAAGATCACGGCAGCGTTAGTATTCACAGTTGCAGGTGGAGTGACATCTTCACTGGTCCAGTCCTCCAGCTCCCAGACTTTTGAGGGGCTTTCCTGCAGGAATTCCTTCTGTGTTCCACCTCCTGTGGCACCTGTGCTACCCAGAGACATGCTGGTGACTCTCTGCAAGTGCCTGGCCCGGGGGTTGGGGTGGGGTATGGAACTACGGTTTACCCATTGAAATAGAATCCAGACACTGGGAAGTGTCACAGGACATCCAGGTTGTCAGCAGAATTGAGAACAGTGGCCTCTTGCTTACATGGGACCAGCTTTGTATCCAGGCCACTGCACTGGAAATGGAGAGACAGGGTAGAGGAATGCTCTGCTATTTCCACTCGGTTGCCAAGCAGCAGGAACTCTCTGGAAAGTACTTCCTTGAACCATAGCGCTAATCTACAGACGGGCATCTCTGAGGACATCCCTGGCATGTATAGAAAATGCAGTGGTACGTGGCTATGCATATTTTTCTGTAGTGAGAACCCAAAACTTAATGTTTTTTTTTTAAAGATTTATATTTTTATTTATATGACGAGTACACTGGAGCTGTCTTCAGACACACCAGAAGAGGGCGTTGGGTCCCATTACAGATGGTTGTGAACCACTAGGTGGTTGCCGGGAATTGAACTTAGGAACTCTGGAAGAGCAGTCAGTGCTCTTAACCAGTGAGTCATCTCTCCAGCCCCCCTTTAATGGGTCTTAAGGAACTACCTCCACCCCTATCCCGCCTCTCTCCTCAGGGTGAGCTCTCAGCCTTTAGCTCTTCTCACTTGCTGAATGGGGGAGGGAGGGTTTTGGGACAGGAGTGACTGAGAGAAGTCCATTTGCTCTGCCTTGCTAACCAACTGCTCCTCCCCAGGTTCAACAAATATACGCCATACACCTGAACCCAGCAGAAAGGGCATGGCTTCAACAGACACCCTTGCTACAGGAGTTTAATTAAACGGAGAAAAGGCAGGTTTGCACATCTTCCCGCTAGTCCGCCCCATTTGTAGCAGAGGCTATATTACCATTTTAAAACAGCCTTGGGGAAAACAAATTCTTCTTAGAGAGAATGACAACGTCCGGGGGAAATAGGAGGAGTGGTAATGGAGGGTGTTGATTTAATTAATTTTATTGCCTATCTGCATGGCCAGGGAGCAGGTAAAACGACCAAACAAGACGTGCCATTTCGTCTTCATGATCCGCACATTCAAGTCTGTAGGAATTTACTTAGTTGTGGAAGCCACTGTGTAAGGCAAGAAAAATGGAGGTACTGAGGCCCTGGGACTGAATTCCCACAGCACTGTGAAAATAAACGTTGAGGGGCAGGTAGCTACTGGTTTGAGGTCTCGGAATGCCCTTGACTGGGGAGGTCACCTCCATGGGAGAGGCAGTGAGGGGGTGTGTTTCCAGTGCAATTGGGGGGCAGTATTATGTCTGCCTCAGGTACCCTGGACTTACATAACTTATATTGATCGATCCTAGGGTCTGTCTTTTTCAAATTCGTGCTCCAAAGTGGTTTGGTTAATTAAGTCGCCTGCGTGTCTGTGTATCCTAGAACACCCCATTTCGTTTCTAACATCTTTGGGAACAGCAGGAACCTGCTCCCCCTTTACTTGTAGGGGCAGAAGAGCCACAGGCTCCTTTCTTCCTTCGGCTCCTTTTGTTGCCAGGACTTCCATCTGCCCTCAGGAGAAGGCTAGGAAACCCCGCGCTGCATCAGGCACCGGCTGGATCAAGCTTTCACGCTGGTTTTATATTAGAGCCAAGCACATTTGCGGCGGCTCCAGACTAGTCCCTTTATTGACTGAACGGTCCTTGGGAGGGAGCTGTGTGGGAAGGCAGGCTTCCCAGCAGCAGAAACCGTGCAGAACACTCAGTATCCGTCCCCTGCTGGGTGAAAATGGCTTCAGGTCTTCCTCAATGCCAAGTTGGTCTTGCCCTAAGGATTTGACTTAGTCTAAATTGTCAAGTCCCAGCCCCGCCTAATAACTTAACTCCACTATTGCCTGCATTTGCTTTTAATGGGCACCATGTTACCTAATTCTGCAGACAGTGGACATAGCAGATTGTGTAAAATCAGCATTTAGCACTGAACGGGGATATGTGGGCACATGGGCAGATGTCTGTCTCAGTGGCTCAGCCTCTGGCTGTCAGCCCCCAGCCCCCGGCCCCCAGCTGCAGGCTCTTTGGAGACCTCCGCAGCCTACAAAGGGACCTAGGCAGTTCACAGCCAGAGCATCCCTGGCTCCCCTCCCCCACACAGATATGTCAGGCTCCTGGGTGTGAGGGGATGAAAACACCCACCTCGTAGCTTCTGTCTTCAGTGACAAATTTGGACACAAGCTTGGTGACCATTGAATCTTCATGATAGGTTCCTAGTGAGGACCCGTGGGACGGATGTTTCCAGATTTGCTTTTAAAAGTACCAGATGCAGGAAGGGGAGTCACCAGGTAGCCCTCCGAGACAGATAGGATTACAAGATATTAGTCACTTAGTTTGTGAACAAAATGTGAAAGAAGGAATAAGGAAGGTGGGATGGTTTGCCCCGGCCTCGCCCCCGCCCCGCCCCCGCCCCGCCCCCACCCCGCCCCGCTCCTGCCCCCTTATCTGTGCTGTCCTGTCTTGAGTGCCACAGCTGCTGTCTCCATCACTGGGTATCTGGGTTCTGTCCGAGGTGCCCCTTGGTCCCACATGGAATCATGATAATGACGCGAGGTCTCAAAAAGGAACTGTGATTACATCGCCACGCTGAAGCTGGCAAAATTCACACCCAGAGTAGAGAAGGACTGTTGATAACCTGCCAGAGACTGTTCAGCGAGGTGGTGCTCAGGAGCACATCTTTGACTGTTTAACATCATTTTATTTATTAAGTGTGTAGGGTCACACCTTCGTCGCAATAAAGGAACTGTGACAGCCGGCCTAATCTTTGTGTGGTTACATTTTTAATGGAAGATCAATTTCTGTTGGAGAACCCAGACCTTCCAAGGACCCAAACCACACCCACCTGCCATCTAACCTAAGCCACGCACGCTGTGCGTCCCCTCCTCAGTCGGCTAACACATGCTAACCAAGCTTATGTCCCTGCCCTGTACAAAATACCCTTCCTCCAGGGAAACTTTCTAAGAATGCCTTTGCTGGCCCAGCTAGGCTCCAGGCCACATTGTTAGATCATAGGCCTGTTCCTCTGAGATGCAGGTCACCCTAATGGGACTGATCTCACAATCTGAAGAAATTAGGCCACCCCACCCCCAACTCTGGCACCTCCCCTCTTCTACAGGAGTTTCACAGCTTCTCACTGACTCGGTATCTGGTTCCTCTGTGCTTTCTGTCATGTCGACTGTGTGAGCTAAGTCACATGGTATGTAGTTCCCCAACACACCCTTTGTTCTGGGGATCCCTCTGAAGACTCTTCTGCACCTCTCCCTGTCATCCCTGTGAAGGTTGCCTCTTACTTTTAAGGAAGATTTTAAGGGGAGTCTCTCCTTCCCTTTAAGGCTCCATCCTGTTGTCTCTGACACTGGGTACCATTCCTTTTGTAATGCTCTCGCTCCTCAAGGCCCAAGCATGGCACCCGAGAGTCTCAGGGCTCTTTCCCCCTAAGGAAGCTTGTATTCGAAGAGTAATTTTGTGTCAACTCTGGCCTGAGCCAACTTATTGCTCTGCATTTCCCTCCTTCCACCCACCCCTCCCTCCTTCACACTCCTCCCCGCCCCACGGCTGATGTTATTAAAGACCTTTTGCCAAAAGTGATCTAACTCAGGGTCTCTCGTTCAGATGCCAGAACAGAGCATCACCCAGTGCGGGTCTCGTTGTCACACGCCTGGAGCACGGGGTGGCTGGGAGAATATGTCAGAAGCTAGCATTGACAAAGCAGAAGAGCAGTTTGAATGTGCCCAGCCTGTAAGCCCCGGGTTGCCTTTCCATGGGAAAAACTAGTCAGGCAATTTTAGGGTAAGGACCTTTGGCTAGAAGCTGAAAATGTCCTTGGTTCTGTGGCAGCTCTGTCTTGGCCAGAGGCTAGGAAGAAAGACGCTTTGTGTCTTTCCTCCCCTAAATGAACGCTTCCCTGCCTGTCAAGCACACATGAGGCTATGATCAATCCAAGAAGCACCAGGACAGTTCCTTCATGGACCCACTTGACGAGCCTGCTCAACCCCTCTCCCCACTCCCCAGTTTCTGTCATGAGTCATCAAAAGCTTCTAGGTTCGGTGGTACCCCGCCTGTCTTCTCTTAAGCTCCCACTTTTAATCCTGTAATAAAACTCCCCTTCTAAAATCACTTTCCCTTTGCCCATGAATTCCATCCTTTGAATTCAAGAGACAGAGAACCTAGAAGACAGAGAAGCCCCCTAGCCCAAAGTTGCTGTGGTGTCTGTTAATTCCTCTGGGACCCTAGTACCCCAAATTATGCTCAACTGTGGTGAGACAAAAAGGTGAAGTTGCTCTCAAAACCCCCACTTTCTCAGTATCAACAGCTCTGGCCTTGTTTTAAGAAGCACCAGGGGGGAGATCTGAAATCTACTTATGCCCAAGTTCTGCCATTTTAATTGTTTTAAATTTAGAGTGCTGGGAATTGACCACAAGGCCTCACTGCATGCTAAACACAAAGTGAGAAAATGTCCCCATCCTGATGAATTAAACCAGTTACAGGCATGGGTGTTTTTTTGGGAGTCCCCTAAAACAAAGAATAATTTTGTGTCACCTCTTTCCTGAAGGACTCTAAGGAGTCCTTTGTTCTGAGCCACGTTTGGGAATCATTGGTTAAAGGGGCTTGTACTTGGCTGGACCGTCAACGGGATGCTTGCTAGAACGTCACAGAGACTGACAGGGAGAAAACGTGTAGCAGGAGTCACGACAGGTTATGTCTCCTGTTAGCCGTGACTCCTGCGAGCAATTCTGGAAAGTCCACTAATGTGCTCACACGCCACTGCGTGGTGCCAAGCCGCCAAGCCTGAAGTTAACATTCGTCAACTCCCTAGAGTGATTTTGGGGACTGGCCGTATGACCACTGATGTTGAGGCATTCGATAATTAAAAAAAAAAAAAGTCCTAGTATCAGATGGTGGTCATATCCTCTGTGTTACTCGGGGAACTTCATATTTATTTAGAAAATTAACTTCTAGAGTTTATCGCCTCCCACCAGAGGTTCGGTAATAAATGACAATGTTCCCCTCCCCCAGTCCTCACGGATCAGCTCACGTGGTCTAGAGTACCACACATGGGGGAACTAGGTGGCCTGATGAAGAGAGGCAAGCCATCATTTATCCAGATTATCTAAGCCACTCCTGCACCGCACACCTAGCGGGCTGGCTTACTTCCCCCGCCCATCAGCCTGGAAGGCCTATTCTGCGTCAGATAGAATGCTCTTGAGTTCAAACTTCCAGGTGTCAGCTTTGGGGCCCTCTTCATGTCTAAGTAATCAGAGGGTATTGGATCCTTTAACAACTGTCGGTCTGCTCCACGCCCCCCCCCCCCAGGAGGGGATATTTCACTTTTGTGTCCTTGCCAGGTTCCCCTTCTGAGGGTCTGAGTCAGCTGAGCTGATGGTGAGACACGGCTTTGTATTTTTTGAAAAGTCCAAGCAGGTTGAGCGCTGAGACTAAACTCATCTCTGCAAATCACTTCATATCGAAACAAATCACATTTCATGTTAAAACAAAGTGGAGAATACACATTAAAACAAAACGAATGCTCACCACACCACACCAGTGACTGTCTTTGCTTTCTTTGAGGCTTTTTGGTTACTTCTTCAGTGGTGGTTTGCTGTTTAATTTTAGTGTTCTGTGTGCCTGGCATATTCTCGTTTGTAGGATGAATCAAGGAGGAAGCGGTGAGTTCTTATATTAGGAACGTGATGCAGGACACAGAGGAGGTAAACTCTGGACAATGAGGCACTTCTTCGTACCTTTCCCCAGCATGGTTTGTCCTTGAGATTCTCAAAATGTAGAGTAGCTAACTGTGCCATTGCTTCTTGGCTTTTCAGTGGGCTTTGCTGTCCAAATCATTTAATCGTTCTTGTAGCTAAGATCCTATAGGTCAGGCCATCCTTATGTCTTAGAATTACCTCTAGTCTGAAACAAACAATGTCGTCTAGTCGTCTTTCCCAGAAAGCTCTCCCTAAATGCAAATTCACGCCTATCCCTGCGAGCTGCAGCAGTTAATTCTGACTGCTGCACACAGCTCCTTCCAGGGACCCGTCTAGCCTCTCATTTCAGCCATGACTTGCTAAGAACCATTACCCTCACTAGTTTACACCCCAGGGCATTCTTTTCCTTCATAATGCCATCGCTTCCTGCACTGAGCCATCTTGTTTTCCAGTAAGCACCTACTCAGCCACACGGTCCTGGCCCTCCCATTTGGGTTTGTTATGTTCCGTTTACTCTTACTGTAGACCAGTGGGTCTTGACCCTCCTAACGCTAAGACCCGTTAGTACAGTTCCTCACGTTGTAGGGAGCCACAACCACAAATTTATTTTTTGTTGCTCCTTTATAACTGTAATTTTGCTATTATGAATGGTAATATAAATATCTCATATGCAGGGTATCTGAAATGTGATCCCTGTGATAGAGGTTGAGACCCACAGGTTGAGGACCTCTGCTCTAACTTAAACCTCTTCACAGTATTTCCTGCTCTCTACTGCCTTTTCCGGGATCTGAAATGACCATTCTTGACCATTTCCCCATCCTGTGAACACCTGACACTCGGTGCCTTTGGGACTGTCTTTCTACCCACCTTTCCATTTTCATGGCCCCGATACCAGGTTTTACCAGGACCTGTGGTGAGTAGCTTACCATCTATGTGTTGCTACAAATGGTTCCCAGGGTCTGGCTTCAGGATGCAGTGTTGTGATAGCATACAGAAGTCACAGGAGAGCTAGAGGGGCCTGAAGCCACTTGGGACAAATCTGTCGAAGTTAGCTTTCATGTGCCTCATCTGTTTCTTGGATATGTGCAGTATCTGATATACCAGTAGTAGGATAGCTAAACACTGCCCAAGCACTTACTACAGTTGTTTTATTTGAGCCCTATGATAAAATTTGGTAGAGGAGATACTGAATATAAATTTTAATAGAGGAGATACTGAAGCTAAGCCAGCTTAAGGTATAAGGCCAAGTGAATATAGTTCTTGAACTAAAATTTAGTTTGGATTTTGATTTTTCAGACTTTTTTTTCTTCCCATAAGGGTACTTACCATGTGTTCAGTTATGAACTATCACAAACATTTGATTCTACCTTTAGAGAAAGCCCTCTTTTCCATCATTGGCAATGGTTATGAATAAGCTTAAAGGACCTTGCTTTAAAAGTCATACTCAGTGGTTATGTGTCTAGAGCCATGGCAGAAGGATGAGCCTAAGTCTGTGAATGCCCAAGGCACAGCCCCCAAGGTGCTCTCAGAGAAAACCTGCATTCTCTATGCCCAGCCAGGTCTTCATGCACATTCGAACTATTCCTGGCTTTCTCTCTTTTTACTTTTAAACTAGAGTTTATGGTAGGATTTTGTTTGCAAAGGGGACAAAACCAAATAGATGTCCAGGGCATTCCAAATTCTTCTGGGTTACTGAAAAGCATTTGGTTATTTGAAGGTGGACCCCCCTCAGATTCTCTATCTAAGGGCTGGTCTCTTCAGCATTATCATTAGAACCTCGGAAGGATGGCTTTGAGTTTGAGATCAGCTGAGGTCTAATAGCGAGACTATTTCTCAAAAAGCAAAAGAAAAACAATATGTAGAATTTGTTTGTAATAAATCTAAAACCCCTTTCTTTTCTGAGAAGCTGCCAGTGATATACTGGTTTGTTGCCTTAGGGTTAACTCTACTTGAATTATACCTTTGAGAATAGGAACATAAAATTACAACTAATGAATTTTCTGTTTTCCATTACTGCTCTATTTTTTTCTCTGAGTCTGTGTCACCATTAAAGACATAAAGCATGAGGAAAAACCCTAGAAACAATTTAGGAATTTAGAATGAGAAAAATTGATTTCACTCATAATGAAAATTTATAAAGTATGTTATTAATTTATAAAAACATTTTCCCCTCTTAATTTTTTTTTTTTTAAAGATTTTATTTATTATATGTAAGTACACTGTAGCTGTCTTCAGACACCAGAAGAGGGTGTCAGATCTCTTTATGGATGGTTGTGAGCCACCATGTGGGTACTGGGATTTGAACTCATGACCTTTGGAAGAGCAGTCAATGCTCTTACCCGCTGAGCCATCTCTCCAGCCCCATCCCCTCTTAATTTTATTTGCTCATTAGAGCCATCTTCTTTGAATAGAATGTGTTTATATGAGATTAAAAAATAAAACAGGCTTTAGGAAAACGATATAAGATCTTTGTGTGGTTTAAAACCATAGACCTAATATGTGCCTGTTGTGACTGGGATTTGAATTTCGGTCTTATAAAGATTATATACTGTCGTTATTTAATTCACTCTCATCCCATTTTACCTTCTCACCACAATAAAATGAAGAGCAGGTGGTTAATGGCAAGCTTGTCCAATCGTGTGTGGATAAGTGACTTCCTTAACTAAAGAAAGTGACATAAAGACATCCTCACTGCACCCACAGAAGGAATTCTATCTGACAACCTTAGTTTTGATTCATGTTGAACACTGAGCTGAGTGAAGAACAACATTATATTGTCACTGTGGCCTAAGAAATTTCCAGTCAAAGAAATGAGGGCAATTCCCCAGTCACACTCCATAGCCAGCAACCTGCACGGTCATGGTCCTGACACATTTCCCGATGGAGCCAATTACTTAGCTTTCTGCACAGAGTTGCATCCCTTGTGGAACCAGCCATTGCGGTACACAACATAGCCACTGATGTACCACACTATAGCTTTCCACAGAAGACAAGAACCCTGAAAGAGGTACAGAGAGGCAGAAAGGCTGCCCTTGTATGTGTAGGGCGTGTGTTTAGAAGCTCATCTCGGCTGTACTCAGAAACCCTGGCCACCTTCCCCTCCCCATAATTCTACATTCTCTGTCTCACAATATTCCAAAGACAATCTCTTCAGTGAGTCTCTGGACTTCTCTGTGAATCTTAGCCTAGCAAACCTTTTGTATTTCCTTTGTCCTTTGTCTCAACACCTTAGCTAAAGCACTCTCTGAGAGAAAAATTCTGCATAGCTGTATCTAGCTTGTCCTTGGGAAATGAGAATTCTCTTAAGGGAGAATCAAGGTGATGTGTTTGATATATACAAAAATTCGTATTTTGGGTTTTCTTCTTCCAATTAATTAAAATCTGTCAAACTGATTCTCAGTAGAGGTATCGGACAGGGCATGTGCATCTAGAGTGGTTTCCACACTGTTCCCGTGCCTCGCTTAGTCACTTAAGGATGGCTCCTTCTGCCGGTTTGCAAATATGTTTCACACTGCGCCCTGACAAAAACTCATTATTGAGCTTCTAGTACCCAGGAGGGCCTTCTCTCCTGAAGCACCACAGCACTTGAGGAGAGAGGGAGTCCTGCTGCGGAAAAGGCCGTGAGATTTAGAAAGCATGTGGTGTCTACATAAACTGGAATTTCAGATAAACAACAGGTAATCTTTTAGTAAAAGTATGTCCCCAATAATAAATATTTGTTTACAAGACATATATTTGCTGTATGCAATAGCATATGAAATTAGACACTAAAAGCAAACACTCTACTAGACTTACTTGTATTTTCTTTTAGGTTCAGATTTAACTAAGTATTTTACACCGTCTCTGGCTACCCTTCAGCAGACCCGCTGTAGCTGAAGTATGTCAGAGGAAGCAGGGTGGTTTTGGTTTGTCTCGTCTTTTGAGGCAGGGTCACCTGTAGCTCAGGCTGCCCCCGGAGCTGTGAAGCGGAGTGTGACTTTAAACTACCAGGCACTTCTGATTCTCCTGCCTCAGTCTCTACAGTCCTATGCGGCATATGTTTTGTTTGTTTTAAACTTGCAGAGTTGGCAAAGTTCAGCAGTCATCTTTTCCCTTTAGGAATGACATACGAGGGGGCATTAGTTCAAATACGTGTATTCCCTCGGGGCTGCCCAACTCTGACACTTCAGTTCCAGAGTGGATGATGAGATGTGGCCCACTTAATAGTGTTTCATAAATCATAGCTGGAAGCTACTCACAGCTTCATTCAGAGGCATGAATTCTAATGAATTGCTATTCTTTTGTGCTTACTCCTTGGGGTGATTTAAAACTCTCAACTCTGAATCTAATCAATAAGTTTCTAGGTCTATTTAAATACTGACATTTGGAAATTTCTGGAGATTGCAATAAGCTTCAGCAAGACATAGGACAAGGCAAGGTGAATTAAGAAAAACTGCCACTGAAGTCTAGAAATGAAATTGTATATATATATGTATATATATGTATGTATACATATGTATGTATACATATGTATATATATGTATATATGTGTATATATATATATATATATATATATATATATATATATGCTGTCAAATGGAAACAGAGTTCCTTCACAGAGTATGCTACATATCAATCAAACCTCCAGGTCAAATTACACAAGTTTAACTTGTGTTGGATGGAGTTCAAATGAGTTACAATTTTGGGAAACAAAATTCAAATTCTGAATGCCACACTAGACTTCTATGATGCTTTGGAAGTAGCCTGCTTATAAGCATAAGACGTTAAGGTCCACGGTCTTCAGGCGGTTGGTTGAGCTCTTTGGTGGAAGAAGCCATTTGATCACTTACTGTGCATCCATCACAGCGACGCTGCCATCTACTGGCTTTCGTTTTTAAGAAAAGAATATTTACTTCCAACTCCAACCCAAGCCTCCATTTTAAAGAAGAACCAGGTTTGGGTTCAGGAACTGAAGATAGAAGATCTATAGTTTTGTAACCATTTTTTTTTTCTCAAAATTGTACAATAGTGTGATAGATTAAAGATGGTGGCTTATTCTTTGCTCTTCTTTATATTTACGAACTGAAGTCTAATGGGCCTCCCTTCAATCTGGATGGGTTTAGTGTGGGTTGTTTGTTTGTTGTTGTTTGTTTGTTTTGATGAGTAGTAACATGCCAAGATTCAAAAAGAAGCCTTTACCTCCTAGCCAGGTATCTAAAATGCACCTTGTAAGTGTCTGACTCAACTGGGAAGATTTGGGCGGCCACACATACATGCTCTGGTAGACTTCAACAGTGCCCAAGCTGGTTATTTCCACAGTGATGGACAGGCCAGTAAAGCTATCTGAGTAGACCCAGCCCCAGCCCCAACCCCAGCCCAGCACAGCCCAAGCCCCAGCCCCAGCCTCAGCCCAGCTCCATCCCAACCCCAACCTGCCACACCCCCTGTCCAGCCCTAGCTTCAGCCCAGCCCCAGCTCCAGCCTCAGCCCAACCCAGCCCAGCCCAGCCCCAGCTCTGAGCAGATTATGACCAAGGGAATCCTGATGACCCCCGAGGGAACAGAAGCACAAACCAGTCAAATGCCCTCTGGAATTACCAGCCTCTGAAATCCTGGTGTAATAAAACGGTTGTTATTTTAGGCTACAGTTTTTAGTTGGCAAAGAAGCAAATGGCTCATAAGAATAAGCAGCGGTGCATTAAACGTGATGCTTGAACAGTGATAGAATTGGAGGTCCCGATTGGAGGGAGGGGCCCTGGAGGGACGTGGCACTATAAATGACCATAAATGTCACCGACAGGGATAAAAAATGAATGAAGATTTAGAGGACCTGCACGAAGTTCTAAGAAGCCAGAGGCACAGGTTTAGCAGGCTGCTACCATTTTGGACAATGTTTCAGCTTTGGGGGAGAAAGTGGTAGCTAAGCCTGCCCTCGCACAGACTCTGTGAACAGCAATGAATAAACATGACAATTAAGAACGCTTGTAAAGTGTGAAATATGTAAGAGGCAGTCCCCCTCCCTACTGACAGCTCTCAACAGGTAATGTGAAATTACAGGAGTCTCCCGAGAAAAGACGGCAGGGAGCACCAGCAGATTTTTTTTTTTTGTACTTTTATTGAAAAGGTACATTTAAAAAAATACACAGACATTTTACCATTTACAGATTGCAGATATAGGCCCTCTAAAAGAGTTCACTCTATGCTGTTGTTTTATGATACCTCTTGCCCCTGATATCACAAACATTCCAGTCTTCTTAACATCAGTTGTTTTTTTTTTGGGGGGGGCGGGGGGGAGGGTTCCGGGGGTAGGGCTGAGGGGGAGGGGAAGCATGGTCACATGACCTGCGACACAGTCATTGAACAGAAGGACAGATTGTTCGATTTATAAATTATATATCTTCTGTACATTATTGCATCAGGGAGCCACAGAGTTATGTAGCATCTTTACCAATGAGAAACACAAGTTTAAAATGAAGATCATTATGTAGAAATACACGGATTCACTGTCCTTTTGCAGATGCACAGAAGGTGCAAAGGTGTGCGGTTCAGGAAGCTCTTTTTGTTCTCTTGTATACATTTGCTTGGCAACTCAAACCAGTGAGGGTGCTACAAAAATAAGTTAAAACAAAAATAGCGAACAGGTAGTAATTATAGCTATGTTATATGGCTTTCTATTTCGTTTAAATATCTCCAAATAAAACATGAAATAAAGAAAATACATTATCTTTTGTTCTCTTAAAGAGAAAATATCTCAAAGCTACTTTGCTTCCTAACAATTACACAGCAATGAAAAGAAGTTGAATTCAACGAGAGTTACGATCTAGTACTACACGGGGGACAACAGTACTCAGGTCTAGAACAATCCCTGTGGACACTAGTACACCAGAAAAGAAAAATAAAACCGCCATGAGCCGTGGGGAGGATGGTATCCACAAGTAAGCACTTGCGATGGACTTTTGTTCCACACTAGAAAATGCCCGCTTGGATTCTGGAGTTATTTACAGACATCCGAGGAAGAGCCTACTGTTCAAGTCTGTCAGGAAGAGATTCCGTTTTGTTTCTGAGACAGAGCATCACGCCATGGGAATACACAGGTCGGTTTTCTTTTTCTGATCAATATATTTTCAAGAAACTTTTAAGTATCTCAGATACACCGATTGGCTAGGGTAGGATGGAGAGGGCACGGGGCAGAGACTCGCGCTTGAGCCTTGCCTGCTCTTGAGCCTGGCCTTCGTTGTCTCTGGAGGTGGTGCTGGGCGGTGGCCTGCACTTCGTGAGTAGGTGGGTGGGGTACTTACTGTCACACACAGGGCTTACACTGCTGAATCCTTTGGGCTTTTCTTCTACACCTTCCCACTGGCCTGGCCTGTTGCGGGCTCCGAGTGTTTAGTAAGGGGCAAAGAGGATGGAGGCGGGCGTGGCCCGGATGGGACCGTGGCCAGGCCTCAGCAGCGCAGGAGGGATGGCTGCCGCCTGGAAGAGAGAGGCGGATGGCCTCGGTGGCAGGGACAGCGCAGATGACACGGCTGCGGCCGCCAGGGGCGAAGACAGGAACGTCGGGGCCAGAGGCTTCATCAGATCTTTCTGGAATGCAAGCTTTGCCTACAGAAGGGACGAGAACAGGAAAAGCGGTGAGAAGGCTGTTTACCGAGTCACGGCGCCACAGCGATTTTCCCTACGGAGCCAATAAACTGGATTTTCAACATCTTGACTTTGAGAAGTCGTGAAATGATGGCTGTCACTGGGTTCAGGGGCTCTGGGTGTGGCTTGATTTTTGATACTGCAGCTCTTGTCGTCTCTGGAGAGAGACACCTAGAAGGTTCCTGCTTAGCGACCAGCGCAACCGGAAAACCACATGACCTAGAGAGGCAGGCTGCCTACGCGGGCCTTGAACTTGTCTTCGGATGCGCCCTAACGTCCATCATGTTCAGTTTGGGGTTTTGAGAAGGGTGGTTCTTCCCTCCTCTTCTCTTCCGTATTGAGCTTAGGTAACTGAGCTATGGGACCCAGGAGATGAGAACAGAAAACCAATTTGCGCTTCTGGTACTGTCCATGTGATGAGCATTCGCTGAAAAAACTTACAGCTAAATCAAATTCTGTGCTCGACAGTGACCGTCAGTGGGCTAGAAACCTTCTCTACTTAAAGGAATCCCAGTGTGGATGCGTCTCAGGAAGAAATCAATTCTAAATTTCTGTCTTTTGCAATCAGCAGGGGCTGTGCGGCCAACTGCTTAATCCAGGGACCACCTGCTCACGGCCCCCACTGGTAGCGTAGGAGGTAATCTAAGATCCCCTCTAGCTGGCCTAGCTCAGTTACACCTCAGCCTGAAGAGCATGTTAGACACAGCCCCAGGGACACTGTGAATCCATCCATCTGAGTGTTTATATGATACCTGTTGCTGAAGTCCCTAGGTATTTGTGCAAAGGACTGAAAACAGGACATCTTGAGAGTGGGGCGGGCTGATTACAAACATGAACAGAAACAGCAATACAAACAGCTTTTATATAGATATAAACACATACCAGAAAATAGGGAGATCCTAAACGTATGGATTTTTTTTTTTGGTCACAAAGTAGCCCCACATTCCAAGTCTGAAATGTCCCTGAATTCCCCAGACATCACTTGTTCTTATTGTAGGCTTTCAGCTTTGTCACTTACAAAAGGTCATCTTTGACATTAGCTCTTTTTTTTGTTTTTGTTTTTGTTTTTTGTTTTGTTTTTCGAGACAGGGTTTCTCTGTATAGCCCTGGCTGTCCTGGAACTCACTCTGTAAACCAGGCTGGCCTCGAACTCAGAAATCCACCTACCTCTGCCTCCCAAGTGCTGGGATTAAAGGTGTGCGCCACCACCGCCCGGCTGACATTAGCTCTTAATATATATTTTTTCATTTTAATTGTGTGTGTGTGTGTGTGTGTGTGTGTGTGTGTAGACACCTTCAATGTTCAAGTGTCGGATCCCCTAGAGCTGCTGTAAGCCGCTTGCCTTGAATACTTACTGGGAACCGAAGTTGGGTCCCCTGCAAGAGCAGCAAGAGCTTTTAAGCCGTCTTCTCTCCAGCACTGGGACACTGGCTTTTAAAGACGCTCCACTTTGCTGTTCTAAGGTACCATGTAGCAGGGGGCAAGCACTTTATTCTAACATTTCTGGACCTATTTGAGATGGCGCGGCAGGTAAAGGCACCTCCTGCCTACCCTGACTTAGTTCTATAGATACATTGTTGCAGGATTTTCCTTGTCCAATCGCAGTAGGCCAGTGGGAGGCCTGTGATTGGACAGGGAAGAGGGAGGCGGAGCTAAGAGTCAAGGAGAGAGGGGAGTCTCAGGGTAGGAGGAGAAAAGAGATGGCTGCTGACGTCTTCCTATTTGGTGATTTCTAGCCACAAGAAGCTATGATTTCACAAGGCTAGACATATTGGGATAAAGCTTTCATCATTATCAACTGGCTCTGAAATTACTGTATTGGCATCTTGTAAACTGTGATTTTATTGATATATAAATTTGATTGGTTAATTAAGCATTAAGAGTCAAGATTCTACCCAGTAATTAGGTGTTGAGATGGCTGACCGTGGAGTGAATTGTAGCAAGATAAACTCTGGGGCTCTGCCCGAGAGATGGCTAACAGAGGGATGAGATGGCCAGGCGGGAGGTCTGTGGCCCCTGCAGGGCGGGAGAGTTGTGGGTCTGAGAGACATTGAGAGAGAGATCATGGGGTGTGAGATGGGGTGCGGGGTGGGGGTGG